>CM067555.1:29342378-29834637 GCA_034509755.1 Anisodus tanguticus | reverse complement strand
ACACCTTCGCTAGAATTACATCACATGACTTGATATAGAAGGAAAACCATGACGATATTGGTTGGCATTATATCATTCAACTGGAGTGAAGACCGCATCACCTTCGCTGGAATTACATCACATGACTCGATATATAATTGAAACTACAACTATCATAGCTAGTATTACATCATTCAACTGGATTGAAGACCACAAGATTTTGGTGGAATTACATCACCTGATTCGATATAGAATGAAAACCACGACCGTCTTAGATGGCATTACATCATTCAACTGGAGTGATGACCGCAACACTTTCTCTGGAATTACATCACATGACTCAATATAGAATGAAAACCATGACCATCTTGGCTAGAATTACATCATTCAACTTGAGTGAAGACCGCATTACCTTCGGTAGAATTACATCACCCGACTCGATGTAGAATGAAAACCACGACCATCTTGGATGGCATTACATCATTCAAATGGAGTGAACAACGCAACACCTTAGCTAGAATTACATCACATGACTTGATATAGAAGGAAAACCATGACGATGTTGGTTGGCATTATATCATTCAACTGGAGTGAAGACCGCATCACCTTCGCTGGAATTACATCACATGACTCGATATAGAATTGAAACCACAACTATTATAGCTAGTATTACATCATTCAACTGGATTGAAGACCACAAGACTTTTGGTGGAATTACATCACCTGATTCGATATAGAATGAAAACCACGACCGTCTTAGATGGCATTACATCATTCAACCGGAGTGATGACCGCAACACTTTTCGCGGAATTACATCACCTGACTCAATATAGAATGAAAACCATGACCATCTTGGCTAGAATTACATCATTCAACTTGAGTGAAGACCGCATCACCTTCGGTAGAATTACATCACCCGACTCGATGTAGAATGACAACTACGACCATCTTGGCTGGCATTACATCATTCAACTGGAGTGAGTGAACAACGCAACACCTTAGCTAGAATTACATCACATGACTTGATATAGAAGGAAAACCATGACGATATTGGTTGGCATTATATCATTCAACCGGAGTGAAGACCGCATCACCTTCGCTGGAATTACATCACATGACTCGATATATAATTGAAACTACAACTATCATAGCTAGTATTACATCATTCAACTGGATTGAAGTCCACAAGATTTTGGTGGAATTACATCACCTGATTCGATATAGAATGAAAACCACGACCGTCTTAGATGGCATTACATCATTCAACCGGAGTGATGACCGCAACACTTTCTCTGGAATTACATCACCTGACTCAATATAGAATGAAAACCATGATCATCTTGGCTAGCCTTACATCATTCAAGTAGAGTGAAGACTGCATCACCTTCGGTAGAATTACATCACCCGACTCGATGTAGAATGACAAACCACGACCATCTTGGATGGCATTACATCATTCAAATGGAGTGAAGACCGCAACACCTTCGCTAGAATTACATCACATGACTTGATATAGAAGGAAAACCATGACGATATTGGTTGGCATTATATCATTCAACCGGAGTGAAGACCGCATCACCTTCGTTGGAATTACATCACATGACTCGATATATAATTGAAACTACAACTATCATAGCTAGTATTACATCATTCAACTGGATTGAAGTCCACAAGATTTTGGTGGAATTACATCACCTGATTCGATATAGAATGAAAACCACGACCGTCTTAGATGGCATTACATCATTCAACTGGAGTGATGACCGCAACACTTTCTCGGAATTACATCACCTGACTCAATATAGAATGAAAACCATGACCATCTTGGCTAGAATTACATCATTCAAGTAGAGTGAAGACCGCATCACCTTCGGTAGAATTACATCACCCGACTCGATGTAGAATGACAACTACGACCATCTTGGCTGGCATTACATCATTCAAATGGAGTGAACAATGCAACACCTTCGCTAGAATTACATCACATGACTTGATATAGAAGGAAAACCATGACGATATTGGTTGGCATTATATCATTCAACTGGAGTGAAGACCGCATCACCTTCGCTGGAATTACATCACATGACTCGATATATAATTGAAACTACAACTATCATAGCTAGTATTACATCATTCAACTGGATTGAAGTCCACAAGATTTTGGTGGAATTACATCACCTGATTCGATATAGAATGAAAACCACGACCGTCTTAGATGGCATTACATCATTCAACTGGAGTGATGACCGCAACACTTTCTCTGGAATTACATCACCTGACTCAATATAGAATGAACACCATAACCATCTTGGCTAGAATTACATCATTCAACTTGAGTGAAGACCGCATTACCTTCGGTAGAATTACATCACCCGACTCGATGTAGAATGACAAATACGACCATCTTGGCTGGCATTACATCATTCAAATGGAGTGAACAACGCAACACCTTAGCTAGAATTACATCACATGACTTGATATAGAAGGAAAACCATGACGATATTGGTTGGCATTATATCATTCAACCTGGAGTGAAGACCGCATCACCTTCGCTGGAATTACATCACATGATTCGATATATAATTGAAACTACAACTATCACAGCTAGTATTACATCATTCAACAGGATTGAAGTCCACAAGATTTTGGTGGAATTACATCACCTGATTCGATATAGAATGAAAACCACGACCGTCTTAGATGGCATTACATCATTCAACTGGAGTGATGACCGCAACACTTTCTCTGGAATTACATCACCTGACTCAATATAGAATGAAAACCATGATCATCTTGGCTAGCCTTACATCATTCAAGTAGAGTGAAGACTGCATCACCTTCGGTAGAATTACATCACCCGACTCGATGTAGAATGACAACCACGACCATCTTGGATGGCATTACATCATTCAACTGGAGTGAAGACCGCAACACCTTAGCTAGAATTACATCACCTGACTTGATATAGAAGGAAAACCATGACGATATTGGTTGGCATTATATCATTCAACTGGAGTGAAGACCGCATCACCTTCGCTGGAATTACATCACATGATTCGATATAGAATTGAAACCACAACTATCATAGGTAGTATTACATCATTCAACTGGATTGAAGACCACAAGATTTTGGTGGAATTACATCACCTGATTCGATATAGAATGAAAACCACGACCGTCTTAGATGGCATTACATCATTCAACTGGAGTGATGACCGCAACACTTTTCTCCGGAATTACATCACCGACTCAATATAGAATGAAAACCATGATCATCTTGGCTAGCCTTACATCATTCAAGTAGAGTGAAGACTGCATCACCCTCAGTAGAATTACATCACCCGACTCGATGTAGAATGACAACCACGACCATCTTGGATGGCATTACATCATTCAACTGGAGTGAAGACCGCAACACCTTCGCTAGAATTACATCACCTGACTTAATCTAGAAGGAAAACCATGACGATATTGGTTGGCATTATATCATTCAACTGGAGTGAAGACCGCATCACCTTCGTTGGAATTACATCACATGACTCGATATATAATTGAAACTACAACTATCACAGCTAGTATTACATCATTCAACTGGATTGAAGTCCACAAGATTTTGGTGGAATTACATCACCTGATTCGATATAGAATGAAAACCACGACCGTCTTAGATGGCATTACATCATTCAACTGGAGTGATGACCGCAACACTTTCTCTGGAATTACATCACCTGACTCAATATAGAATGAACACCATAACCATCTTAGCTAGAATTACATCATTCAACTTGAGTGAAGACCGCATTACCTTCGGTAGAATTACATCACCCGACTCGATGTAGAATGACAACCACGACCATCTTGGATGGCATTACATCATTCAACTGGAGTGAACAACGCAACACCTTCGCTAGAATTACATCACATGACTTGATATAGAAGGAAAACCATGACGATATTGGTTGGCATTATATCATTCAACGGAGTGAAGACCGCATCACCTTCGCCGGAATTACATCACATGATTCGATATATAATTGAAACTACAACTATCATAGCTAGTATTACATCATTCAACTGGATTGAAGTCCACAAGATTTTGGTGGAATTACATCACCTGATTCGATATAGAATGAAAACCACGACCGTCTTAGATGGCATTACATCATTCAACTGGAGTGATGACCGCAACACTTTCTCCGGAATTACATCACCCGACTCAATATAGAATGAAAACCATGATCATCTTGGCTAGCCTTACATCATTCAAGTAGAGTGAAGACCGCATCACCCTCGTAGAATTACATCACCCGACTCGATGTAGAATGACAACCACGACCATCTTGGATGGCATTACATCATTCAATGGAGTGAAGACCGCAACACCTTCGCTAGAATTACATCACCTGACTTAATATAGAAGGAAAACCATGACGATATTGGTTGGCATTATATCATTCAACTGGAGTGAAGACCGCATCACCTTCGCTGGAATTACATCACATGACTCGATATATAATTGAAACTACAACTATCATAGCTAGTATTACATCATTCAACCGGATTGAAGTCCACAAGATTTTGGTGGAATTACATCACACCGATTCGATATAGAATGAAAACCACGACCGTCTTAGATGGCATTACATCATTCAACTGGAGTGATGACCGCAACACTTTCTCTGGAATTACATCACCTGACTCAATATAGAATGAAAACCATGATCATCTTGGCTAGCCTTACATCATTCAAGTAGAGTGAAGACTGCATCACCCTCAGTAGAATTACATCACCCGACTCGATGTAGAATGACAACCACGACCATCTTGGATGGCATTACATCATTCAAATGGAGTGAAGACCGCAACACCTTCGCTAGAATTACATCACATGACTTGATATAGAAGGAAAACCATGACGATATTGGTTGGCATTATATCATTCAACCGGAGTGAAGACCGCATCACCTTCGCTGGAATTACATCACATGACTCGATATATAATTGAAACTACAACTATCACAGCTAGTATTACATCATTCAACTGGATTGAAGTCCACAAGATTTTGGTGGAATTACATCACCTGATTCGATATAGAATGAAAACCACGACCGTCTTAGATGGCATTACATCATTCAACCGGAGTGATGACCGCAACACTTTCTCCGGAATTACATCACCCGACTCAATATAGAATGAAAACCGTGATCATCTTGGCTAGCCTTACATCATTCAAGTAGAGTGAAGACTGCATCACCCTCAGTAGAATTACATCACCCGACTCGATGTAGAATGACAACCACGACCATCTTGGATGGCATTACATCATTCAAATGGAGTGAAGACCGCAACACCTTCGCTAGAATTACATCACATGACTTGATATAGAAGGAAAACCATGACGATATTGGTTGGCATTATATCATTCAACCGGAGTGAAGACCGCATCACCTTCGTTGGAATTACATCACATGACTCGATATATAATTGAAACTACAACTATCATAGCTAGTATTACATCATTCAACTGGATTGAAGTCCACAAGATTTTGGTGGAATTACATCACCTGATTCGATATAGAATGAAAACCACGACCGTCTTAGATGGCATTACATCATTCAACCGGAGTGATGACCGCAACACTTTCTCCGGAATTACATCACCGACTCAATATAGAATGAAAACCATGATCATCTTGGCTAGAATTACATCATTCAACTTGAGTGAAGACCGCATCACCTTCGGTAGAATTACATCACCCGACTCGATGTAGAATGACAACCACGACCATCTTGGATGGCATTACATCATTCAAATGGAGTGAACAACGCAACACCTTAGCTAGAATTACATCACATGACTTGATATAGAAGGAAAACCATGACGAATTGGTTGGCATTATATCATTCAACCGGAGTGAAGACCGCATCACCTTCGCTGGAATTACATCACATGACTCGATATATAATTGAAATTACAACTATCATAGCTAGTATTACATCATTCAACTGGATTGAAGTCCACAAGATTTTGGTGGAATTACATCACCTGATTCGATATAGAATGAAAACCACGACCGTCTTAGATGGCATTACATCATTCAACTGGAGTGATGACCGCAACACTTTCGCTGGGAATTACATCACCTGACTCAATATAGAATGAAAACCATGACCATCTTGGCTAGAATTACATCATTCAACTTGAGTGAAGACCGCATTACCTTCGGTAGAATTACATCACCCGACTCGATGTAGAATGACAAATACGACCATCTTGGCTGGCATTACATCATTCAAATGGAGTGAACCGCAACACCTTAGCTAGAATTACATCACATGACTTGATATAGAAGGAAAACCATGACGATATTGGTTGGCATTATATCATTCAACTGGAGTGAAGACCGCATCACCTTCGCTGGAATTACATCACATGACTCGATATATAATTGAAACTACAACTATCATAGCTAGTATTACATCATTCAACTGGATTGAAGTCCACAAGATTTTGGTGGAATTACATCACCTGATTCGATATAGAATGAAAACCACGACCGTCTTAGATGGCATTACATCATTCAACTGGAGTGATGACCGCAACACTTTTGCTGGAATTACATCACCTGACTCAATATAGAATGAAAACCATGATCATCTTGGCTAGCCTTACATCATTCAAGTAGAGTGAAGACTGCATCACCCTCAGTAGAATTACATCACCCGACTCGATGTAGAATGACAACCACGACCATCTTGGATGGCATTACATCATTCAAAATGGAGTGAAGACCGCAACACCTTCGCTAGAATTACATCACATGACTTGATATAGAAGGAAAACCATGACGATATTGGTTGGCATTATATCATTCAACCGGAGTGAAGACCGCATCACCTTCGTTGGAATTACATCACATGACTCGATATATAATTGAAACTACAACTATCACAAGCTAGTATTACATCATTCAACTGGATTGAAGTCCACAAGATTTTGGTGGAATTACATCACACGATTCGATATAGAATGAAAACCACGACCGTCTTAGATGGCATTACATCATTCAACCGGAGTGATGACCGCAACACTTTCTCGGAATTACATCACCCGACTCAATATAGAATGAAAACCATGATCATCTTGGCTAGCCTTACATCATTCAAGTAGAGTGAAGACTGCATCACCTTCGTTAGAATTACATCACCCGACTCGATATAGAATGAAAACCACGACCATCTTGGATGGCATTACATCATTCAAATGGAGTGAAGACCGCAACACCTTAGCTAGAATTACATCACATGACTTGATATAGAAGGAAAACCATGACGATATTGGTTGGCATTATATCATTCAACCGGAGTGAAGACCGCATCACCTTCGCTGGAATTACATCACATGACTCGATATATAATTGAAACTACAACTATCATAGCTAGTATTACATCATTCAACTGGATTGAAGTCCACAAGATTTTGGTGGAATTACATCACCTGATTCGATATAGAATGAAAACCACGACCGTCTTAGATGGCATTACATCATTCAACCGGAGTGATGACCGCAACACTTTTCTCGGAATTACATCACCCGACTCAATATAGAATGAAAACCATGATCATCTTGGCTAGCCTTACATCATTCAAGTAGAGTGAAGACCGCATCACCCTCGGTAGAATTACATCACCCGACTCGATGTAGAATGACAACCACGACCATCTTGGATGGCATTACATCATTCAATGGAGTGAAGACCGCAACACCTTCGCTAGAATTACATCACATGACTTGATATAGAAGGAAAACCATGACGATATTGGTTGGCATTATATCATTCAACCGGAGTGAAGACCGCATCACCTTCGCTGGAATTACATCACATGACTCGATATATAATTGAAACTACAACTATCATAGCTAGTATTACATCATTCAACCGGATTGAAGTCCACAAGATTTTGGTGGAATTACATCACCGATTCGATATAGAATGAAAACCACGACCGTCTTAGATGGCATTACATCATTCAACCGGAGTGATGACCGCAACACTTTCTCCGGAATTACATCACCCGACTCAATATAGAATGAAAACCATGATCATCTTGGCTAGCCTTACATCATTCAAGTAGAGTGAAGACCGCATCACCTCGGTAGAATTACATCACCCGACTCGATGTAGAATGACAACCACGACCATCTTGGATGGCATTACATCATTCAACTGGAGTGAAGACCGCAACACCTTCGCTAGAATTACATCACATGACTTGATATAGAAGGAAAACCATGACGATATTGGTTGGCATTATATCATTCAACTGGAGTGAAGACCGCATCACCTTCGCTGGAATTACATCACATGACTCGATATATAATTAAACTACAACTATCACAGCTAGTATTACATCATTCAACTGGATTGAAGTCCACAAGATTTTGGTGGAATTACATCACCTGATTCGATATAGAATGAAAACCACGACCGTCTTAGATGGCATTACATCATTCAACTGGAGTGATGACCGCAACACTTTCTCTGGAATTACATCACCTGACTCAATATAGAATGAAAACCATGATCATCTTGGCTAGCCTTACATCATTCAAGTAGAGTGAAGACTGCATCACCCTCAGTAGAATTACATCACCCGACTCGATGTAGAATGACAACCACGACCATCTTGGATGGCATTACATCATTCAACTGGAGTGAAGACCGCAACACCTTCGCTAGAATTACATCACCTGACTTAATATAGAAGGAAAACCATGACGATATTGGTTGGCATTATATCATTCAACTGGAGTGAAGACCGCATCACCTTCGCTGGAATTACATCACATGACTCGATATATAATTGAAACTACAACTATCATAGCTAGCTAGTATTACATCATTCAACTGGATTGAAGTCCACAAGATTTTGGTGGAATTACACACCCGATTCGATATAGAATGAAAACCACGACCGTCTTAGATGGCATTACATCATTCAACCGGAGTGATGACCGCAACACTTTCTCCGGAATTACATCACCCGACTCAATATAGAATGAAAACCGTGATCATCTTGGCTAGCCTTACATCATTCAAGTAGAGTGAAGACTGCATCACCCTCAGTAGAATTACATCACCCGACTCGATGTAGAATGACAACCACGACCATCTTGGATGGCATTACATCATTCAATGGAGTGAAGACCGCAACACCTTCGCTAGAATTACATCACCTGACTTAATATAGAAGGAAAACCATGACGATATTGGTTGGCATTATATCATTCAACCGGAGTGAAGACCGCATCACCTTCGTTGGAATTACATCACATGACTCGATATATAATTGAAACTACAACTATCATAGCTAGTATTACATCATTCAACTGGATTGAAGTCCACAAGATTTTGGTGGAATTACATCACCTGATTCGATATAGAATGAAAACCACGACCGTCTTAGATGGCATTACATCATTCAACTGGAGTGATGACCGCAACACTTTCTCTGGAATTACATCACCTGACTCAATATAGAATGAAAACCATGACCATCTTGGCTAGAATTACATCATTCAACTTGAGTGAAGACCGCATTACCTTCGGTAGAATTACATCACCCGACTCGATGTAGAATGACAACCACGACCATCTTGGCTGGCATTACATCATTCAAATGGAGTGAACAACGCAACACCTTCGCTAGAATTACATCACATGACTTGATATAGAAGGAAAACCATGACGATATTGGTTGGCATTATATCATTCAACCGGAGTGAAGACCGCATCACCTTCATTTGGAATTACATCACATGACTCGATATATAATTGAAACTACAACTATCATAGCTAGTATTACATCATTCAACCGGATTGAAGTCCACAAGATTTTGGTGGAATTACATCACGATTCGATTCGATATAGAATGAAAACCACGACCGTCTTAGATGGCATTACATCATTCAACTGGAGTGATGACCGCAACACTTTCTCTGGAATTACATCACCTGACTCAATATAGAATAAAAACCATGATCATCTTGGCTAGCCTTACATCATTCAAGTAGAGTGAAGACTGCATCACCCTCAGTAGAATTACATCACCCGACTCGATGTAGAATGACAACCACGACCATCTTGGATGGCATTACATCATTCAACTGGAGTGAAGACCGCAACACCTTCGCTAGAATTACATCACCTGACTTAATATAGAAGGAAAACCATGACGATATTGGTTGGCATTATATCATTCAACTGGAGTGAAGACCGCATCACCTTCGCTGGAATTACATCACATGACTCGATATATAATTGAAACTACAACTATCACAGCTAGTATTACATCATTCAACTGGATTGAAGTCCACAAGATTTTGGTGGAATTACATAACCTGATTCGATATAGAATGAAAACCACGACCGTCTTAGATGGCATTACATCATTCAACTGGAGTGATGACCGCAACACTTTCTCTGGAATTACATCACCTGACTCAATATAGAATGAAAACCATAACCATCTTGGCTAGAATTACATCATTCAACTTGAGTGAAGACCGCATTACCTTCGGTAGAATTACATCACCCGACTCGATGTAGAATGACAACCACGACCATCTTGGATGGCATTACATCATTCAACTGGAGTGAAGACCGCAACACCTTCGCTAGAATTACATCACATGACTTGATATAGAAGGAAAACCATGACGATATTGGTTGGCATTATATCATTCAACTGGAGTGAAGACCGCATCACCTTCGCTGGAATTACATCACATGACTCGATATATAATTGAAACTACAACTATCACAGCTAGTATTACATCATTCAACTGGATTGAAGTCCACAAGATTTTGGTGGAATTACATCACATGATTCGATATAGAATGAAAACCACGACCGTCTTAGATGGCATTACATCATTCAACTGGGAGTGATGACCGCAACACTTTCTCCGGAATTACATCACCGACTCAATATAGAATGAAAACCGTGATCATCTTGGCTAGCCTTACATCATTCAAGTAGAGTGAAGACTGCATCACCCTCAGTAGAATTACATCACCCGACTCGATGTAGAATGACAACCACGACCATCTTGGATGGCATTACATCATTCAACTGGAGTGAAGACCGCAACACCTTCGCTAGAATTACATCACATGACTTGATATAGAAGGAAAACCATGACGATATTGGTTGGCATTATATCATTCAACTGGAGTGAAGACCGCATCACCTTCGCTGGAATTACATCACATGACTCGATATATAATTGAAACTACAACTATCATAGCTAGTATTACATCATTCAACTGGATTGAAGTCCACAAGATTTTGGTGGAATTACATCACCTGATTCGATATAGAATGAAAACCACGACCGTCTTAGATGGCATTACATCATTCAACTGGAGTGATGACCGCAACACTTTCTCCGGAATTACATCACACGACTCAATATAGAATGAAAAACCATGATCATCTTGGCTAGAATTACATCATTCAAGTAGAGTGAAGACCGCATCACCTTCGGTAGAATTACATCACCCGACTCGATGTAGAATGACAACCACGACCATCTTGGATGGCATTACATCATTCAAATGGAGTGAAGAACGCAACACCTTAGCTAGAATTACATCACATGACTTGATATAGAAGGAAAACCATGACGATATTGGTTGGCATTATATCATTCAACCGGAGTGAAGACCGCATCACCTTCGCCGGAATTACATCACATGACTCGATATATAATTGAAACTACAACTATCACATAGCTAGTATTACATCATTCAACTGGATTGAAGTCCACAAGATTTTGGTGGAATTACATCACCGATTCGATATAGAATGAAAACCACGACCGTCTTTGATGGCATTACATCATTCAACCGGAGTGATGACCGCAACACTTTCTGCGGAATTACATCACCGACTCAATATAGAATGAAAACCATGATCATCTTGGCTAGCCTTACATCATTCAAGTAGAGTGAAGACCGCATCACCCTCGGTAGAATTACATCACCCGACTCGATGTAGAATGACAACCACGACCATCTTGGATGGCATTACATCATTCAAATGGAGTGAAGACCGCAACACCTTCGCTAGAATTACATCACATGACTTGATATAGAAGGAAAACCATGACGATATTGGTTGGCATTATATCATTCAACCGGAGTGAAGACCGCATCACCTTCGCTGGAATTACATCACATGACTCGATATATAATTGAAACTACAACTATCACGCTAGTATTACATCATTCAACTGGATTGAAGTCCACAAGATTTTGGTGGAATTACATCACACGATTCGATATAGAATGAAAACCACGACCGTCTTAGATGGCATTACATCATTCAACCGGAGTGATGACCGCAACACTTTCTCGGAATTACATCACCCGACTCAATATAGAATGAAAACCATGATCATCTTGGCTAGCCTTACATCATTCAAGTAGAGTGAAGACCGCATCACCCTCGGTAGAATTACATCACCCGACTCGATGTAGAATGACAACCACGACCATCTTGGATGGCATTACATCATTCAAATGGAGTGAAGACCGCAACACCTTCGCTAGAATTACATCACATGACTTGATATAGAAGGAAAACCATGACGATATTGGTTGGCATTATATCATTCAACTGGAGTGAAGACCGCATCACCTTCGCTGGAATTACATCACATGACTCGATATATAATTGAAACTACAACTATCACAGCTAGTATTACATCATTCAACCGGATTGAAGTCCACAAGATTTTGGTGGAATTACATCACCGATTCGATATAGAATGAAAACCACGACCGTCTTAGATGGCATTACATCATTCAACCGGAGTGATGACCGCAACACTTTCTCGGAATTACATCACCTGACTCAATATAGAATGAAAACCATGATCATCTTGGCTAGCCTTACATCATTCAAGTAGAGTGAAGACTGCATCACCCTCAGTAGAATTACATCACCCGACTCGATGTAGAATGACAACCACGACCATCTTGGATGGCATTACATCATTCAACTGGAGTGAAGACCGCAACACCTTCGCTAGAATTACATCACATGACTTGATATAGAAGGAAAACCATGACGATATTGGTTGGCATTATATCATTCAACTGGAGTGAAGACCGCATCACCTTCGTTGGAATTACATCACATGACTCGATATATAATTGAAACTACAACTATCATAGCTAGTATTACATCATTCAACTGGATTGAAGTCCACAAGATTTTGGTGGAATTACATCACCGATTCGATATAGAATGAAAACCACGACCGTCTTAGATGGCATTACATCATTCAACCGGAGTGATGACCGCAACACTTTCTCTGGAATTATCACACGACTCAATATAGAATGAAAACCATGATCATCTTGGCTAGCCTTACATCATTCAAGTAGAGTGAAGACCGCATCACCTTCGGTAGAATTACATCACCCGACTCGATGTAGAATGACAACCACGACCATCTTGGATGGCATTACATCATTCAACTGGAGTGAAGACCGCAACACCTTCGCTAGAATTACATCACATGACTTGATATAGAAGGAAAACCATGACGATATTGGTTGGCATTATATCATTCAACCGGAGTGAAGACCGCATCACCTTCGTTGGAATTACATCACATGACTCGATATATAATTGAAACTACAACTATCACAGCTAGTATTACATCATTCAACTGGATTGAAGTCCACAAGATTTTGGTGGAATTACATCACCTGATTCGATATAGAATGAAAACCACGACCGTCTTAGATGGCATTACATCATTCAACTGGAGTGATGACCGCAACACTTTCGCTGGAATTACATCACCTGACTCAATATAGAATAAAAACCATGATCATCTTGGCTAGCCTTACATCATTCAAGTAGAGTGAAGACTGCATCACCCTCAGTAAAATTACATCACCCGACTCGATGTAGAATGACAACCACGACCATCTTGGATGGCATTACATCATTCAACTGGAGTGAAGACCGCAACACCTTCGCTAGAATTATATCACATGACTTGATATAGAAGGAAAACCATGACGATATTGGTTGGCATTATATCATTCAACTGGAGTGAAGACCGCATCACCTTCGCTGGAATTACATCACATGACTCGATATATAATTGAAACTACAACTATCACAGCTAGTATTACATCATTCAACCTGGATTGAAGTCCACAAGATTTTGGTGGAATTACATAACCGATTCGATATAGAATGAAAACCACGACCGTCTTAGATGGCATTACATCATTCAACCGGAGTGATGACCGCAACACTTTCTCGGAATTACATCACCGACTCAATATAGAATGAACACCATAACCATCTTGGCTAGAATTACATCATTCAACTTGAGTGAAGACCGCATTACCCTCGGTAGAATTACATCACCCGACTCGATGTAGAATGACAAATACGACCATCTTGGCTGGCATTACATCATTCAAATGGAGTGAACAACGCAACACCTTAGCTAGAATTACATCACATGACTTGATATAGAAGGAAAACCATGACGATATTGGTTGGCATTATATCATTCAACCGGAGTGAAGACCGCATCACCTTCGCTGGAATTACATCACATGACTCGATATATAATTGAAACTACAACTATCATAGCTAGTATTACATCATTCAACTGGATTGAAGTCCACAAGATTTTGGTGGAATTACATCACCTGATTCGATATAGAATGAAAACCACGACCGTCTTAGATGGCATTACATCATTCAACCGGAGTGATGACCGCAACACTTTCTCCGGAATTACATCACCCGACTCAATATAGAATGAAAACCATGATCATCTTGGCTAGCCTTACATCATTCAAGTAGAGTGAAGACCGCATCACCCTCGGTAGAATTACATCACCCGACTCGATGTAGAATGACAACCACGACCATCTTGGATGGCATTACATCATTCAACCTGGAGTGAAGACCGCAACACCTTCGCTAGAATTACATCACATGACTTGATATAGAAGGAAAACCATGACGATATTGGTTGGCATTATATCATTCAACCGGAGTGAAGACCGCATCACCTTCGCTGGAATTACATCACATGACTCGATATATAATTGAAACTACAACTATCATAGCTAGTATTACATCATTCAACTGGATTGAAGTCCACAAGATTTTGGTGGAATTACATCACCGATTCGATATAGAATGAAAACCACGACCGTCTTAGATGGCATTACATCATTCAACCGGAGTGATGACCGCAACACTTTCTCGGAATTACATCACACGACTCAATATAGAATGAAAACCATGATCATCTTGGCTAGCTAGCCTTACATCATTCAAGTAGAGTGAAGAGACCGCATCACCTTCGGTAGAATTACATCACCCGACTCGATGTAGAATGACAACCACGACCATCTTGGATGGCATTACATCATTCAAATGGAGTGAACAACGCAACACCTTAGCTAGAATTACATCACATGACTTGATATAGAAGGAAAACCATGACGATATTGGTTGGCATTATATCATTCAACCGGAGTGAAGACCGCATCACCTTCGCTTGGAATTACATCACATGACTCGATATATAATTGAAACTACAACTATCATAGGCTAGTATTACATCATTCAACAGGATTGAAGTTCACAAGATTTTGGTGGAATTACATCACCTGATTCGATATAGAATGAAAACCACGACCGTCTTAGATGGCATTACATCATTCAACTGGAGTGATGACCGCAACACTTTCTCTCGGAATTACATCACCGACTCAATATAGAATGAAAACCATGATCATCTTGGCTAGCCTTACATCATTCAAGTAGAGTGAAGACCGCATCACCCTCGGTAGTAGAATTACATCACCCGACTCGATGTAGAATGACAACCACGACCATCTTGGATGGCATTACATCATTCAACTGGAGTGAAGACCGCAACACCTTCGCTAGAATTACATCACATGACTTGATATAGAAGGAAAACCATGACGATATTGGTTGGCATTATATCATTCAACTGGAGTGAAGACCGCATCACCTTCGCTGGAATTACATCACATGACTCGATATATAATTGAAACTACAACTATCACATAGCTAGTATTACATCATTCAACTGGATTGAAGTCCACAAGATTTTGGTGGAATTACATCACCGATTCGATATAGAATGAAAACCACGACCGTCTTAGATGGCATTACATCATTCAACCTGGAGTGATGACCGCAACACTTTCTCCGGAATTACATCACACGACTCAATATAGAATGAAAACCATGATCATCTTGGCTAGCCTTACATCATTCAAGTAGAGTGAAGACCGCATCACCTTCGGTAGAATTACATCACCCGACTCGATGTAGAATGACAACCACGACCATCTTGGATGGCATTACATCATTCAAATGGAGTGAAAACCGCAACACCTTAGCTAGAATTACATCACATGACTTGATATAGAAGGAAAACCATGACGATATTGGTTGGCATTATATCATTCAACCGGAGTGAAGACCGCATCACCTTCGCTGGAATTACATCACATGACTCGATATATAATTGAAACTACAACTATCACAGCTAGTATTACATCATTCAACTGGATTGAAGTCCACAAGATTTTGGTGGAATTACATCACCTGATTCGATATAGAATGAAAACCACGACCGTCTTAGATGGCATTACATCATTCAACTGGAGTGATGACCGCAACACTTTCTCTGGAATTACATCACATGACTCAATATAGAATGAAAACCGTGATCATCTTGGCTAGCCTTACATCATTCAAGTAGAGTGAAGACTGCATCACCCTCAGTAGAATTACATCACCCGACTCGATGTAGAATGACAACCACGACCATCTTGGATGGCATTACATCATTCAACTGGAGTGAAGACCGCAACACCTTCGCTAGAATTACATCACATGACTTGATATAGAAGGAAAACCATGACGATATTGGTTGGCATTATATCATTCAACTGGAGTGAAGACCGCATCACCTTCGCTGGAATTACATCACATGACTCGATATATAATTGAAACTACAACTATCATAGCTAGTATTACATCATTCAACTGGATTGAAGTCCACAAGATTTTGGTGGAATTACATCACCTGATTCGATATAGAATGAAAACCACGACCGTCTTAGATGGCATTACATCATTCAACTGGAGTGATGACCGCAACACTTTCTCTGGAATTACATCACCTGACTCAATATAGAATGAAAACCATGATCATCTTGGCTAGCCTTACATCATTCAACTTGAGTGAAGACCGCATCACCTTCGGTAGAATTACATCACCCGACTCGATGTAGAATGACAACCACGACCATCTTGGATGGCATTACATCATTCAACTGGAGTGAACACCGCAACACCTTCGCTAGAATTACATCACCTGACTTGATATAGAAGGAAAATCATGACGATCTTGGTTGGCATTACATCATTCAACTGGAGTGAATACCGCATCACCTTCGCTGGAATTACATCACATGACTCGATATATAATTGAAACTACAACTATCATAGCTAGTATTACATCATTCAACTGGATTGAAGTCCACAAGATTTTGGTGGAATTACATCACACGATTCGATATAGAATGAAAACCACGACCGTCTTAGATGGCATTACATCATTCAACCGGAGTGATGACCGCAACACTTTCTCTGGAATTACATCACCCGACTCAATATAGAATGAAAACCATGATCATCTTGGCTAGCCTTACATCATTCAAGTAGAGTGAAGACCGCATCACCTCGGTAGAATTACATCACCCGACTCGATGTAGAATGACAACCACGACCATCTTGGATGGCATACATCATTCAAATGGAGTGAAGAACGCAACACCTTAGCTAGAATTACATCACATGACTTGATATAGAAGGAAAACCATGACGATATTGGTTGGCATTATATCATTCAACCGGAGTGAAGACCGCATCACCTTCGCTGGAATTACATCACATGACTCGATATATAATTGAAACTACAACTATCATAAGCTAGTATTACATCATTCAACTGGATTGAAGTCCACAAGATTTTGGTGGAATTACATCACCGATTCGATATAGAATGAAAACCACGACCGTCTTAGATGGCATTACATCATTCAACCGGAGTGATGACCGCAACACTTTCTCCGGAATTACATCACACGACTCAATATAGAATAAAAACCATGATCATCTTGGCTAGCCTTACATCATTCAAGTAGAGTGAAGACCGCATCACCCTCGGTAGAATTACATCACCCGACTCGATGTAGAATGACAACCACGACCATCTTGGATGGCATTACATCATTCAAATGGAGTGAAGACCGCAACACCTTCGCTAGAATTACATCACATGACTTGATATAGAAGGAAAACCATGACGATATTGGTTGGCATTATATCATTCAACCGGAGTGAAGACCGCATCACCTTCGCTGGAATTACATCACATGACTCGATATATAATTGAAACTACAACTATCATAGCTAGTATTACATCATTCAACCGGATTGAAGTCCACAAGATTTTGGTGGAATTACATCACCGATTCGATATAGAATGAAAACCACGACCGTCTTAGATGGCATTACATCATTCAACTGGAGTGATGACCGCAACACTTTCCGGAATTACATCACGACTCAATATAGAATGAAAACCATGATCATCTTGGCTAGAATTACATCATTCAAGTAGAGTGAAGACCGCATCACCTTCGGTAGAATTACATCACCCGACTCGATGTAGAATGACAACCACGACCATCTTGGATGGCATTACATCATTCAAATGGAGTGAAAGAACGCAACACCTTAGCTAGAATTACATCACATGACTTGATATAGAAGGAAAACCATGACGATATTGGTTGGCATTATATCATTCAACTGGAGTGAAGACCGCATCACCTTCGCTGGAATTACATCACATGACTCGATATATAATTGAAACTACAACTATCACAGCTAGTATTACATCATTCAACTGGATTGAAGTCCACAAGATTTTGGTGGAATTACATCACCTGATTCGATATAGAATGAAAACCACGACCGTCTTAGATGGCATTACATCATTCAACTGGAGTGATGACCGCAACACTTTCTCTGGAATTACATCACATGACTCAATATAGAATAAAAACCATGATCATCTTGGCTAGCCTTACATCATTCAAGTAGAGTGAAGACTGCATCACCCTCAGTAAAATTACATCACCCGACTCGATGTAGAATGACAACCACGACCATCTTGGATGGCATTACATCATTCAACTGGAGTGAAGACCGCAACACCTTCGCTAGAATTACATCACATGACTTGATATAGAAGGAAAACCATGACGATATTGGTTGGCATTATATCATTCAACTGGAGTGAAGACCGCATCACCTTCGCTGGAATTACATCACATGACTCGATATATAATTGAAACTACAACTATCATAGCTAGTATTACATCATTCAACTGGATTGAAGTCCACAAGATTTTGGTGGAATTACATCACCTGATTCGATATAGAATGAAAACCACGACCGTCTTAGATGGCATTACATCATTCAACTGGAGTGATGACCGCAACACTTTCTCTGGAATTACATCACCTGACTCAATATAGAATGAAAACCATGATCATCTTGGCTAGAATTACATCATTCAACTAGAGTGAAGACCGCATCACCTTCGGTAGAATTACATCACCCGACTCGATGTAGAATGACAACCACGACCATCTTGGCTGGCATTACATCATTCAAATGGAGTGAACAACGCAACACCTTAGCTAGAATTACATCACATGACTTGATATAGAAGGAAAACCATGACGATATTGGTTGGCATTATATCATTCAACTGGAGTGAAGACCGCATCACCTTCGCTGGAATTACATCACATGACTCGATATATAATTGAAACTACAACTATCACAGCTAGTATTACATCATTCAACTGGATTGAAGTCCACAAGATTTTGGTGGAATTACATCACCTGATTCGATATAGAATGAAAACCACGACCGTCTTAGATGGCATTACATCATTCAACTGGAGTGATGACCGCAACACTTTCTCTGGAATTACATCACCTGACTCAATATAGAATGAAAACCATGATCATCTTGGCTAGCCTTACATCATTCAAGTAGAGTGAAGACTGCATCACCCTCAGTAGAATTACATCACCCGACTCGATGTAGAATGACAACCACGACCATCTTGGATGGCATTACATCATTCAACTGGAGTGAAGACCGCAACACCTTCGCTAGAATTACATCACATGACTTGATATAGAAGGAAAACCATGACGATATTGGTTGGCATTATATCATTCAACTGGAGTGAAGACCGCATCACCTTCGCTGGAATTACATCACATGACTCGATATATAATTGAAACTACAACTATCACAGCTAGTATTACATCATTCAACTGGATTGAAGTCCACAAGATTTTGGTGGAATTACATCACACGATTCGATATAGAATGAAAACCACGACCGTCTTAGATGGCATTACATCATTCAACGGAGTGATGACCGCAACACTTTCTCCGGAATTACATCACACGACTCAATATAGAATGAAAACCATGATCATCTTGGCTAGCCTTACATCATTCAACTTGAGTGAAGACCGCATCACCTTCGGTAGAATTACATCACCCGACTCGATGTAGAATGACAACAACCACGACCATCTTGGATGGCATTACATCATTCAAATGGAGTGAACAACGCAACACCTTCGCTAGAATTACATCACATGACTTGATATAGAAGGAAAACCATGACGATATTGGTTGGCATTATATCATTCAACCGGAGTGAAGACCGCATCACCTTCGCTGGAATTACATCACATGACTCGATATATAATTGAAAACTACAACTATCATAGCTAGTATTACATCATTCAACTGGATTGAAGTCCACAAGATTTTGGTGGAATTACATCACCGATTCGATATAGAATGAAAACCACGACCGTCTTAGATGGCATTACATCATTCAACCGGAGTGATGACCGCAACACTTTCTCTGGAATTACATCACATGACTCAATATAGAATGAAAACCATGATCATCTTGGCTAGCCTTACATCATTCAAGTAGAGTGAAGACCGCATCACCTTCGGTAGAATTACATCACCCGACTCGATGTAGAATGACAACCACGACCATCTTGGATGGCATTACATCATTCAAATGGAGTGAAGACCGCAACACCTTCGCTAGAATTACATCACATGACTTGATATAGAAGGAAAACCATGACGATATTGGTTGGCATTATATCATTCAACCGGGGAGTGAAGACACCGCATCACCTTCGCTGGAATTACATCACATGACTCGATATATAATTGAAACTACAACTATCATAGCTAGTATTACATCATTCAACTGGATTGAAGTCCACAAGATTTTGGTGGAATTACATCACCGATTCGATATAGAATGAAAACCACGACCGTCTTAGATGGCATTACATCATTCAACCGGAGTGATGACCGCAACACTTTCTCTCGGAATTACATCACACGACTCAATATAGAATAAAAACCATGATCATCTTGGCTAGAATTACATCATTCAACTTGAGTGAAGACCGCATCACCTTCGGTAGAATTACATCACCCGACTCGATGTAGAATGACAACCACGACCATCTTGGATGGCATTACATCATTCAAATGGAGTGAAACGCAACACCTTCGCTAGAATTACATCACATGACTTGATATAGAAGGAAAACCATGACGATATTGGTTGGCATTATATCATTCAAGCGGAGTGAAGACCGCATCACCTTCGCTGGAATTACATCACATGACTCGATATATAATTGAAACTACAACTATCATAGCTAGTATTACATCATTCAACTGGATTGAAGACCACAAGATTTTGGTGGAATTACATCACCTGATTCGATATAGAATGAAAACCACGACCGTCTTAGATGGCATTACATCATTCAACCGGAGTGATGACCGCAACACTTTTCTGGAATTACATCACCCGACTCAATATAGAATGAAAACCATGATCATCTTGGCTAGCCTTACATCATTCAAGTAGAGTGAAGACTGCATCACCCTCGGTAGAATTACATCACCCGACTCGATGTAGAATGACAACCACGACCATCTTGGATGGCATTACATCATTCAACTGGAGTGAAGACCGCAACACCTTCGCTAGAATTACATCACATGACTTGATATAGAAGGAAAACCATGACGATATTGGTTGGCATTATATCATTCAACCGGAGTGAAGACCGCATCACCTTCGCTGGAATTTACATCAATGACTCGATATATAATTGAAATTACAACTATCATAGCTAGTATTACATCATTCAACTGGATTGAAGTCCACAAGATTTTGGTGGAATTACATCACCTGATTCGATATAGAATGAAAACCACGACCGTCTTAGATGGCATTACATCATTCAACCGTAGTGATGACCGCAACACTTTCTCTGGAATTACATCACATGACTCAATATAGAATGAACACCATAACCATCTTGGCTAGAATTATATCATTCAACTTGAGTGAAGAACGCATTACCTTCGGTAGAATTACATCACCCGACTCGATATAGAATGAAAACCACGACAATCTTGGCTGGCATTACATCATTCAAATGGAGTGAACAATGCAACACCTTCGCTAGAATTACATCACCTGACTTAATATAGAAGGAAAACCATGACGATATTGGTTGGCATTATATCATTCAACTGGAGTGAAGACCGCATCACCTTCGCTGGAATTACATCACATGACTCGATATATAATTGAAACTACAACTATCATAGCTAGTATTACATCATTCAACTGGATTGAAGACCACAAGATTTTGGTGGAATTACATCACACGATTCGATATAGAATGAAAACCACGACCGTCTTAGATGGCATTACATCATTCAACCGGAGTGATGACCGCAACACTTTTTCTGGAATTACATCACCGACTCAATATAGAATGAAAACCATGATCATCTTGGCTAGCCTTACATCATTCAAGTAGAGTGAAGACCGCATCACCCTTCGGTAGAATTACATCACCCGACTCGATGTAGAATGACAACCACGACCATCTTGGATGGCATTACATCATTCAAATGGAGTGAAGACCGCAACACCTTCGCTAGAATTACATCACATGACTTGATATAGAAGGAAAACCATGACGATATTGGTTGGCATTATATCATTCAACTGGAGTGAAGACCGCATCACCTTCGCTGGAATTACATCACATGACTCGATATATAATTGAAACTACAACTATCATAGCTAGTATTACATCATTCAACTGGATTGAAGTCCACAAGATTTTGGTGGAATTACATCACCTGATTCGATATAGAATGAAAACCACGACCGTCTTAGATGGCATTACATCATTCAACTGGAGTGATGACCGCAACACTTTCTCTGGAATTACATCACATGACTCAATATAGAATGAAAACCATGACCATCTTGGCTAGAATTACATCATTCAACTTGAGTGAAGACCGCATTACCTTCGGTAGAATTACATCACCCGACTCGATGTAGAATGACAAATACGACCATCTTGGATGGCATTACATCATTCAAATGGAGTGAACAACGCAACACCTTAGCTAGAATTACATCACATGACTTGATATAGAAGGAAAACCATGACGATATTGGTTGGCATTATATCATTCAACAGGAGTGAAGACCGCATCACCTTCGCTGGAATTACATCACATGACTCGATATATAATTGAAACTACAACTATCATAGGCTAGTATTACATCATTCAACTGGATTGAAGACCACAAGATTTTGGTGGAATTACATCACACGATTCGATATAGAATGAAAACCACGACCGTCTTAGATGGCATTACATCATTCAACCGGAGTGATGACCGCAACACTTTCTCCGGAATTACATCACCCGACTCAATATAGAATGAAAACCATGATCATCTTGGCTAGCCTTACATCATTCAAGTAGAGTGAAGACCGCATCACCCTCGGTAGAATTACATCACCCGACTCGATGTAGAATGACAACCACGACCATCTTGGATGGCATTACATCATTCAAATGGAGTGAACAACCGCAACACCTTCGCTAGAATTACATCACATGACTTGATATAGAAGGAAAACCATGACGATATTGGTTGGCATTATATCATTCAACCGGAGTGAAGACCGCATCACCTTCGCTGGAATTACATCACATGACTCGATATATAATTGAAACTACAACTATCATAGCTAGTATTACATCATTCAACTGGATTGAAGTCCACAAGATTTTGGTGGAATTACATCACACGATTCGATATAGAATGAAAACCACGACCGTCTTAGATGGCATTACATCATTCAACGGAGTGATGACCGCAACACTTTCTCTGGAATTACATCACGACTCAATATAGAATGAAACCATAACCATCTTGGCTAGAATTACATCATTCAACTTGAGTGAAGACCGCATCACCTTCGGTAGAATTACATCACCCGACTCGATGTAGAATGACAACAACGACCATCTTGGCTGGCATTACATCATTCAAATGGAGTGAACAACGCAACACCTTAGCTAGAATTACATCACATGACTTGATATAGAAGGAAAACCATGACGATATTGGTTGGCATTATATCATTCAACCGGAGTGAAGACCGCATCACCTTCGCTGGAATTACATCACATGACTCGATATATAATTGAAACTACAACTATCATAGCTAGTATTACATCATTCAACTGGATTGAAGTCCACAAGATTTTGGTGGAATTACATCACCTGATTCGATATAGAATGAAAACCACGACCGTCTTAGATGGCATTACATCATTCAACCGGAGTGATGACCGCAACACTTTCTCCGGAATTACATCACACGACTCAATATAGAATGAAAACCATGATCATCTTGGCTAGAATTACATCATTCAACAAGTGAGTGAAGACCGCATTACCTTCGGTAGAATTACATCACCCGACTCGATGTAGAATGACAACCACGACCATCTTGGATGGCATTACATCATTCAAATGGAGTGAACAACGCAACACCTTTAGCTAGAATTACATCACATGACTTGATATAGAAGGAAAACCATGACGATATTGGTTGGCATTATATCATTCAACTGGAGTGAAGACCGCATCACCTTCGCTGGAATTACATCACATGACTCGATATATAATTGAAACTACAACTATCATAGGTAGTATTACATCATTCAACTGGATTGAAGACCACAAGATTTTGGTGGAATTACATCACCGATTCGATATAGAATGAAAACCACGACCGTCTTAGATGGCATTACATCATTCAACTGGAGTGATGACCGCAACACTTTCTCGGAATTACATCACCCGACTCAATATAGAATGAAAACCATGATCATCTTGGCTAGCCTTACATCATTCAACTTGAGTGAAGACCGCATTCACCTTCGGTAGAATTACATCACCCGACTCGATGTAGAATGACAACCACGACCATCTTGGATGGCATTACATCATTCAAATGGAGTGAAGAACGCAACACCTTAGCTAGAATTACATCACATGACTTGATATAGAAGGAAAACCATGACGATATTGGTTGGCATTATATCATTCAACCGGAGTGAAGACCGCATCACCTTCGCTGGAATTACATCACATGACTCGATATATAATTGAAACTACAACTATCATAGCTAGTATTACATCATTCAACTGGATTGAAGTCCACAAGATTTTGGTGGAATTACATCACCGATTCGATATAGAATGAAAACCACGACCGTCTTAGATGGCATTACATCATTCAACCGGAGTGATGACCGCAACACTTTCTCTCGGAATTACATCACCGACTCAATATAGAATGAAAACCATGATCATCTTGGCTAGAATTACATCAATCAACTTGAGTGAAGACCGCATTACCTTCGGTAGAATTACATCACCCGACTCGATGTAGAATGACAAATACGACCATCTTGGATGGCATTACATCATTCAAATGGAGTGAACAACGCAACACCTTAGCTAGAATTACATCACATGACTTGATATAGAAGGAAAACCATGACGATATTGGTTGGCATTATATCATTCAACCGGAGTGAAGACCGCATCACCTTCGCTGGAATTACATCACATGACTCGATATATAATTGAAACTACAACTATCATAGGCTAGTATTACATCATTCAACTGGATTGAAGTCCACAAGATTTTGGTGGAATTACATCACACG
Source organism: Anisodus tanguticus (assembly GCA_034509755.1). NCBI lineage: Eukaryota > Viridiplantae > Streptophyta > Magnoliopsida > Solanales > Solanaceae > Anisodus > Anisodus tanguticus. Next base: position 29,808,276 of record CM067555.1, on the reverse strand, counting down.
ATTCGATATAGAATGAAAACCACGACCGTCTTAGATGGCATTACATCATTCAACCGGAGTGATGACCGCAACACTTTCTCCGGAATTACATCACACGACTCAATATAGAATGAAAACCATGATCATCTTGGCTAGCCTTACATCATTCAAGTAGAGTGAAGACCGCATCACCTTCGGTAGAATTACATCACCCGACTCGATGTAGAATGACAACCACGACCATCTTGGATGGCATTACATCATTCAAATGGAGTGAAGAACGCAACACCTTCGCTAGAATTACATCACATGACTTGATATAGAAGGAAAACCATGACGATATTGGTTGGCATTATATCATTCAATTCGGAGTGAAGACCGCATCACCTTCGCTGGAATTACATCACATGACTCGATATATAATTGAAACTACAACTATCATAGCTAGTATTACATCATTCAACTGGATTGAAGTCCACAAGATTTTGGTGGAATTACATCACCGATTCGATATAGAATGAAAACCACGACCGTCTTAGATGGCATTACATCATTCAACTGGAGTGATGACCGCAACACTTTCTCCGGAATTACATCACCGACTCAATATAGAATGAAAACCATGATCATCTTGGCTAGAATTACATCATTCAACTAGAGTGAAGACCGCATCACCTTCGGTAGAAATTACATCACCCGACTCGATGTAGAATGACAACCACGACCATCTTGGATGGCATTACATCATTCAAATGGAGTGAAGAACGCAACACCTTAGCTAGAATTACATCACATGACTTGATATAGAAGGAAAACCATGACGATATTGGTTGGCATTATATCATTCAACCGGAGTGAAGACCGCATCACCTTCGCTGGAATTACATCACATGACTCGATATATAATTGAAACTACAACTATCATAGCTAGTATTACATCATTCAACTGGATTGAAGTCCACAAGATTTTGGTGGAATTACATCACCGATTCGATATAGAATGAAAACCACGACCGTCTTAGATGGCATTACATCATTCAACTGGAGTGATGACCGCAACACTTTCTCGGAATTACATCACCGACTCAATATAGAATGAACACCATAACCATCTTGGCTAGAATTACATCATTCAACTTGAGTGAAGACCGCATTACCTTCGGTAGAATTACATCACCCGACTCGATGTAGAATGACAAATACGACCATCTTGGTGGCATTACATCATTCAAATGGAGTGAACAACGCAACACCTTAGCTAGAATTACATCACATGACTTGATATAGAAGGAAAACCATGACGATGTTGGTTGGCATTATATCATTCAATTCGGAGTGAAGACCGCATCACCTTCGCTGGAATTACATCACATGACTCGATATATAATTGAAACTACAACTATCATAGCTAGTATTACATCATTCAACTGGATTGAAGACCACAAGATTTTGGTGGAATTACATCACACGATTCGATATAGAATGAAAACCACGACCGTCTTAGATGGCATTACATCATTCAACCGGAGTGATGACCGCAACACTTTCTCCGGAATTACATCACCCGACTCAATATAGAATGAAAACCATGATCATCTTGGCTAGCCTTACATCATTCAAGTAGAGTGAAGACCGCATCACCTCGGTAGAATTACATCACCCGACTCGATGTAGAATGACAACCACGACCATCTTGGATGGCATTACATCATTCAAATGGAGTGAAGACCGCAACACCTTCGCTAGAATTACATCACATGACTTGATATAGAAGGAAAACCATGACGATATTGGTTGGCATTATATCATTCAACCGGAGTGAAGACCGCATCACCTTCGCTGGAATTACATCACATGACTCGATATATAATTGAAACTACAACTATCATAGCTAGTATTACATCATTCAACCGGATTGAAGTCCACAAGATTTTGGTGGAATTACATCACCCGATTCGATATAGAATGAAAACCACGACCGTCTTAGATGGCATTACATCATTCAACCGGAGTGATGACCGCAACACTTTCTCCGGAATTACATCACCCGACTCAATATAGAATGAACACCATAACCATCTTGGCTAGAATTACATCATTCAACTTGAGTGAAGACCGCATTACCTTCGGTAGAATTACATCACCCGACTCGATGTAGAATGACAAATACGACCATCTTGGCTGGCATTACATCATTCAAATGGAGTGAACAACGCAACACCTTAGCTAGAATTACATCACATGACTTGATATAGAAGGAAAACCATGACGGTGTTGGTTGGCATTATATCATTCAACCGGAGTGAAGACCGCATCACCTTCGCATTGGAATTACATCACATGATTCGATATAGAATTGAAACCACAACTATCATAGGTAGTATTACATCATTCAACTGGATTGAAGACCACAAGATTTTGGTGGAATTACATCACCTGATTCGATATAGAATGAAAACCACGACCGTCTTAGATGGCATTACATCATTCAACTGGAGTGATGACCGCAACACTTTCTCTGGAATTACATCACCTGACTCAATATAGAATGAAAAACCATGATCATCTTGGCTAGCCTTACATCATTCAAGTAGAGTGAAGACTGCATCACCTTCGGTAGAATTACATCACCCGACTCGATGTAGAATGACAACCACGACCATCTTGGATGGCATTACATCATTCAACTGGAGTGAAGACCGCAACACCTTCGCTAGAATTACATCACATGACTTGATATAGAAGGAAAACCATGACGATATTGGTTGGCATTATATCATTCAACTGGAGTGAAGACCGCATCACCTTCGCTGGAATTACATCACATGACTCGATATATAATTGAAACTACAACTATCATAGCTAGTATTACATCATTCAACTGGATTGAAGTCCACAAGATTTTGGTGGAATTACATCACCTGATTCGATATAGAATGAAAACCACGACCGTCTTAGATGGCATTACATCATTCAACTGGAGTGATGACCGCAACACTTTCTCTGGAATTACATCACATGACTCAATATAGAATGAAAACCATGATAACCATCTTGGTTAGAATTACATCATTCAACTTGAGTGAAGACCGCATTCACCTTCGGTAGAATTACATCACCCGACTCGATGTAGAATGACAAATACGACCATCTTGGCTGGCATTACATCATTCAAATGGAGTGAACAACGCAACACCTTAGCTAGAATTACATCACATGACTTGATATAGAAGGAAAACCATGACGATGTTGGTTGGCATTATATCATTCAACTGGAGTGAAGACCGCATCACCTTCGCTGGAATTACATCACATGACTCGATATATAATTGAAACTACAACTATCATAGCTAGTATTACATCATTCAACTGGATTGAAGTCCACAAGATTTTGGTGGAATTACATCACCTGATTCGATATAGAATGAAAACCACGACCGTCTTAGATGGCATTACATCATTCAACCGGAGTGATGACCGCAACACTTTTCTCGGAATTACATCACACGACTCAATATAGAATGAAACCATGATCATCTTGGCTAGAATTACATCATTCAACTAGTGAAGACCGCATTACCTTCGGTAGAATTACATCACCCGACTCGATGTAGAATGACAACCACGACCATCTTGGATGGCATTACATCATTCAAATGGAGTGAACAACGCAACACCTTAGCTAGAATTACATCACATGACTTGATATAGAAGGAAAACCATGACGATATTGGTTGGCATTATATCATTCAACCGGAGTGAAGACCGCATCACCTTCGCTGGAATTACATCACATGACTCGATATATAATTGAAACTACAACTATCATAGCTAGTATTACATCATTCAACTGGATTGAAGACCACAAGATTTTGGTGGAATTACATCACCTGATTCGATATAGAATGAAAACCACGACCGTCTTAGATGGCATTACATCATTCAACTGGAGTGATGACCGCAACACTTTCGCAGGAATTACATCACCTGACTCAATACAGAATGAAAACCATAACCATCTTGGCTAGAATTACATCATTCAACTTGAGTGAAGACCGCATACCTTCGGTAGAATTACATCACCCGACTCGATGTAGAATGACAAACCACGACCATCTTGGATGGCATTACATCATTCAAATGGAGTGAACAACGCAACACCTTAGCTAGAATTACATCACATGACTTGATATAGAAGGAAAACCATGACGGTGTTGGTTGGCATTATATCATTCAACTGGAGTGAAGACCGCATCACCTTCGCTGGAATTACATCACATGACTCGATATATAATTGAAACTACAACTATCATAGGCTAGTATTACATCATTCAACTGGATTGAAGTCCACAAGATTTTGGTGGAATTACATCACCTGATTCGATATAGAATGAAAACCACGACCGTCTTAGATGGCATTACATCATTCAACTGGAGTGATGACCGCAACACTTTCTCTGGAATTACATCACATGACTCAATATAGAATGAACACCATAACCATCTTAGCTAGAATTACATCATTCAACTTGAGTGAAGACCGCATTACCTTCGGTAGAATTACATCACCCGACTCGATGTAGAATGACAAATACGACCATCTTGGATGGCTAATATCATTCAAATGGAGTGAACAACGCAACACCTTAGCTAGAATTACATCACATGACTTGATATAGAAGGAAAACCATGACGATATTGGTTGGCATTATATCATTCAACAGGAGTGAAGACCGCATCACCTTCGCTGGAATTACATCACATGACTCGATATATAATTGAAACCACAACTATCATAGCTAGTATTACATCATTCAACTGGATTGAAGACCACAAGATTTTGGTGGAATTACATCACCTGATTCGATATAGAATGAAAACCACGACCGTCTTAGATGGCATTACATCATTCAACTGGAGTGATGACCGCAACACTTTCTCGGAATTACATCACCGACTCAATATAGAATGAAAACCATGATCATCTTGGCTAGAATTACATCATTCAAGTAGAGTGAAGACCGCATCACCTTCGGTAGAATTACATCACCCGACTCGATGTATGACAACACGACCATCTTGGATGGCATTACATCATTCAAATGGAGTGAACAACGCAACACCTTAGCTAGAATTACATCACATGACTTGATATAGAAGGAAAACCATGACGATATTGGTTGGCATTATATCATTCAACCGGAGTGAAGACCGCATCACCTTCGCTGGAATTACATCACATGACTCGATATATAATTGAAACTACAACTATCATAGGTAGTATTACATCATTCAACTGGATTGAAGACCACAAGATTTTGGTGGAATTACATCACCTGATTCGATATAGAATGAAAACCACGACCGTCTTAGATGGCATTACATCATTCAACTGGAGTGATGACCGCAACACTTTCTCGGAATTACATCACCCGACTCAATATAGAATGAAAAACCATGATCATCTTGGCTAGAATTACATCATTCAACTTGAGTGAAGACCGCATCACCTTCGGTAGAATTACATCACCCGACTCGATGTAGAATGACAACCACGACCATCTTGGATGGCATTACATCATTCAACTGGAGTGAAGACCGCAACACCTTCGCTAGAATTACATCACATGACTTGATATAGAAGGAAAACCATGACGATATTGGTTGGCATTATATCATTCAACTGGAGTGAAGACCGCATCACCTTCGCTGGAATTACATCACATGACTCGATATATAATTGAAACTACAACTATCATAGCTAGTATTACATCATTCAACTGGATTGAAGTCCACAAGATTTTGGTGGAATTACATCACCGATTCGATATAGAATGAAAACCACGACCGTCTTAGATGGCATTACATCATTCAACCGGAGTGATGACCGCAACACTTTCTGCGGAATTACATCACACGACTCAATATAGAATGAACACCATAACCATCTTGGCTAGAATTACATCATTCAACTTGAGTGAAGACCGCATTACCTTCGGTAGAATTACATCACCCGACTCGATGTAGAATGACAAATACGACCATCTTGGATGGCATTACATCATTCAAATGGAGTGAACAACGCAACACCTTAGCTAGAATTACATCACATGACTTGATATAGAAGGAAAACCATGACGATGTTGGTTGGCATTATATCATTCAACCGGAGTGAAAGACCGCATCACCTTCGCTGGAATTACATCACATGATTCGATATAGAATTGAAACCACAACTATCATAGGTAGTATTACATCATTCAACTGGATTGAAGACCACAAGATTTTGGTGGAATTACATCACCACGATTCGATATAGAATGAAAACCACGACCGTCTTAGATGGCATTACATCATTCAACCGGAGTGATGACCGCAACACTTTCTTTCTCCGGAATTACATCACACGACTCAATATAGAATGAAAACCATGATCATCTTGGCTAGCCTTACATCATTCAAGTAGAGTGAAGACCGCATCACCTTCGGTAGAATTACATCACCCGACTCGATGTAGAATGACAACCACGACAATCTTGGCTGGCATTACATCATTCAAATGGAGTGAAGACAACGCAACACCTTCGCTAGAATTACATCACCTGACTTAATATAGAAGGAAAACCATGACGATATTGGTTGGCATTATATCATTCAAGCGGAGTGAAGACCGCATCACCTTCGCTGGAATTACATCACATGACTCGATATATAATTGAAACTACAACTATCATAGGTAGTATTACATCATTCAACTGGATTGAAGACCACAAGATTTTGGTGGAATTACATCACCTGATTCGATATAGAATGAAAACCACGACCGTCTTAGATGGCATTACATCATTCAACTGGAGTGATGACCGCAACACTTTCTCTGGAATTACATCACATGACTCAATATAGAATGAACACCATAACCATCTTGGCTAGAATTATATCATTCAACTTGAGTGAAGAACGCATTACCTTCGGTAGAATTACATCACCCGACTCGATGTAGAATGACAAATACGACCATCTTGGCTGGCTTACATCATTCAAATGGAGTGAACAACGCAACACCTTAGCTAGAATTACATCACATGACTTGATATAGAAGGAAAACCATGACGGTGTTGGTTGGCATTATATCATTCAACTGGAGTGAAGACCGCATCACCTTCGCTGGAATTACATCACATGACTCGATATATAATTGAAACTACAACTATCATAGCTAGTATTACATCATTCAACTGGATTGAAGACCACAAGATTTTGGTGGAATTACATCACCTGATTCGATATAGAATGAAAACCACGACCGTCTTAGATGGCATTACATCATTCAACCGGAGTGATGACCGCAACACTTTCGGAATTGGAATTACATCACCGACTCAATATAGAATGAAAACCATGATCATCTTGGCTAGCCTTACATCATTCAAGTAGAGTGAAGACTGCATCACCCTCAGTAGAATTACATCACCCGACTCGATGTAGAATGACAACCACGACCATCTTGGATGGCATTACATCATTCAAATGGAGTGAAGAACGCAACACCTTCGCTAGAATTACATCACATGACTTGATATAGAAGGAAAACCATGACGATATTGGTTGGCATTATATCATTCAACCGGAGTGAAGACCGCATCACCTTCGCTGGAATTACATCACATGACTCGATATATAATTGAAACAACAACTATCATAGGTAGTATTACATCATTCAACTGGATTGAAGACCACAAGATTTTGGTGGAATTACATCACCGATTCGATATAGAATGAAAACCACGACCGTCTTAGATGGCATTACATCATTCAACCGGAGTGATGACCGCAACACTTTCTCCGGAATTACATCACCGACTCAATATAGAATAAAAACCATGACCATCTTGGCTAGAATTACATCATTCAACTTGAGTGAAGACCGCATTACCTTCGGTAGAATTACATCACCCGACTCGATGTAGAATGACAAATACGACCATCTTGGCTGGCTAATATCATTCAAATGGAGTGAACAACGCAACACCTTAGCTAGAATTACATCACATGACTTGATATAGAAGGAAAACCATGACGATATTGGTTGGCATTATATCATTCAACAGGAGTGAAGACCGCATCACCTTCGCTGAAATTACATCACATGACTCGATATATAATTGAAACTACAACTATCATAGCTAGTATTACATCATTCAACTGGATTGAAGACCACAAGACTTTTGGTGGAATTACATCACCTGATTCGATATAGAATGAAAACCACGACCGTCTTAGATGGCATTACATCATTCAACCGGAGTGATGACCGCAACACTTTCTCCGGAATTACATCACCGACTCAATATAGAATGAAAACCATAACCATCTTGGCTAGAATTACATCATTCAACTTGAGTGAAGACCGCATTACCTTCGGTAGAATTACATCACCCGACTCGATGTAGAATGACAAATACGACCATCTTGGCTGGCATTACATCATTCAAATGGAGTGAACAACGCAACACCTTAGCTAGAATTACATCACATGACTTGATATAGAAGGAAAACCATGACGATGTTGTGGCATTATATCATTCAACCGGAGTGAAGACCGCATCACCTTCGCTGGAATTACATCACATGATTCGATATAGAATTGAAACCACAACTATCATAGGTAGTATTACATCATTCAACTGGATTGAAGACCACAAGATTTTGGTGGAATTACATCACCTGATTCGATATAGAATGAAAACCACGACCGTCTTAGATGGCATTACATCATTCAACCTGGAGTGATGACCGCAACACTTTTCGCGGAATTACATCACACGACTCAATATAGAATGAAAACCATGATCATCTTGGCTAGCCTTACATCATTCAAGTAGAGTGAAGACCGCATCACCTTCGGTAGAATTACATCACCCGACTCGATGTAGAATGACAACCACGACCATCTTGGCTGGCATTACATCATTCAAATGGAGTGAACAACGCAACACCTTCGCTAGAATTACATCACCTGACTTAATATAGAAGGAAAACCATGACGATATTGGTTGGCATTATATCATTACCGGAGTGAAGACCGCATCACCTTCGCTGGAATTACATCACATGACTCGATATATAATTGAAACTACAACTATCATAGCTAGTATTACATCATTCAACTGGATTGAAGTCCACAAGATTTTGGTGGAATTACATCACACGATTCGATATAGAATGAAAACCACGACCGTCTTAGATGGCATTACATCATTCAACCGGAGTGATGACCGCAACACTTTTCTCGGAATTACATCACACGACTCAATATAGAATGAACACCATAACCATCTTAGCTAGAATTACATCATTCAACTTGAGTGAAGACCGCATTACCTTCGGTAGAATTACATCACCCGACTCGATGTAGAATGACAAATACGACCATCTTGGATGGCATTACATCATTCAAATGGAGTGAACAACGCAACACCTTAGCTAGAATTACATCACATGACTTGATATAGAAGGAAAACCATGACGATGTTGGTTGGCATTATATCATTCAACTGGAGTGAAGACCGCATCACCTTCGCTGGAATTACATCACATGACTCGATATATAATTGAAACCACAACTATCATAGCTAGTATTACATCATTCAACTGGATTGAAGACCACAAGATTTTGGTGGAATTACATCACATGATTCGATATAGAATGAAAACCACGACCGTCTTAGATGGCATTACATCATTCAACTGGAGTGATGACCGCAACACTTTCTCTGGAATTACATCACATGACTCAATATAGAATGAAAACCATGATCATCTTGGCTAGAATTACATCATTCAACTTGAGTGAAGACCGCATCACCTTCGTTAGAATAACATCACCCGACTCGATGTAGAATGAAAACCACGACCATCTTGGATGGCATTACATCGTTCAACTGGAGTGAAGACCGCAACCTTAGCTAGAATTACATCACATGAGTTGATATAGAAGGAAAACCATGACGATATTGGTTGGCATTATATCATTCAACTGTAGTGAAGACCGCATCACCTTCGCTGAAATTACATCACATGACTCGATATATAATTGAAAACACAACTGTCATAGCTACTATTACATCATTCAACTGGATTGAAGACCACAAGACTTTTGGTGGAATCACATCACCTGATTCGATATAGAATGAAAACCACGACCATCTTAGATGAGATTACATCATTCAACTGGAGTGATGACCGCAACACTTTCGCTAGGAATTACATCACCTGACTCAATACAGAATGAAAACCATAACCATCTTGGCTAGAATTACATCATTCAACTTGAGTGAAGACCGCATTACCTTCGGTAGAATTACATCACCCGACTCGATGTAGAATGACAACTACGACCATCTTGGCTGGCATTACATCATTCAAATGGAGTGAACAACGCAACACCTTAGCTAGAATTACATCACATGACTTGATATAGAAGGAAAACCATGACGATGTTGGTTGGCATTATATCATTCAACCGGAGTGAAGACCGCATCACCTTCGCCGGAATTACATCACATGATTCGATATAGAATTGAAACCACAACTATCATAGGTAGTATTACATCATTCAACTGGATTGAAGACCACAAGATTTTGGTGGAATTACATCACCCGATTCGATATAGAATGAAAACCACGACCGTCTTAGATGGCATTACATCATTCAACCTGGAGTGATGACCGCAACACTTTCTCTGGAATTACATCACACGACTCAATATAGAATGAAAACCATGATCATCTTGGCTAGCCTTACATCATTCAAGTAGAGTGAAGACCGCATCACCTTCGTAGAATTACATCACCCGACTCGATGTAGAATGACAACCACGACCATCTTGGATGGCATTACATCATTCAACTGGAGTGAAGACCGCAACACCTTCGCTAGAATTACATCACATGACTTGATATAGAAGGAAAACCATGACGATATTGGTTGGCATTATATCATTCAACTGGAGTGAAGACCGCATCACCTTCGCTGGAATTACATCACATGACTCGATATATAATTGAAACTACAACTATCATAGTAGTATTACATCATTCAACTGGATTGAAGTCCACAAGATTTTGGTGGAATTACATCACCTGATTCGATATAGAATGAAAACCACGACCGTCTTAGATGGCATTACATCATTCAACTGGAGTGATGACCGCAACACTTTCTCTGGAATTACATCACCTGACTCAATATAGAATGAACACCATAACCATCTTGGCTAGAATTACATCATTCAACTTGAGTGAAGACCGCATTACCTTCGGTAGAATTACATCACCCGACTCGATGTAGAATGACAAATACGACCATCTTGGTGGCATTACATCATTCAAATGGAGTGAACAACGCAACACCTTAGCTAGAATTACATCACATGACTTGATATAGAAGGAAAACCATGACGATGTTGGTTGGCATTATATCATTCAACTGGAGTGAAGACCGCATCACCTTCGCTGGAATTACATCACATGACTCGATATATAATTGAAACCACAACTATCATAGCTAGTATTACATCATTCAACTGGATTGAAGACCACAAGATTTTGGTGGAATTACATCACCGATTCGATATAGAATGAAAACCACGACCGTCTTAGATGGCATTACATCATTCAACCGGAGTGATGACCGCAACACTTTCTCGGAATTACATCACCGACTCAATATAGAATGAACACCATAACCATCTTAGCTAGAATTACATCATTCAACTTGAGTGAAGACCGCATTACCTTCGGTAGAATTACATCACCCGACTCGATGTAGAATGACAAATACGACCATCTTGGATGGCATTACATCATTCAAATGGAGTGAACAACGCAACACCTTAGCTAGAATTACATCACATGACTTGATATAGAAGAAGAAAACCATGACGATGTTGGTTGGCATTATATCATTCAACCGGAGTGAAGACCGCATCACCTTCGCTGGAATTACATCACATGATTCGATATAGAATTGAAACCACAACTATCATAGGTAGTATTACATCATTCAACTGGATTGAAGACCACAAGATTTTGGTGGAATTACATCACCCGATTCGATATAGAATGAAAACCACGACCGTCTTAGATGGCATTACATCATTCAACCGGAGTGATGACCGCAACACTTTTCTCCGGAATTACATCACACGACTCAATATAGAATGAAAACCATGATCATCTTGGCTAGAATTACATCATTCAACTTGAGTGAAGACCGCATCACCTTCGGTAGAATTACATCACCCGACTCGATGTAGAATGACAACCACGACCATCTTGGATGGCATTACATCATTCAAATGGAGTGAACAACGCAACACCTTAGCTAGAATTACATCACATGACTTGATATAGAAGGAAAACCATGACGATATTGGTTGGCATTATATCATTCAATGGAGTGAAGACCGCATCACCTTCATTTGGAATTACATCACATGACTCGATATATAATTGAAACTACAACTATCATAGCTAGTATTACATCATTCAACTGGATTGAAGACCACAAGATTTTGGTGGAATTACATCACCTGATTCGATATAGAATGAAAACCACGACCATCTTAGATGGCATTACATCATTCAACTGGAGTGATAACCGCAACACTTTCGTTGGAATTACATCACCTGACTCAATATAGAATGAAAACCATGACCATCTTGGCTAGAATTACATCATTCAACTTGAGTGAAGACCGCATTACCTTCGGTAGAATTACATCACCCGACTCGATGTAGAATGACAACTACGACCATCTTGGCTGGCATTACATCATTCAAATGGAGTGAACAACGCAACACCTTAGCTAGAATTACATCACATGACTTGATATAGAAGGAAAACCATGACGATGTTGGTTGGCATTATATCATTCAACTGGAGTGAAGACCGCATCACCTTCGCTGGAATTACATCACATGACTCGATATATAATTGAAACCACAACTATCATAGGTAGTATTACATCATTCAACTGGATTGAAGACCACAAGATTTTGGTGGAATTACATCACCTGATTCGATATAGAATGAAAACCACGACCGTCTTAGATGGCATTACATCATTCAACTGGAGTGATGACCGCAACACTTTCTCGGAATTACATCACACGACTCAATATAGAATGAAACCATGATCATCTTAGCTAGAATTACATCATTCAACTTGAGTGAAGACCGCATCACCTTCGCTAGAATTACATCACCCGACTCGATGTAGAATGAAAACCACGACCATCTTGGATGGCATTACATCATTCAAATGGAGTGAACAATGCAACACCTTCGCTAGAATTACATCACCTGACTTGATATAGAAGGAAAACCATGACGATATTGGTTGGCATTATATCATTCAACCGGAGTGAAGACCGCATCACCTTCGCTATTGGAATTACATCACATGACTCGATATATAATTGAAACTACAACTATCATAGCTAGTATTACATCATTCAACTGGATTGAAGACCACAAGATTTTGGTGGAATTACATCACCGATTCGATATAGAATGAAAACCACGACCGTCTTAGATGGCATTACATCATTCAACCTGGAGTGATGACCGCAACACTTTCTCAGGAATTACATCACCTGACTCAATACAGAATGAAAACCATAACCATCTTGGCTAGAATTACATCATTCAACTTGAGTGAAGACCGCATCACCTTCGGTAGAATTACATCACCCGACTCGATGTAGAATGACAACAACGACCATCTTGGCTGGCATTACATCATTCAAATGGAGTGAACAACGCAACACCTTAGCTAGAATAACATCACATGAGTTGATATAGAAGGAAAACCATGACGGTGTTGGTTGGCATTATATCATTCAACTGGAGTGAAGACCGCATCACCTTCGCTGGAATTACATCACATGACTCGATATATAATTGAAATTACAACTATCATAGCTAGTATTACATCATTCAACTGGATTGAAGTCCACAAGATTTTGGTGGAATTACATCACCTGATTCGATATAGAATGAAAAACCACGACCGTCTTAGATGGCATTACATCATTCAACTGGAGTGATGACCGCAACACTTTCTCTGGAATTACATCACATGACTCAATATAGAATGAACACCATAACCATCTTAGCTAGAATTACATCATTCAACTTGAGTGAAGACCGCATTACCTTCGGTAGAATTACATCACCCGACTCGATGTAGAATGACAAATACGACCATCTTGGCTGGCATTACATCATTCAAATGGAGTGAACAACGCAACACCTTAGCTAGAATTACATCACATGACTTGATATAGAAGGAAAACCATGACGATGTTGGTTGGCATTATATCATTCAACTGGAGTGAAGACCGCATCACCTTCGCTGGAATTACATCACATGATTCGATATAGAATTGAAACCACAACTATCATAGGTAGTATTACATCATTCAACTGGATTGAAGACCACAAGATTTTGGTGGAATTACATCACATGATTCGATATAGAATGAAAACCACGACCGTCTTAGATGGCATTACATCATTCAACCTGGAGTGATGACCGCAACACTTTCTCTGGAATTACATCACATGACTCAATATAGAATGAAAACCATGATCATCTTGGCTAGCCTTACATCATTCAAGTAGAGTGAAGACCGCATCACCTTCGGTAGAATTACATCACCCGACTCGATGTAGAATGACAACCACGACCATCTTGGATGGCATTACATCATTCAACTGGAGTGAAGACCGCAACACCTTCGCTAGAATTACATCACCTGACTTGATATAGAAGGAAAACCATGACGATATTGGTTGGCATTATATCATTCAACTGGAGTGAAGACCGCATCACCTTCGCTGGAATTACATCACATGACTCGATATATAATTGAAACTACAACTATCATAGCTAGTATTACATCATTCAACTGGATTGAAGTCCACAAGATTTTGGTGGAATTACATCACCTGATTCGATATAGAATGAAAACCACGACCGTCTTAGATGGCATTACATCATTCAAAGGAGTGATGACCGCAACACTTTCTCTGGAATTACATCACATGACTCAATATAGAATGAACACCATAACCATCTTAGCTAGAATTACATCATTCAACTTGAGTGAAGACCGCATTACCTTCGGTAGAATTACATCACCCGACTCGATGTAGAATGACAAATACGACCATCTTGGCTGGCATTACATCATTCAAATGGAGTGAACAACGCAACACCTTAGCTAGAATTACATCACATGACTTGATATAGAAGGAAAACCATGACGATGTTGGTTGGCATTATATCATTCAACTGGAGTGAAGACCGCATCACCTTCGCTGGAATTACATCACATGATTCGATATAGAATTGAAACCACAACTATCATAGGTAGTATTACATCATTCAACTGGATTGAAGACCACAAGATTTTGGTGGAATTACATCACCTGATTCGATATAGAATGAAAACCACGACCGTCTTAGATGGCATTACATCATTCAACTGGAGTGATGACCGCAACATTTCTCTGGAATTACATCACCGACTCAATATAGAATGAAACCATGATCATCTTGGCTAGAATTACATCATTCAACTTGAGTGAAGACCGCATCACCTTCGGTAGAATTACATCACCCGACTCGATGTAGAATGACAACCACGACCATCTTGGATGGCATTACATCATTCAAATGGAGTGAACAACGCAACACCTTAGCTAGAATTACATCACATGACTTGATATAGAAGGAAAACCATGACGATATTGGTTGGCATTATATCATTCAACCGGAGTGAAGACCGCATCACCTTCGCGGAATTACATCACATGACTCGATATAGAATTGAAACCACAACTATCATAGGTAGTATTACCTCATTCAACTGGATTGAAGACCACAAGATTTTGGTGGAATTACATCACATGATTCGATATAGAATGAAAACCACGACCGTCTTAGATGGCATTACATCATTCAACTGGAGTGATGACCGCAACACTTTCTCGGAATTACATCACACACGACTCAATATAGAATGAAAACCATAACCATCTTGGCTAGAATTACATCATTCAACTTGAGTGAAGACCGCATTACCTTCGGTAGAATTACATCACCCGACTCGATGTAGAATGACAAATACGACCATCTTGGATGGCATTACATCATTCAAATGGAGTGAACAACGCAACACCTTAGCTAGAATTACATCACATGACTTGATATAGAAGGAAAACCATGACGATGTTGGTTGGCATTATATCATTCAACCGGAGTGAAGACCGCATCACCTTCGCTGGAATTACATCACATGATTCGATATAGAATTGAAACCACAACTATCATAGGTAGTATTACATCATTCAACTGGATTGAAGACCACAAGATTTTGGTGGAATTACATCACCGATTCGATATAGAATGAAAACCACGACCGTCTTAGATGGCATTACATCATTCAACCGGAGTGATGACCGCAACACTTTTTCTCGGAATTACATCACGACTCAATATAGAATGAACACCATGATCATCTTGGCTAGAATTACATCATTCAAGTAGAGTGAAGACCGCATCACCTTCGGTAGAATTACATCACCCGACTCGATGTAGAATGACAACCACGACCATCTTGGATGGCATTACATCATTCAAATGGAGTGAACAACGCAACACCTTAGCTAGAATTACATCACATGACTTGATATAGAAGGAAAACCATGACGATATTGGTTGGCATTATATCATTCAACCGGAGTGAAGACCGCATCACCTTCGCTGGAATTACATCACATGACTCGATATATAATTGAAACCACAACTATCATAGGTAGTATTACATCATTCAACTGGATTGAAGACCACAAGATTTTGGTGGAATTACATCACCTGATTCGATATAGAATGAAAACCACGACCGTCTTAGATGGCATTACATCATTCAACTGGAGTGATGACCGCAACACTTTCCGGAATTACATCACACGACTCAATATAGAATGAAAACCATGATCATCTTGGCTAGCCTTACATCATTCAAGTAGAGTGAAGACCGCATCACCTTCGGTAGAATTACATCACCCGACTCGATGTAGAATGACAACCACGACCATCTTGGCTGGCATTACATCATTCAAATGGAGTGAACAACGCAACACCTTAGCTAGAATTACATCACATGACTTGATATAGAAGGAAAACCATGACGATGTTGGTTGGCATTATATCATTCAACCGGAGTGAAGACCGCATCACCTTCGCTGGAATTACATCACATGACTCGATATATAATTGAAACTACAACTATCATAGCTAGTATTACATCATTCAACCTGGATTGAAGTCCACAAGATTTTGGTGGAATTACATCACCTGATTCGATATAGAATGAAAACCACGACTGTCTTAGATGGCATTACATCATTCAACTGGAGTGATGACCGCAACACTTTCTCTGGAATTACATCACATGACTCAATATAGAATGAACACCATAACCATCTTAGCTAGAATTACATCATTCAACTTGAGTGAAGACCGCATTACCTTCGGTAGAATTACATCACCCGACTCGATGTAGAATGACAAATACGACCATCTTGGCTGGCATTACATCATTCAAATGGAGTGAACAACGCAACACCTTAGCTAGAATTACATCACATGACTTGATATAGAAGGAAACCATGACGATGTTGGTTGGCATTATATCATTCAACTGGAGTGAAGACCGCATCACCTTCGCTGGAATTACATCACATGATTCGATATAGAATTGAAACCACAACTATCATAGGTAGTATTACATCATTCAACTGGATTGAAGACCACAAGATTTTGGTGGAATTACATCACATGATTCGATATAGAATGAAAACCACGACCGTCTTAGATGGCATTACATCATTCAACTGGAGTGATGACCGCAACACTTTCTCTGGAATTACATCACCTGACTCAATATAGAATGAAAACCATGATCATCTTGGCTAGCCTTACATCATTCAAGTAGAGTGAAGACTGCATCACCCTCAGTAGAATTACATCACCCGACTCGATGTAGAATGACAACCACGACCATCTTGGATGGCATTACATCATTCAACTGGAGTGAAGACCGCAACACCTTCGCTAGAATTATATCACATGACTTGATATAGAAGGAAAACCATGACGATATTGGTTGGCATTATATCATTCAACTGGAGTGAAGACCGCATCACCTTCGCTGGAATTACATCACATGACTCGATATATAATTGAAACTACAACTATCATAGCTAGTATTACATCATTCAACTGGATTGAAGTCCACAAGATTTTGGTGGAATTACATCACCGATTCGATATAGAATGAAAACCACGACCGTCTTAGATGGCATTACATCATTCAACCGGAGTGATGACCGCAACACTTTTCTCGGAATTACATCACACGACTCAATATAGAATGAACACCATAACCATCTTAGCTAGAATTACATCATTCAACTTGAGTGAAGACCGCATTACCTTCGGTAGAATTACATCACCCGACTCGATGTAGAATGACAAATACGACCATCTTGGTGGCATTACATCATTCAAATGGAGTGAACAACGCAACACCTTAGCTAGAATTACATCACATGACTTGATATAGAAGGAAAACCATGACGATGTTGGTTGGCATTATATCATTCAACTGGAGTGAAGACCGCATCACCTTCGCTGGAATTACATCACATGATTCGATATAGAATTGAAACCACAACTATCATAGGTAGTATTACATCATTCAACTGGATTGAAGACCACAAGATTTTGGTGGAATTACATCACCTGATTCGATATAGAATGAAAACCACGACCGTCTTAGATGGCATTACATCATTCAACTGGAGTGATGACCGCAACACTTTCGCTGGAATTACATCACCTGACTCAATATAGAATAAAAACCATGATCATATTGGCTAGCCTTACATCATTCAAGTAGAGTGAAGACTGCATCACCCTCAGTAAAATTACATCACCCGACTCGATGTAGAATGACAACCACGACCATCTTGGATGGCATTACATCATTCAACTGGAGTGAAGACCGCAACACCTTCGCTAGAATTACATCACATGACTTGATATAGAAGGAAAACCATGACGATATTGGTTGGCATTATATCATTCAACCGGAGTGAAGACCGCATCACCTTCGCTGGAATTACATCACATGACTCGATATATAATTGAAACTACAACTATCACAGCTAGTATTACATCATTCAACTGGATTGAAGTCCACAAGATTTTGGTGGAATTACATCACCTGATTCGATATAGAATGAAAACCACGACCGTCTTAGATGGCATTACATCATTCAACCGGAGTGATGACCGCAACACTTTCTCCGGAATTACATCACCGACTCAATATAGAATGAACACCATAACCATCTTGGCTAGAATTACATCATTCAACTTGAGTGAAGACCGCATTACCTTCGGTAGAATTACATCACCCGACTCGATGTAGAATGACAAATACGACCATCTTGGATGGCATTACATCATTCAAATGGAGTGAACAACGCAACACCTTAGCTAGAATTACATCACATGACTTGATATAGAAGGAAAACCATGACGATGTTGGTTGGCATTATATCATTCAACCGGAGTGAAGACCGCATCACCTTTTGGAATTACATCACATGATTCGATATAGAATTGAAACCACAACTATCATAGGTAGTATTACATCATTCAACTGGATTGAAGACCACAAGATTTTGGTGGAATTACATCACCTGATTCGATATAGAATGAAAACCACGACCGTCTTAGATGGCATTACATCATTCAACTGGAGTGATGACCGCAACACTTTCTCTGGAATTACATCACATGACTCAATATAGAATGAACACCATGATCATCTTAGCTAGAATTACATCATTCAACTTGAGTGAAGACCGCATCACCTTCGTTAGAATAACATCACCCGACTCGATGTAGAATGAAAACCACGACCATCTTGGATGGCATTACATCATTCAAATGGAGTGAAGAACGCAACACCTTAGCTAGAATTACATCACATGACTTGATATAGAAGGAAAAAACCATGACGATATTGGTTGGCATTATATCATTCAACCGGAGTGAAGACCGCATCACCTTCGCTGGAATTACATCACATGATTCGATATATAATTGAAACCACAACTATCATAGGTAGTATTACATCATTCAACTGGATTGAAGACCACAAGATTTTGGTGGAATTACATCACCGATTCGATATAGAATGAAAACCACGACCGTCTTAGATGGCATTACATCATTCAACCGGAGTGATGACCGCAACACTTTTCCGGAATTACATCACACGACTCAATATAGAATGAAAACCATGACCATCTTGGCTAGAATTACATCATTCAACTTGAGTGAAGACCGCATCACCTTCGGTAGAATTACATCACCCGACTCGATGTAGAATGACAAATACGACCATCTTGGATGGCATTACATCATTCAAATGGAGTGAACAACGCAACACCTTAGCTAGAATTACATCACATGACTTGATATAGAAGGAAAACCATGACGATGTTGGTTGGCATTATATCATTCAACCGGAGTGAAGACCGCATCACCTTCGCTGGAATTACATCACATGACTCGATATATAATTGAAACTACAACTATCATAGCTAGTATTACATCATTCAACTGGATTGAAGTCCACAAGATTTTGGTGGAATTACATCACACGATTCGATATAGAATGAAAACCACGACCGTCTTAGATGGCATTACATCATTCAACCGGAGTGATGACCGCAACACTTTCTCTCGGAATTACATCACCCGACTCAATATAGAATGAACACCATAACCATCTTAGCTAGAATTACATCATTCAACTTGAGTGAAGACCGCATTACCTTCGGTAGAATTACATCACCCGACTCGATGTAGAATGACAAATACGACCATCTTGGATGGCATTACATCATTCAAATGGAGTGAACAACGCAACACCTTAGCTAGAATTACATCACATGACTTGATATAGAAGGAAAACCATGACGATGTTGGTTGGCATTATATCATTCAACCGGAGTGAAGACCGCATCACCTTCGCCGGAATTACATCACATGATTCGATATAGAATTGAAACCACAACTATCATAGGTAGTATTACATCATTCAACTGGATTGAAGACCACAAGATTTTGGTGGAATTACATCACCCGATTCGATATAGAATGAAAACCACGACCGTCTTAGATGGCATTACATCATTCAACCGGAGTGATGACCGCAACACTTTCTCCGGAATTACATCACACGACTCAATATAGAATGAAAACCATGATCATCTTAGCTAGAATTACATCATTCAACTTAGAGTGAACCGCATCACCTTCGGTAGAATTACATCACCCGACTCGATGTAGAATGACAACCACGACCATCTTGGATGGCATTACATCATTCAAATGGAGTGAAGACGCAACACCTTCGCTAGAATTACATCACATGACTTGATATAGAAGGAAAACCATGACGATATTGGTTGGCATTATATCATTCAACCGGAGTGAAGACCGCATCACCTTCGCTGGAATTACATCACATGACTCGATATATAATTGAAACCACAACTATCATAGGTAGTATTACATCATTCAACTGGATTGAAGACCACAAGATTTTGGTGGAATTACATCACCGATTCGATATAGAATGAAAACCACGACCGTCTTAGATGGCATTACATCATTCAACCGGAGTGATGACCGCAACACTTTTCTCCGGAATTACATCACACGACTCAATATAGAATGAACACCATAACCATCTTGGCTAGAATTACATCATTCAACTTGAGTGAAGACCGCATTACCTTCGGTAGAATTACATCACCCGACTCGATGTAGAATGACAAATACGACCATCTTGGTGGCATTACATCATTCAAATGGAGTGAACAACGCAACACCTTAGCTAGAATTACATCACATGACTTGATATAGAAGGAAACCATGACGATGTTGGTTGGCATTATATCATTCAACTGGAGTGAAGACCGCATCACCTTCGCTGGAATTACATCACATGATTCGATATAGAATTGAAACCACAACTATCATAGGTAGTATTACATCATTCAACTGGATTGAAGACCACAAGATTTTGGTGGAATTACATCACCGATTCGATATAGAATGAAAACCACGACCGTCTTAGATGGCATTACATCATTCAACCGGAGTGATGACCAACAACTTTTCTCGGAATTACATCACCCGACTCAATATAGAATGAAAACCATGATCATCTTGGCTAGCCTTACATCATTCAAGTAGAGTGAAGACCGCATCACCCTCGTAGAATTACATCACCCGACTCGATGTAGAATGACAACCACGACCATCTTGGATGGCATTACATCATTCAATGGAGTGAAGACCGCAACACCTTCGCTAGAATTACATCACATGACTTGATATAGAAGGAAAACCATGACGATATTGGTTGGCATTATATCATTCAACCGGAGTGAAGACCGCATCACCTTCGCTGGAATTACATCACATGACTCGATATATAATTGAAACTACAACTATCATAGCTAGTATTACATCATTCAACTGGATTGAAGTCCACAAGATTTTGGTGGAATTACATCACCGATTCGATATAGAATGAAAACCACGACCGTCTTAGATGGCATTACATCATTCAACTGGAGTGATGACCGCAACACTTTCTCTGGAATTACATCACCTGACTCAATATAGAATGAACACCATAACCATCTTAGGTAGAATTACATCATTCAACTTGAGTGAAGACCGCATTACCTTCGGTAGAATTACATCACCCGACTCGATGTAGAATGACAAATACGACCATCTTGGATGGCATTACATCATTCAAATGGAGTGAACAACGCAACACCTTAGCTAGAATTACATCACATGACTTGATATAGAAGGAAAACCATGACGATGTTGGTTGGCATTATATCATTCAACTGGAGTGAAGACCGCATCACCTTCGCTGGAATTACATCACATGATTCGATATAGAATTGAAACCACAACTATCATAGGTAGTATTACCTCATTCAACTGGATTGAAGACCACAAGATTTTGGTGGAATTACATCACATGATTCGATATAGAATGAAAACCACGACCGTCTTAGATGGCATTACATCATTCAACTGGAGTGATGACCGCAACACTTTCTCTGGAATTACATCACATGACTCAATATAGAATGAACACCATAACCATCTTAGTTAGAATTACATCATTCAACTTGAGTGAAGACCGCATTACCTTCGGTAGAATTACATCACCCGACTCGATGTAGAATGACAAATACGACCATCTTGGATGGCATTACATCATTCAAATGGAGTGAACAACGCAACACCTTAGCTAGAATTACATCACATGACTTGATATAGAAGGAAACCATGACGATGTTGGTTGGCATTATATCATCAACTCAACCGGAGTGAAGACCGCATCACCTTCGCTGGAATTACATCACATGATTCGATATAGAATTGAAACCACAACTATCATAGGTAGTATTACATCATTCAACTGGATTGAAGACCACAAGATTTTGGTGGAATTACATCACCTGATTCGATATAGAATGAAAACCACGACCGTCTTAGATGGCATTACATCATTCAACTGGAGTGATGACCGCAACACTTTCTCTCGGAATTACATCATCTGACTCAATATAGAATAAAAACCATGATCATCTTGGCTAGCCTTACATCATTCAAGTAGAGTGAAGACTGCATCACCCTCAGTAAAATTACATCACCCGACTCGATGTAGAATGACAACCACGACCATCTTGGATGGCATTACATCATTCAACTGGAGTGAAGACCGCAACACCTTCGCTAGAATTACATCACATGACTTGATATAGAAGGAAAACCATGACGATATTGGTTGGCATTATATCATTCAACCGGAGTGAAAGCGCATCACCTTCGCTTGGAATTACATCACATGACTCGATATATAATTGAAACTACAACTATCACAGCTAGTATTACATCATTCAACTGGATTGAAGTCCACAAGATTTTGGTGGAATTACATCACCTGATTCGATATAGAATGAAAACCACGACCGTCTTAGATGGCATTACATCATTCAACTGGAGTGATGACCGCAACACTTTCTCTGGAATTACATCACCTGACTCAATATAGAATGAACACCATAACCATCTTAGCTAGAATTACATCATTCAACTTGAGTGAAGACCGCATTACCTTCGGTAGAATTACATCACCCGACTCGATGTAGAATGACAAATACGACCATCTTGGCTGGCATTACATCATTCAAATGGAGTGAACAACGCAACACCTTAGCTAGAATTACATCACATGACTTGATATAGAAGGAAACCATGACGATGTTGGTTGGCATTATATCATTCAACTGGAGTGAAGACCGCATCACCTTCGCTGGAATTACATCACATGATTCGATATAGAATTGAAACCACAACTATCATAGGTAGTATTACATCATTCAACTGGATTGAAGACCACAAGATTTTGGTGGAATTACATCACCTGATTCGATATAGAATGAAAACCACGACCGTCTTAGATGGCATTACATCATTCAACTGGAGTGATGACCGCAACACTTTCGCTGGAATTACATCACCTGACTCAATATAGAATAAAAACCATGATCATATTGGCTAGCCTTACATCATTCAAGTAGAGTGAAGACCGCATCACCTCGTAGAATTACATCACCCGACTCGATGTAGAATGACAACCACGACCATCTTGGATGGCATTACATCATTCAATGGAGTGAAGACCGCAACACCTTCGCTAGAATTACATCACATGACTTGATATAGAAGGAAAACCATGACGATATTGGTTGGCATTATATCATTCAACCGGAGTGAAGACCGCATCACCTTCGCTGGAATTACATCACATGACTCGATATATAATTGAAACTACAACTATCACAGCTAGTATTACATCATTCAACTGGATTGAAGTCCACAAGATTTTGGTGGAATTACATCACCTGATTCGATATAGAATGAAAACCACGACCGTCTTAGATGGCATTACATCATTCAACTGGAGTGATGACCGCAACACTTTCTCTCGGAATTACATCACCTCGACTCAATATAGAATGAACACCATAACCATCTTAGCTAGAATTACATCATTCAACTTGAGTGAAGACCGCATTACCTTCGGTAGAATTACATCACCCGACTCGATGTAGAATGACAAATACGACCATCTTGGTGGCATTACATCATTCAAATGGAGTGAACAACGCAACACCTTAGCTAGAATTACATCACATGACTTGATATAGAAGGAAACCATGACGATGTTGGTTGGCATTATATCATTCAACTGGAGTGAAGACCGCATCACCTTCGCTGGAATTACATCACATGATTCGATATAGAATTGAAACACAACTATCATAGGTAGTATTACATCATTCAACCGGATTGAAGACCACAAGATTTTGGTGGAATTACATCACCGATTCGATATAGAATGAAAACCACGACCGTCTTAGATGGCATTACATCATTCAACCGGAGTGATGACCGCAACACTTTCTCTCCGGAATTACATCACCGACTCAATATAGAATGAAAACCATGATCATCTTGGCTAGCCTTACATCATTCAAGTAGAGTGAAGACCGCATCACCTCGGTAGAATTACATCACCCGACTCGATGTAGAATGACAACCACGACCATCTTGGATGGCATTACATCATTCAATGGAGTGAAGACCGCAACACCTTCGCTAGAATTACATCACATGACTTGATATAGAAGGAAAACCATGACGATATTGGTTGGCATTATATCATTCAACCGGAGTGAAGACCGCATCACCTTCGCCGGAATTACATCACATGACTCGATATATAATTGAAACTACAACTATCATAGCTAGTAGTATTCATCATTCAACTGGATTGAAGTCCACAAGATTTTGGTGGAATTACATCACCGATTCGATATAGAATGAAAACCACGACCGTCTTAGATGGCATTACATCATTCAACCGGAGTGATGACCGCAACACTTTCTCCGGAATTACATCACGACTCAATATAGAATGAACACCATAACCATCTTAGCTAGAATTACATCATTCAACTTGAGTGAAGACCGCATTACCTTCGGTAGAATTACATCACCCGACTCGATGTAGAATGACAAATACGACCATCTTCTTGGCATTACATCATTCAAATGGAGTGAACAACGCAACACCTTAGCTAGAATTACATCACATGACTTGATATAGAAGGAAACCATGACGATGTTGGTTGGCATTATATCATTCAACCGGAGTGAAGACCGCATCACCTTCGCCGGAATTACATCACATGATTCGATATAGAATTGAAACCACAACTATCATAGGTAGTATTACATCATTCAACTGGATTGAAGACCACAAGATTTTGGTGGAATTACATCACCGATTCGATATAGAATGAAAACCACGACCGTCTTAGATGGCATTACATCATTCAACCGGAGTGATGACCGCAACACTTTCTCCGGAATTACATCACCGACTCAATATAGAATGAAAACCATGATCATCTTGGCTAGCCTTACATCATTCAAGTAGAGTGAAGACGCATCACCCTCGGTAGAATTACATCACCCGACTCGATGTAGAATGACAACCACGACCATCTTGGATGGCATTACATCATTCAAATGGAGTGAAGACCGCAACACCTTCGCTAGAATTACATCACCTGACTTGATATAGAAGGAAAACCATGACGATATTGGTTGGCATTATATCATTCAACTGGAGTGAAGACCGCATCACCTTCGCTGGAATTACATCACATGACTCGATATATAATTGAAACTACAACTATCATAGCTAGTATTACATCATTCAATTGGATTGAAGTCCACAAGATTTTGGTGGAATTACATCACCTGATTCGATATAGAATGAAAACCACGACCGTCTTAGATGGCATTACATCATTCAACTGGAGTGATGACCGCAACACTTTCTCTGGAATTACATCACATGACTCAATATAGAATGAACACCATAACCATCTTAGCTAGAATTACATCATTCAACTTGAGTGAAGACCGCATTACCTTCGGTAGAATTACATCACCCGACTCGATGTAGAATGACAAATACGACCATCTTGGTGGCATTACATCATTCAAATGGAGTGAACAACGCAACACCTTAGCTAGAATTACATCACATGACTTGATATAGAAGGAAACCATGACGATGTTGGTTGGCATTATATCATTCAACTGGAGTGAAGACCGCATCACCTTCGCTGGAATTACATCACATGATTCGATATAGAATTGAAACCACAACTATCATAGGTAGTATTACATCATTCAACTGGATTGAAGACCACAAGATTTTGGTGGAATTACATCACCTGATTCGATATAGAATGAAAACCACGACCGTCTTAGATGGCATTACATCATTCAACCGGAGTGATGACCGCAACACTTTTTCCGGAATTACATCACCGACTCAATATAGAATGAAAACCATGATCATCTTGGCTAGCCTTACATCATTCAAGTAGAGTGAAGACTGCATCACCCTCAGTAGAATTACATCACCCGACTCGATGTAGAATGACAACCACGACCATCTTGGATGGCATTACATCATTCAACTGGAGTGAAGACCGCAACACCTTCGCTAGAATTACATCACATGACTTGATATAGAAGGAAAACCATGACGATATTGGTTGGCATTATATCATTCAACTGGAGTGAAGACCGCATCACCTTCGCTGGAATTACATCACATGACTCGATATATAATTGAAACTACAACTATCACAGCTAGTATTACATCATTCAACTGGATTGAAGTCCACAAGATTTTGGTGGAATTACATCACCTGATTCGATATAGAATGAAAACCACGACCGTCTTAGATGGCATTACATCATTCAACTGGAGTGATGACCGCAACACTTTCTCTGGAATTACATCACCTGACTCAATATAGAATGAACACCATAACCATCTTAGCTAGAATTACATCATTCAACTTGAGTGAAGACCGCATTACCTTCGGTAGAATTACATCACCCGACTCGATGTAGAATGACAAATACGACCATCTTGGTGGCATTACATCATTCAAATGGAGTGAACAACGCAACACCTTAGCTAGAATTACATCACATGACTTGATATAGAAGGAAACCATGACGATGTTGGTTGGCATTATATCATTCAACTGGAGTGAAGACCGCATCACCTTCGCTGGAATTACATCACATGATTCGATATAGAATTGAAACCACAACTATCATAGGTAGTATTACATCATTCAACTGGATTGAAGACCACAAGATTTTGGTGGAATTACATCACCTGATTCGATATAGAATGAAAACCACGACCGTCTTAGATGGCATTACATCATTCAACCGGAGTGATGACCGCAACACTTTCTCCGGAATTACATCACACGACTCAATATAGAATGAAAACCATGATCATCTTGGCTAGCCTTACATCATTCAAGTAGAGTGAAGACCGCATCACCTTCGGTAGAATTACATCACCCGACTCGATGTAGAATGACAACCACGACCATCTTGGATGGCATTACATCATTCAACTGGAGTGAAGACCGCAACACCTTCGCTAGAATTACATCACATGACTTGATATAGAAGGAAAACCATGACGATATTGGTTGGCATTATATCATTCAACAGGAGTGAAGACCGCATCACCTTCGCTGGAATTACATCACATGACTCGATATATAATTGAAACTACAACTATCATAGCTAGTATTACATCATTCAACTGGATTGAAGTCCACAAGATTTTGGTGGAATTACATCACCTGATTCGATATAGAATGAAAACCACGACCGTCTTAGATGGCATTACATCATTCAACTGGAGTGATGACCGCAACACTTTCTCTGGAATTACATCACATGACTCAATATAGAATGAACACCATAACCATCTTAGCTAGAATTACATCATTCAACTTGAGTGAAGACCGCATCACCTTCGGTAGAATTACATCACCCGACTCGATGTAGAATGACAACCACGACCATCTTGGATGGCATTACATCATTCAAATGGAGTGAACAACGCAACACCTTAGCTAGAATTACATCACATGACTTGATATAGAAGGAAAACCATGACGATATTGGTTGGCATTATATCATTCAACTGGAGTGAAGACCGCATCACCTTCGCTGGAATTACATCACATGACTCGATATATAATTGAAACTACAACTATCATAGCTAGTATTACATCATTCAACTGGATTGAAGACCACAAGATTTTGGTGGAATTACATCACCTGATTCGATATAGAATGAAAACCACGACCGTCTTAGATGGCATTACATCATTCAACTGGAGTGATGACCGCAACACTTTCTCTGGAATTACATCACCTGACTCAATATAGAATGAACACCATAACCATCTTAGCTAGAATTACATCATTCAACTTGAGTGAAGACCGCATTACCTTCGGTAGAATTACATCACCCGACTCGATGTAGAATGACAAATACGACCATCTTGGCTGGCATTACATCATTCAAATGGAGTGAACAACGCAACACCTTAGCTAGAATTACATCACATGACTTGATATAGAAGGAAAAACCATGACGATGTTGGTTGGCATTATATCATTCAACTGGAGTGAAGACCGCATCACCTTCGCTGGAATTACATCACATGATTCGATATAGAATTGAAACCACAACTATCATAGGTAGTATTACATCATTCAACTGGATTGAAGACCACAAGATTTTGGTGGAATTACATCACCTGATTCGATATAGAATGAAAACCACGACCGTCTTAGATGGCATTACATCATTCAACCGGAGTGATGACCGCAACACTTTTCTCGGAATTACATCACCGACTCAATATAGAATAAAAACCATGATCATCTTGGCTAGCCTTACATCATTCAAGTAGAGTGAAGACTGCATCACCCTCAGTAAAATTACATCACCCGACTCGATGTAGAATGACAACCACGACCATCTTGGATGGCATTACATCATTCAACTGGAGTGAAGACCGCAACACCTTCGCTAGAATTATATCACATGACTTGATATAGAAGGAAAACCATGACGATATTGGTTGGCATTATATCATTCAACTGGAGTGAAGACCGCATCACCTTCGCTAGAATTACATCACATGACTCGATATATAATTGAAACTACAACTATCACAGCTAGTATTACATCATTCAACTGGATTGAAGTCCACAAGATTTTGGTGGAATTACATCACCTGATTCGATATAGAATGAAAACCACGACCGTCTTAGATGGCATTACATCATTCAACTGGAGTGATGACCGCAACACTTTCTCTGGAATTACATCACCTGACTCAATATAGAATGAACACCATAACCATCTTAGGTAGAATTACATCATTCAACTTGAGTGAAGACCGCATTACCTTCGGTAGAAATACATCACCCGACTCGATGTAGAATGACAAATACGACCATCTTGGGATGGCATTACATCATTCAAATGGAGTGAACAACGCAACACCTTAGCTAGAATTACATCACATGACTTGATATAGAAGGAAACCATGACGATGTTGGTTGGCATTATATCATTCAACCGGAGTGAAGACCGCATCACCTTCGCCTGGAATTACATCACATGATTCGATATAGAATTGAAACCACAACTATCATAGGTAGTATTACATCATTCAACTGGATTGAAGACCACAAGATTTTGGTGGAATTACATCACCGATTCGATATAGAATGAAAACCACGACCGTCTTAGATGGCATTACATCATTCAACTGGAGTGATGACCGCAACACTTTCTCTGGAATTACATCACATGACTCAATATAGAATAAAAACCATGATCATCTTGGCTAGAATTACATCATTCAACTTGAGTGAAGACCGCATCACCTTCGGTAGAATTACATCACCCGACTCGATGTAGAATGACAAATACGACCATCTTGGCTGGCATTACATCATTCAAATGGAGTGAAGACCGCAACACCTTCGCTAGAATTACATCACATGACTTGATATAGAAGGAAACAATGACGATGTTGGTTGGCATTATATCATTCAACTGGAGTGAAGACCGCATCACCTTCGCTGGAATTACATCACATGACTCGATATATAATTGAAACTACAACTATCATAGCTAGTATTACATCATTCAACTGGATTGAAGACCACAAGATTTTGGTGGAATTACATCACCTGATTCGATATAGAATGAAAACCACGACCGTCTTAGATGGCATTACATCATTCAACTGGAGTGATGACCGCAACACTTTCGCTGGAATTACATCACCTGACTCAATATAGAATGAAAACCATAACCATCTTGGCTAGAATTACATCATTCAACTTGAGTGAAGACCGCATTACCTTCGGTAGAATTACATCACCCGACTCGATGTAGAATGACAAATACGACCATCTTGGCTGGCATTACATCATTCAAATGGAGTGAACAACGCAACACCTTAGCTAGAATTACATCACATGACTTGATATAGAAGGAAACCATGACGATGTTGGTTGGCATTATATCATTCAACTGGAGTGAAGACCGCATCACCTTCGCTGGAATTACATCACATGATTCGATATAGAATTGAAACCACAACTATCATAGGTAGTATTACATCATTCAACTGGATTGAAGACCACAAGATTTTGGTGGAATTACATCACCTGATTCGATATAGAATGAAAACCACGACCGTCTTAGATGGCATTACATCATTCAACTGGAGTGATGACCGCAACACTTTCTCTGGAATTACATCACCTGACTCAATATAGAATGAAAACCATGATCATCTTGGCTAGCCTTACATCATTCAAGTAGAGTGAAAGACTGCATCACCCTCAGTAGAATTACATCACCCGACTCGATGTAGAATGACAACCACGACCATCTTGGATGGCATTACATCATTCAACTGGAGTGAAGACCGCAACACCTTCGCTAGAATTACATCACATGACTTGATATAGAAGGAAAACCATGACGATATTGGTTGGCATTATATCATTCAACTGGAGTGAAGACCGCATCACCTTCGCTGGAATTACATCACATGACTCGATATATAATTGAAACTACAACTATCACAGCTAGTATTACATCATTCAACTGGATTGAAGTCCACAAGATTTTGGTGGAATTACATCACCTGATTCGATATAGAATGAAAACCACGACCGTCTTAGATGGCATTACATCATTCAACTGGAGTGATGACCGCAACACTTTCTCTGGAATTACATCACCTGACTCAATATAGAATGAACACCATAACCATCTTAGCTAGAATTACATCATTCAACTTGAGTGAAGACCGCATTACCTTCGTAGAAGACATACATCACCCGACTCGATGTAGAATGACAAATACGACCATCTTGGCTGGCATTACATCATTCAAATGGAGTGAACAACGCAACACCTTAGCTAGAATTACATCACATGACTTGATATAGAAGGAAACCATGACGATGTTGGTTGGCATTATATCATTCAACTGGAGTGAAGACCGCATCACCTTCATTTGGAATTACATCACATGATTCGATATAGAATTGAAACCACAACTATCATAGGTAGTATTACCTCATTCAACTGGATTGAAGACCACAAGATTTTGGTGGAATTACATCACATGATTCGATATAGAATGAAAACCACGACCGTCTTAGATGGCATTACATCATTCAACTGGAGTGATGACCGCAACACTTTTCTCGGAATTACATCACACCGACTCAATATAGAATGAAAACCATGATCATCTTGGCTAGCCTTACATCATTCAAGTAGAGTGAAGACCGCATCACCTCGTAGAATTACATCACCCGACTCTCGTGTAGAATGACAACCACGACCATCTTGGATGGCATTACATCATTCAATGGAGTGAAGACCGCAACACCTTCGCTAGAATTACATCACATGACTTAATATAGAAGGAAAACCATGACGATATTGGTTGGCATTATATCATTCAACTGGAGTGAAGACCGCATCACCTTCGCTGGAATTACATCACATGACTCGATATATAATTGAAACTACAACTATCATAGCTAGTATTACATCATTCAACTGGATTGAAGTCCACAAGATTTTGGTGGAATTACATCACCTGATTCGATATAGAATGAAAACCACGACCGTCTTAGATGGCATTACATCATTCAACTGGAGTGATGACCGCAACACTTTCTCTGGAATTACATCACCTGACTCAATATAGAATGAAAACCATAACCATCTTAGCTAGAATTACATCATTCAACTTGAGTGAAGACCGCATTACCTTCGGTAGAATTACATCACCCGACTCGATGTAGAATGACAAATACGACCATCTTGGATGGCATTACATCATTCAAATGGAGTGAACAACGCAACACCTTAGCTAGAATTACATCACATGACTTGATATAGAAGGAAAACCATGACGATGTTGGTTGGCATTATATCATTCAACTGGAGTGAAGACCGCATCACCTTCGCTGGAATTACATCACATGATTCGATATAGAATTGAAACCACAACTATCATAGGTAGTATTACATCATTCAACTGGATTGAAGACCACAAGATTTTGGTGGAATTACATCACCTGATTCGATATAGAATGAAAACCACGACCGTCTTAGATGGCATTACATCATTCAACTGGAGTGATGACCGCAACACTTTCTCTGGAATTACATCACCTGACTCAATATAGAATGAACACCATAACCATCTTAGCTAGAATTACATCATTCAACTTGAGTGAAGACCGCATTACCTTCGGTAGAATTACATCACCCGACTCGATGTAGAATGACAAATACGACCATCTTGGCTGGCATTACATCATTCAAATGGAGTGAACAACGCAACACCTTAGCTAGAATTACATCACATGACTTGATATAGAAGGAAAACCATGACGATGTTGGTTGGCATTATATCATTCAACTGGAGTGAAGACCGCATCACCTTCGCTGGAATTACATCACATGATTCGATATAGAATTGAAACCACAACTATCATAGGTAGTATTACATCATTCAACTGGATTGAAGACCACAAGATTTTGGTGGAATTACATCACCTGATTCGATATAGAATGAAAACCACGACCGTCTTAGATGGCATTACATCATTCAACTGGAGTGATGACCGCAACACTTTCTCTGGAATTACATCACCTGACTCAATATAGAATGAAAACCATGATCATCTTGGCTAGCCTTACATCATTCAAGTAGAGTGAAGACTGCATCACCTTCGTTAGAATTACATCACCCGACTCGATATAGAATGAAAACCACGACCATCTTGGATGGCATTACATCATTCAACTGGAGTGAAGACCGCAACACCTTCGCTAGAATTACATCACATGACTTGATATAGAAGGAAAACCATGACGATATTGGTTGGCATTATATCATTCAACCGGAGTGAAGACCGCATCACCTTCGCCTGGAATTACATCACATGACTCGATATATAATTGAAATTACAACTATCATAGCTAGTATTACATCATTCAACTGGATTGAAGTCCACAAGATTTTGGTGGAATTACATCACCTGATTCGATATAGAATGAAAACCACGACCGTCTTAGATGGCATTACATCATTCAACCGGAGTGATGACCGCAACACTTTTCTCGGAATTACATCACCTGACTCAATATAGAATGAAAACCATAACCATCTTGGCTATAATTACATCATTCAACTTGAGTGAAGACCGCATTACCTTCGGTAGAATTACATCACCCGACTCGATGTAGAATGACAACTACGACCATCTTGGCTGGCATTACATCATTCAAATGGAGTGAACAACGCAACACCTTAGCTAGAATTACATCACATGACTTGATATAGAAGGAAAACCATGACGATGTTGGTTGGCATTATATCATTCAACTGGAGTGAAGACCGCATCACCTTCGCTGGAATTACATCACATGACTCGATATAGAATTGAAACCACAACTATTATAGCTAGTATTACATCATTCAACTGGATTGAAGACCACAAGATTTTGGTGGAATTACATCACCGATTCGATATAGAATGAAAACCACGACCATCTTAGATGGCATTACATCATTCAACCTGGAGTGATGACCGCAACACTTTCTCCGGAATTACATCACCGACTCAATATAGAATGAAAACCATGATCATCTTGGCTAGCCTTACATCATTCAAGTAGAGTGAAGACTGCATCACCCTCGGTAGAATTACATCACCCGACTCGATGTAGAATGACAACCACGACCATCTTGGATGGCATTACATCATTCAACTGGAGTGAAGACCGCAACACTTTCGCTAGAATTACATCACCTGACTTTATATAGAAGAAAAACCATGACGATATTGGTTGGCATTATATCATTCAACTGGAGTGAAGACCGCATCACCTTCGCTGGAATTACATCACATGACTCGATATATAATTGAAACTACAACTATCATAGCTAGTATTACATCATTCAACTGGATTGAAGACCACAAGACTTTTGGTGGAATCACATCACCTGATTCGATATAGAATGAAAACCACGACCATCTTAGATGACATTACATCATTCAACTGGAGTGATGACCGCAACACTTTCGCTGGAATTACATCACCTGACTCAATATAGAATGAAAACCATAACCATCTTGGCTAGAATTACATCATTCAACTTGAGTGAAGACCGCATTACCTTCGGTAGAATTACATCACCCGACTCGATGTAGAATGACAACTACGACCATCTTGGCTGGCATTACATCATTCAAATGGAGTGAACAACGCAACACCTTAGCTAGAATTACATCACATGAGTTGATATAGAAGGAAAACCATGACGGTGTTGGTTGGCATTACATCATTCAACTGTAGTGAAGACCGCATCACCTTCGCTGGAATTACATCACATGGTTCGATATATAATTGAACCTACAACTATCATAGCTAGTATTACACCATTCAACTGGATTGAAGTCCACAAGATTTTGGTGGAATTACATCACCTGATTCGATATAGAATGAAAACCACGACCGTCTTAGATGGCATTATATCATTCAACCTGGAGTGATGACCGCAACACTTTCTCGGAATTACATCCCCTGACTCAATATAGAATGAACACCATAACCATCTTAGCTAGAATTACATCATTCAACTTGAGTGAAGACCGCATTACCTTCGGTAGAATTACATCACCCGACTCGATGTAGAATGACAAATACGACCATCTTGGCTGGCATTACATCATTCAAATGGAGTGGACAACGCAACACCTTAGCAAGAATTACATCACCTGACTTGATGATAGAAGGAAAACCATGACGATATTGGTTGGCATTATATCATTCAACTGGAGTGAAGACCGCATCACCTTCGCTGTAATTACATCACATGACTCGATATATAATTGAAATTACAACTATCATAGCTAGTATTACATCATTCAACTGGATTGAAGTCCACAAGATTTTGGTGGAATTACATCACCTGATTCGATATAGAATGAAAACCACGACCGTCTTAGATGGCATTACATCATTCAACTGGAGTGATGACCGCAACACTTTCTCTAGAATTACATCACATGACTCAATAGAGAATGAAAACCATGACCATCTTGGCTAGACTTAGATCATTCAACTGGAGTAAAGGCCGCATCACATTCGCTAGAATTACATCACCCGACTCGATGTTGAATGAAAACCACGATCATCTTGGATGGCATTACATCATTCAACTGGAGTGAAGACCGCAACACGTTC
Source organism: Anisodus tanguticus (assembly GCA_034509755.1). NCBI lineage: Eukaryota > Viridiplantae > Streptophyta > Magnoliopsida > Solanales > Solanaceae > Anisodus > Anisodus tanguticus. Next base: position 29,771,256 of record CM067555.1, on the reverse strand, counting down.
GCTATAATAACATCACCGACTCAATATAGAATGAACACCAAATGACCCTTGGATCTTTAAAATATGTTATCGAACCTCTTAGGGAGTGAAGGGACTTATCTTGGTCGAAAATGAGTTAAAATGAGGCTTCCACCTCTTAAATGAACAAAGAAGGTCGGACACCACCTCCCATCTGCAGATCCATTTGCGTCACATATGGCCATATGCGGGCCCATATGAGACCGCATCCTTCCGTGATGCGAAATGCTTAGCGTATTACTCTAGCTTCATCGAACTTCATTGAGGAATGGTTTCTTCAATCCCAATAACTTCAACCTCGTGTACACTTTCATAAAGGATCTCGAACCGCCGACTCACACTATCTAACTATACCCTCATCCATGTACCAAACTCTGGGGTGTAACAATTTCCATCGCCATTGGTTCTTCTCGCTAGTTCAATAACTTTTAACTCGTCCGATGAACTTGTGGACGATGAAATTTTATTGAAATTAAATCCATAAAAAAATTCAGATTATATTAAATTCAAGATATATTAGTCCAAATAAATATTTTGGACTAATATAATTGGATTACTTATTTAAGTCCAATTAATATGAATTTAATTAATGATCCAATTTGTTTTGAGCTACAAATGATGAGCCCACTTTGTAAAGTCCCAAACAAGTCATTTTATTCTAGAGGCCCAAATTGGTGTCACGTGTCAAATGACGTGGCACGCCAAGTCAGAAGAAGGAGGCAATAGGATCATGCCACATGTCAAAATGATGCAGCATGCCTAGTCAAATTAAAGGCCAATGAAAATGTGTCACGTATAAAAGTGACATGTTCCGACAAATCAAATATCGCCATGTCAACTTAAATTTGATTGGACGATAGGAGTCTATCCTGACGATTTAACGGGGGCAAATATACATGGAAAATGGGTTTCTCCAACGGGATCACCGCAACCTCTAGCAAGTGGTCAAATTAGCAAGTTGAAGTCTGCAAAGCCATCGGTTTTTGGGTTGAAGTTCAAAGCCATTTCATCTTCAAGTTGAAGTTTTGAATCCACTATGTCTGCAAGTTGAAGTCTTAAAATATAGCAAGTCTTCAAGTTAATGTTTTAAATCTTAGATGCCAGCAAGTTGAAGTTTTTCCACCATATTTGCAAGTTGAAGTCTTAAAATACAGCAAGTCTTCAAGTTGAAGTTTCAAATCCACCATATCTGCAAGTTGAAGTCTTCAAAGTTCACCAAATATAGTCTTCAACCTGAAGATCGTTAAATCTTTATGTCTTAAGGTGGACTAGTATAGTCCTCCTCTCGCACCTTAAGCCGACCTTTGCACGAATTTATCCTTAAAAGGATCTCTAAATTTCCAGTCTTAAGGTGGAAAATTTTATCCCTTTGCACTTAAGATGGCCTTTTCATAGATTTATACTTAAAAGGATCTCTAAATTTCCAGTCTTAAGGTGGACAATCTTTTCCCCTTTGCACCTTAAGCTGGCCTTTTCGCGGATTATCCTCAAAAGGATCTCTAAATTTCTAGTCTTAAGGTGGACAAATTTGTCCCTTTGCACCTTAAGCTAGCCTTTTCACAGATTTTTCCCTAAATTGGGTCTCTCAATTTTCAGTCTTAAGGTGGACAAATTTATCCCTTTGCACCTTAAGCTGCCTTTTCGCGGATTCGTCAATAATAGGAGCCAAACTTATCAGTCTTAAGGTGTCGGAGGCAATGTTAATCCGTCGCACGCTAAGCTGATTTCTTTATGGATGTGTCATTAAAAAGGAGCCTACTTGTCAGTGTCAAGGTATCGGAGGCAAAGTTATTCTCTCGGTACTCAAGGTGATTTCTCATGAACTTCATGTGTTTTAGGCTTGCAAAGAAAAAATAAGACAACGTCAAAAGAAACGCAAATCAGGAAAAATATTACCTTGCACTTTGATGCTTCCAAGTCGACTTAAAGCATCTGCGGAATTCATAAATTGTTGATGCTAAAAGAATGCAGAATATACAACTATTTATAGATGGCAAAGGCGGCACACACGATATTTAGTCCAACAAGGATTCTTTATTTGCAGTGTCCAGTTTGAAGTAAAATTGACTTTGTTAAGCTGTTAAGTTCTGTCAAACTCAGAGTCTTGCGGCGGAATGGATAAAATGGAAGCAGTGGTTTGAATTATCTATATATCGCGAGAGCATATGGATTTGTCCAAATTCAAATCGGATAATTATGAAAAGGGGTGTTCAGGTTATCCGCGCTTGCCACAAGGAATAAATCACTTTGATTTTGACAACATATCCCATTAACAATGATGGCAATTGGTCTTAATATTTCACGTGAGCATGCAGTCTCCTAAAGCATAAAACTAGTGGAGAAGGACTATCCAACTTTACATAAACTCTTCAAAAATATATATATGAAAAGTTTAAAGTTTGTCACAGGTAATCCATCTGATAATCAAATTGTAATTTGTTGGAGTGGTCAAAGTGTAAATATTGTACTTCAAGCCTTGTCTTGAGGTTATTAAATTTATATCTCAACAAGTCTTAAAGTAGGGGCATTTGTACGACAAAATTTTATTGAATTTAAATCCATAAAAAATTCAATTTATATTAAATTCAAGATATATTAGTCCAAATAAATATTTTGGACAAATATAATTGGATTACTTATTTAAGTCCAATTAATATGAATTTAATTAATGATCCAATTTGTTTTGATCTACAAATGATGAGCCCACTTTGTAAAGCCCCAAACAAGTCATCTTATTCTAGAGGCCCAAATTGGTGTCACGTGTCAAATGATGTGGCACACCAAGTCGAAGAAGGAGCCAATAGGATCATGCCACATGTCAAAATGATGCAGCATGCCTAGTCAAATCAAAGGCCAATGAAAATGTGTCACGTATAAAAGTGACATGTTCCGACAAATCAAATATCGTCATGTCAACTTAAATTTGATTGGACAAAAGGAGTCTGTCCTGATCACAACTCCTCCATCCTACAACTATAAATAGGGGTCTTATAATTCAGAAAAGGGGAAGACTTCTAACAAGAAGTCGGAGATATCTCGTAGATCAAACGGCGTAGATTTCTCTACAAGCAACAAGAATTCAAGCACTCAAATATTTCTCTACAAGTTCTAGAGATAAAGTTGAAGATTCGAGATCAAGCCCTTGAATTCAAGTACAAGAAGATCAAGACCACCAGATTTAATATTACCTTTAGGCCCTTGCATTTACGTACAAGTCAATATCAATCCATCAAGTTCAAGATCAATTTCAAAAGTTCTTGAATTTATTATCGAAAAGATGACTCAGAGGATTCATAGAGATTGTAACACTCATATTTGAAATCAAATACTACGATTGTTGTGATATTTTCCTGTCTTGATTATTATTTTCTCGACACGAAATTTATTGCCTACGAACTACCTTCGATATGAAGATTCTCATGAATTCCTCCTCACTTGTGCTTTTCATCTTTCCTTATAAACTTCTTCCATCTCACCCATCACATTCTTATTAATTTTCTCAGTATCATCCCCCATGTCTTCAATAGCCTTTTTTGCATAAGTCACCCCTGATTTATCAACAATTACTACTTTAGGAACTTTGACTTGAGTTAACTATTCAAGTGGTCATGTATAGTATATTCAAAGCAATTCTGACATTCTAGAGGTGAAACTGTAGATTTCTTCTCCCTATACTTCAAACAAATTCCTGGATTGTCCATAACATCAGACATATTAGAAATTTCGACTAGTGTGGGTCAAAATTTGAGTCATTGGAATAGATGGGCTTATCTTTTCTACCGGCTCTAGGCTTGATTTTCTTAGCGGTCTGATTTTGTGTATGTTGTGTAAGGGCCATAGACATAATATTTGTGGGTATTTCAGTAGTAGTAGAATCTTGAGTAGTTGGAGAGGCAGTGTGGTCCATTGTCTTTTCTTGTGTGTGTTTGAATTCACTCGGTGGTTTTAAAAGAGGAAAACGGTTTATATTAAGGGAGAGAGAAAGAGTGAGTGTTTTGATATGGAATTATTACTTGTTTTGAGGGGTTTCGGTTCATTTCAAGCGTAATAGAGGACCTGATTGATGGTTCCTTTCTTTTGAACGAAGGTTACTATTAGAAGGACATTACCAGAAATACAAATGGTTGAACGAGATTAGGTTTATGAATACTTTGGGAAAGATGAATGAGGGTAATTTTAAGGCTTGTATGTTTAATTAATTTCAGTAAGAGAGATGGTGTACTTACCTTACCCTGGTGACTTTATTTCAATTCTCATAATCCAAGCCATTTCTTGTGACATTCAATATTAGTTAGACCTTTTAAACAGATAAAGTTCTAAGATGGTATATGATATACAATACAATGTATAAGACTGAGAAAAATATTTTTCAATTTAAGCATTTATTGAATGATATGAATATATTCTAACCAATTGTAGAGAAAAACTTATGCGATTTCATATGTTCCCTAAATTTGTCCTATATTTGTCACAACATATTTAATTGACATTCTTAGGGGTGATAGGTGTTTCATCATGTCCCCTTGACATTGAGTTCCTTCATCTCCAAATCTAAGAGTAGAAAGAGTTTCATCTAGTTTTAGTTGTAATGATCAGGCGTCATTTATCATATTGTGTTGCCTGCTTCTGTCTCTATTTCTTGCAAAACAATCAGAGATTAGGTTTATGAATCCAAGTTAGCTTGGGTCCATTTTCTTACATGATTGGATGGATCACATCTTTCATTGTCCATTCTGACAGCGTTCTTGTGAACCTATTCCCAGTGCCCGTTCTTTTCTTGTTTGCAGGTTTGATGTTTGGATTACTCTTTCTCAGACTTTTTTCTTTTTGATTTTGATTCTTCAGGAACACAATCTTGAAATGACCAATCCTTCCACACAGTGTGCATAACTTTCCTTCATCAAGTTCTTCCTTAGCAATCCTATCATATCCTAGACCGGTGGTAATATTATGCGTCCGATTGGTGAGATTTGAGAGGATTGAGTCTAGCGGTTTGCTCTTTCTAGAACAGACTCAACTTGGGCAAGCTTTAAGCTCATGTCTCTGGATTTCTCATTTTCAAAGTTCAACTCTCTTCTCACTTTTCTCAGATCATCTTCATCTCTCGAGTTGTCCGTAATCGGCCTCACCATTCCCCTTTTTCATGGTCGGCGATATGACTTCGATTGAAGTGTTGAGACACATGAACCAAGTTGAGAAACATGTTCTTTCAGGAAGTTGTTCTCTCAGTCAAACAAACTTTCTTGTTTCAACTTCTACTAGTTCTTCCTTTAGACTAGTTAAGGCAATGAGAGACTCAACTCTTTTGGTGCTCATATTTTTATATTCATCAATTAAGGTGAACATTAAGGACATGAGTCTTTTCTTTGAAAATAGATCCAATTTTTCTTTTAGTTCAATAGCACTTACCTAAAAGTCCTCCTCATATTCTTTGACATCTATCTCACAGTCAGAGCCACAGTCTTCAATAGCCATAAGAGCAGAATGATCATTTTCATCTTCTGATTCATCATCTGACCCCCAAGCAACAACCATTTCCTTAGAAGTCTCATTCTCCTTCTTTTCATGAGTTTGATCCTTCTCTACTCTATTTTTCTTCCACTCAATTTTCCATAATGGACAATCTTTAATCAAGTGATCCAGTTTATCACATTTAAAGCATCCACCGAATCGGGACTTGTCAGAGCTCCTTCCCTGTTACGGTTCACTTTTATGCGGAGGCATAAAAGCTACTAGGAGGTTGTTGATGCTCTAAGTCGGATAATTATTTTTAGAGTCGCCACCTAATTTATAGGTAAATTAGGAAAATCGAGTTAAAAGGGCATATTCAGAAAGTCCGTGAAAATTCTTTTTAAACCGAGTCAAGGTAAGGGTTCGGTGATCGCACGAGAAAAGTGTTAGACACCCCGGAATTAAGGGTCCGTAGAATACGGTTGATCTTCGGGTTCTATAGCATGTTTAAAGTTTATAAATTGCTTAAAATGTTAACTTTTCACAGAATTCATGTCATTCATTTATCTCTAACTCAAAGGGTTTTGAAAACCAATGAGTTAAATTCCGCCTAAAAATGGTTTGCATAGGGGTAATTTTGTCAACTTATTTTCAGACTACGTACACTCAAAAATTAATTTGAGTAGAACTCCACTAGTTAATCCAATAGGTTATCCAATATTCCTTAAACATTGTCTTTGAAAATCTTTTAAGTTAAAAAGAGTGTAATTCTTTTGAAATGACAAGTTTAAGGTTTAACAAAATAGAAAACAAATTTCTTCCTTTACATGCTATTTCCCAAAGGTCAATCCACACTCTACAACTTATCAAAAATCTAAACATTAACTCAAGTCCGAAAAAAAGTTTGATTTTCTTTGGAAGAATCATTCTTTTTGTTGAGTTCAGCCCGAAACAATCCAAAGAAATTTCAAGTTTCGGCCGAATTTCAACTTTGAAAAAACAAGCTTTGATATCCCATTTTTTGTTAAATATATCAGTTCTATCTTCTTTAAAATCAGTCTATTTTGTCCTTTTGAAAACAAAGTTCTGATTTTCTAAAATGATGGCCCAATCTCGGTCCAAATCAATTCGGTATTGTTCCAGTTAAGTCCCAATTTAACTTTAAAAAATCATTTTAAAGTCCAAAGTATCGAAATTTTTTTAATCCTTGGAAATCAATTTGACAGAGCCAGAGTGGGTTGAGTATCTCCGGTAATCTTAATATTCTGCTAAGAGGTATGTTTTCAGACTGTATTTCTAATTATAATTTTGATAAGTATACATCTCTGCAGTTATGATGTTAAATGTTGATAGAAGGTTATAGACTATTATTTTAAAAAAATAAATTTTGAGTTAATAATACCTGCTTCCGTACTACATGTTTTATATTTGTTTAACCTACATATGAATATGTTAATATGTCATCTATATTCCTATCATCTTCGGGGTTGTTAGATGATGAAAAGATCCGCTATGAAAAATGGTATCAGAGCTTGTAAATGGAATAAGTTATAAACAATGAAAACCGAGAGAAGAATTTGCCCAAGTTAGAGGATTAAATAAAAGAATGCTCATGCTAAAAAAGATAAGACACCTAGTATTACAAAGAAGAAACCACACAGAAATATTAGTAAAATACTATAGTGATTTAGTATAACTAAAGAAACTAGGAGTAGCAATAAAGAAATTGAAAGATTATGAGAAAATAAAAGAAGAGGCTGACTTAGCAGAGATAAGTTCTAATTTGGACAATGTTATAAGAAATTACAGAGTATTGATAGATCTCAACACCGAATTAGATGGAATAAACCAAGAAATAACACATCGAAAAGAAGAACTACGAATGACAATAAAACACTATGGATGAAAATAGACTGATAGAACAACAAAATAAATTAGAAGAACTTAAAATGATAGCGAGAAAAACCCCTTATATATAATAGAGATATAAACCAACATATAATAAGTTGCAGAATAAGTATAGATCTAATAAATAAGAAAGATAAAATCTTACAAGAAAATGCTAAAAAAGTTTATGAACATGAAAGTACTATTAAAGAATTAAAAAATAAAATAGCACTAAAAGACGAAGAGTTAAGACAAAAGGAAGAAGAAAATATGAAACTTCTAGAAAATAAATTAAGAGAAATAATCAGAAAGGATAATGAATTAAAAGATCTAAATGATATAATAGAAGAACAATATAAGTACATCAACTTATTAAAATATGGATAAAGGAAAGGAAATAGTAGAAGACTCTAAAGAAACATATTATCATATGAATACATATGAAGGAGGATCAACACAAACACTAAGCTTTAAACCAGAAATATATCAGAAAATACAAGATGAAAAAGAAGAATTATCCATAAAGAAAATATTTAAAACAAAATGGTTTGAAAGAAATAAAGAAATAAGATACGTAGCACACAAGCATGAAAATATAATAGATACAATGAGTGTAAATGGGAGAATGAAAATAAACTTGATAACAGATGAAGTAATAAAAAAGATATAAAAAATGGTATTTTAATCCTTGGAAATCAATTTGGCAATTCTAAACTAAATGATGTACGTATCGTTTGCCTATTCTAAGTTGCAACCATAAGAATTCCAATAGTATCACATATGTATTTTATACAAATAGTATATATATAATACAGAAATAATGAATTTGAAAGAGATGAGTTAGGCGGGTGGGCCTACCTAAGCCAACTAGTTATTATTTTCACTCATAAATGGGCCTTCATGCACAGCTACCGGCAATGGACTTAGCAAAGAATGTATTTGGCTGGGCCTTGGCCCAACCGGCTGAAGGAAATGTTGTGGCCCATAAGGGGTCGTCCCACGTACATGGACAGTGAGAAGGACAGAAGGGGAAAAAGAAGGCCCAAGTTAGAAAGAACACAAAACTTAGCTAAATAACGCATATAAACTACAACATAACTAAGAAATATTAACCATACAAGACTGCCTCCATGGGCTATTAGAAACTAATCACAAGACAAATCCATTTAATACTCGACAAAATTAAAACAAAAAATGGACTGAGCCCAAAAGAGAAAAGGTAAACACGGCCTCAATGAAATAGAGATAACGTATGCATAACAAAAAAGGTGAGCCCATGTCTCCATAGTAAAACAACATGTAATTATTCATATGACCAATGTAGATGGGCCTAGCCCAAACTAATATGCAATATTCATGAAATGATAGAGAAAGAGTAACACTAGCCTAGCCAGGAATTCTTTTTTAAATTTAGAGGAGCAAAGCATTAACATTTGGAAGATTTGGGCTAGGCCCAACAGATTCATGTTTAAGCAAACTTGAATGATATACACGAGAGTATATTTTGTCAATATAACTGGTATACTCAATATATTCTGGTATATGTGCAATATACACTTAGTATATTTCATAGATATTCAACATATAGCAAAGAGGAAGGACAACTACTGAGATTATGACACACACACAACACAAGCAGACTTCTGAACCTTTCCTACAAACAGAAACTCTCAGATTTTAATCCTAAGTGTCCATCTTTATTTACCTGTTTCAATTTTCATTGAGACTATGCATGTGTATTAAAGGAACAGCCATAGGTTCAGACATACAACATATAATCAGCCAGGGTAGTCCCAACTACCAAACTTCAAACACACAGACTAAGTTAACATATCAAAGTAGCAAGATCACAAGGGACTGTGTCATACATAGCTAAACCAGATGGTAAAAATTATACTAAGCATGCTCAAAGGAAGATATGACATACAAACAGGTTAACAATATGCAGGATAGACATATAGGGAGGACATAAATCATTTCACTCATATGCTCACTCATTTCAAACACTTAGCGGGCTGATCATAGGCCTAACAGTCATGCTGCCTGATTAGGTATTAATACAAGCATCTAGCCATCCTACAAGGACTACTTCTACTAATATGATCATATTTCACATTTAGCTCATGGTTTAGGACTACCTACATAGCATTTAGAACATGAATGCACACAATAGTTTCCATATATACATCCTAAAACCAACACAGCTGAAATTAAGCTAGTCACTCATGATAGCATGCTATGAGGTCCAAACATGGACAATACTCATGACTACTATCTACAGCATGGTGCATATAGTTATACACTTGAAAGAACCCTGAGAATTTTAGCAAGAAAACATGTTAACCCTCAAGTCAGGCAAAGACAACACACAAGATTTTAAACTTTTTCCTTTGGTCCATGAATGAACTAGCATACTTCAGAGACTAGTTCCATTTCCTTCCTTGACAAGACATAGAGCTCAACAACTTAGAATTCTAGGTTTTCTTCCTAAACATGTGCCAAAAACATCATGGTTTAAATCCTATGTTACCAATTACAACATGGATACACAAGAACATGTTACCAATCGATATATGTTATGACACTCAAAGCGGGGCAAACACAAATATTCTCGGACAATCCATATATGGACAGAAACATGTCATGTTAAGGCATTCATCAGGATACTAGGATCATGTTATGGATAGGGTATTTCAAACTAAACTCCTACCAGCCCACATAAGTCAAGCACATTCTCATTCTTGAGATTCAAGTTTAGTAGAAACACAAACTGATCCTAGACAAGAGTTAAAAACAACATGGAAGCTTCAAGGACACCAGAACTAGACTAAAGAGTTATGAAACTCATGGACTGCTAAACAAGAATCATATTCCAATAAAAAATGGGCAACAGCCACACAGAATGAACTAAAGTTGACATTTAGATCATGTTATATCATATATCAAGCCCAACCACCCAATATATAACATAATTCAGCAAAACAAGGTAAAAATGAGTTCATTTACATTTCTAGGCATCCTAGGTTCTTGAACTACTATGGTTTTAACCATTTTCTCTCAAAAATACATGACAAGTTAATCCAAGACCAACTATTTCATTTTTTAAAGCAGCAACTGAGTTTGAGGTCAAGTTTATGTGACTCAAAAGGTCCAGACTATCATGTCACCTTAAGCAAACCTGCTCATACCACCATCTAAGTCAAATTTTAGCTTAAGTCAATTCTAAACAAGCCCTATAGGTTATCTCTTGGTTCAAGCAGTCTACATGACACTAGACATGTCATTTTAGTTATCTCTATCTTCACATTATCTTAAACTTATTTTAGAACAAATTCTCAGTAAACCAATCCTAAATAGTTATTGAACCACAAACCAAATAAGCAAATAAGATATATTCCTCTCACAAGTCATTGAACAGCATAATACCACTAGGAATAGATGATTTTTGTATCTAGATCAGTGCTATGTCTACTATGACAATGATGATGACACAAGTCATACATAGTATTTAACTATTAATTACGCATACTAACTAACCTTATAACACACAGTAATCGATCATAGAGCATAAATTAAATAAGAAATTAAAAAGAAAATGGCATCACCTTGTGTGGAGACAGCCGAAAGGTTGAAGGGGAGCTTGTTCTTCAACTTCGTACCTCGATCACTCGCAATAAGCACGACATAGAGGGGTTTTAGTTGTAACAGACTAATTAAGCAAAGGATGGGTTCCACCAAATGTCTTGGATCCCAAATTAAGCAAAACTAGTCAATTTTAAACTTGAAAATGGCTCTCAAAAATAAGAATGCCAAAGATTCAAGTTGCGGACCATTAAAATGAAGCGAGAAGGGTCTCAATTTATAGAGAACTCGGACCCTATAAATTCTAGGTCATCAATCAATGTGGGAGAACGAATTAGAGGGGAAAATCCCTCCAAAAATTCTCAACTAATCTCAATCGTTGAATTCAAATCGAAAAAAGAAAAAATTAATTAAGAAATCACAGTAAAAAAAGTAGAAAATCAGAGGGGCGACCTCAAATTGGGGTGGTGGGATTACGGTGGCGTGGAGGAGTAAGGACAAGAGCATTAAATGCTTTTTCCCAAAACGAACGAGCAACAACTGAGGAAGCCAGCAAGTACTGCTCTTCATCGCTATTTTAATAATTAAATAAAATTATTGGAGGATAAAAAGTAGGTGTCAACATTCCCTACTCAGATGAATTACTGCCACCATATTGTTTTTCCTTTTTGAGGAACTCTCTAAAGTTACTAGTGATCAAGGACATCTCTTCTTCATCTTCGATTTTAGAGGCTTTGAGTGCTAAGGACCTCCCTATATTGCTTCCTCATTTCTGGAATTCTCCATATCTATTTTATATGTCTTCAGTTACCTACTAATTCATCAAGGAGCATACTTCCTATGTCCTTAGCCTCCCATATTGCAGTGACTTTCATCTTGAAGATATTTGAAAGGGTCCTCAGAATCTTATCCACATAGTCCTCGGTAGTAACGATCTTACCAAGAGATGTCAGCTCATTCATGATAGAGGTATACCTGGTGAACATCTCAGCAACAGTTTCTCTAGGTTTTATCTTGAAGTTTTCGTAGTCAGTAGCCAGTATGGTCTTTTTGAACTTCTTTACTTGACTAGTGCCTTCATGCGCATCCAGATCTGATTAGCTATAGTGCACCTAGAGATTCTATTGTACTCATTAGGTCCAAGTCCACATATCAACACGTTCTTAGCTTTAGCATTCTTTTCAAGCATCTTGTAGTTAGACTCATTGTACTCATTTTTTTCTTTCTTTACATCTATTCCATCGGCGCCCTTTTTGGTATGGTACTTAGGTCCCTCAATGACTTTGTCCCATAGCTCATAATCTTCTGCTGCTGAGATGATCCTTCATGCAAGCTTTTCACCAAGAATAATATTGTCCATCGAACGGTGGTGGTCTCCTAAGTGATTGTACTTCACACGGGTGGTGCAATATTCGTCATGATCTTTATCTTAAGGTGTTAAACCTTTTGAAGAGAACTTGCTCAGATACCAATTGTTATTTTGCACACCAAGTAGTCTATCATATGCGACACCTAATTTTCTCTTATAGGATGGAACACGTTAGTCTACATGTTCTATGTATAGCGTTTACAAAATAATAAAGAACAATAAAGTAAGGACATGGTATTTTTATGTGGAAACCACCCGGCTCACAAGGGTAGAAAAAATTACGACCTACACCTATGTAGGATTTAACCCCAACTCCACTATAAAGTGAGCCTCTGTAAATTTAAGTTAAAAACTCTATAACCTAGGAACTCTAAACTCTAATTCATATTTCAACAATCTATGCATATTGTCGAGCCCACTCCAAGTTGATCCCCAATTTGAAATTGAGTTGACTAACTATTATACATATTACAATTGCTTCGAGAAAAGCGGATAAAGGTACAACATGATGAACAACCTAATACAAGAATCTAGACTTAAGAATTAGAAAACATTATTCAGTAGAACATCTCCTTCGATCTTCTTCATAGTATTAGGGTCGCACTAATGAAATAAGAACTCTCCTAATTATGCTTGGCTGGTTTGCTCAAGTTTCGACTTTATCTCTTTGTGAGTGTGTAAGTTTCTTCACATTAAAACTTGATATATATAGCTTTTATCTTCATCAACGTGGTTGACCTAACCCCTACATGATACGACCTATCATGGTAGAATAGGATTTGTGTTAGTTTATGAGTCTTACACCTTCACGCATCTTTAGTTTTCTTGTAGGACTTTAAATAATCTTGATAAGTGTGACGACCCGTTCGGCTGTCATAGGAATTTCCTTACCTAGTGTCCAAATCATCCTTGTCCGATTATGCTCAACGATCGTACATGGGGAGAATTTCAGTTAAGTGGACCCTTAGCCGACATCTCACTTCGTATTATAACTTACTAGCACTATGTGATTTTGGGTCGTGACAAGTTGGTATCAGAGCCCTAGGTTATCCGGTCTATAAGTACAAGAGAAATACCTAGTAAAGTCTCATGGAAAGGTACGTAGACGTCCATACCCATCCACGAGAGGCTATAGGGCATTTAGAAAACTTTCCTTCTTTCTTTCTTATCATGTCACTTCGGTCAAATTGGTATCTAGATGTGCCCAATTAGTATATGTTCGATTCTAATTGGTATCTAATGGTGTCGTCGTTGTGGTGTTGTGAGAGTTGGATACATGTGTGGAGAACGGTTGACGAATCCTAGAGTTATGTAATTTTTTAGAGCATCATAAAATTTCCTTAGTTGTAGCAACTCCCCTCTACTCCAGAAAGTCTCACTAGAGTGAATGCATCTCGTGCCTACAGTCCCACGCCCACGAAGGGAGGGTTGCTGAGGCGATTTAAAATTCATGCATGAAGACCGCTCATGCGGATCCATGCCCGCAGAAGCGGAGTCGCCCCAGCGGAACCTCAATGCTAGAGAGGACTTCCGGTATTTCTTCTTTATCCGCGACCGCAAAGTCTCACCCGCCTTAGCGCTCCGCTGCAGTGGAAGGTCAGTCTGTTGTAGCGGATGTGCAGACCAGAAATAGTGAGCTGCTCAAATATTTCAAAATATGTCCAAAACCCAAAAAATTCATACAACAAGATCCCAAACCATGAAATTCAAGTACGTAAAATCCAAATCCCGACGAGGGCCCAATTCAACTACCAATTAAAGCAATTATTTGACAAGCTAACCAAAAGAAACTAAACAAGTAAAGTAGATTATTCCAAAGTCACCAAAGCAAACCAAACCATATGACTATAAATAACAAGCCTACAAGGGCTAAATCCACGATTAAAAATGGGAAAGGGGGAAACTGATACTTCTACCTTATGTTGGATGCCTCATCACCTCCCTTATCTGAACTGCTAGTATCACCACCAACGTCGGGCTTGGTCATGAAGGAATATCGCTCCGGGTCATCTTTGTCCTCGACCGGAAGCCTGTCATTCGAATACATCTTCTTAAACATTCCTTTGAAACCCCTCCAGACCTTCAACAATAGCTTACCCTAGGAACTACTCTTCTTATTCTCCATGTCAAAGTCAACACAGAGTTGGCCCTTTACCCTTAGCAACAGTAGTGTAGGCAATCTGCAGTGAAGTGACGGAAGTCTTCATCTCCTCTTGCGACTCTAAGTACGTCTTCATATTCTCGCGAGTGAAGTAGCCCGCAGCGAGTCGGATGGGCCAGCCTCAATGGAAGGTCTAGAAAGCCCCACGATCAACCCATTTATCTCATCCATCTAAGAACCCAGTATCTCGAAGGTCCCCTGAAGCCATAAGGGTGCAGTACCATCCCCACCTTCTCTCTACCTCGCATCTACCACGACATCCACATCAATCTTCCTCTTCTTTCTCTAAACCGCAATACCATTCCCCTTCACTTTCAGAGGGTTGAAGCTAATATCAAAATCAACCCACTCATCTATACCCCTCCATGGAACCTTCGCCTTCTTGCATAAGGCGGTAATGAGGCAGGGAAACATCAAGTTGAAACCCGGATCGCCACAAACTCCTCCCACTCCCTAACAACGTGATGACCCACATTCATCGGAATATCATCCATAATGCATGCAATCATGAGAGCCCGGGTGTAGGTGACATCAGTGGTGTTGCTCAAAAGGCGTACTCGTCAAGTGATGACGTACAACCACCTCTCCGGACTCTGCGATAAAGTAAGTACTCCTAATCCCCAACTTTTTGTTGACCCAATCAATTAAACCCTTGTCCTCCTGAACGACTAATTTTAAGACTAGCAAAGCCCCATTACCGCAATGATCTTTTTTAGCTATAGCACTCACCGGGTGGTTCAGCAAGCCATAATGGGCATTGATCGCCTCAGGTCCAATTTTCACCACCTTACCTCGAATTATGATTTTTGGGTCAGGTGCGGATAAGTCCACCATCTCCAGGTTAGCATAGAACTCCCTAACCCAAACCTCATTGCCTTGCTGGGATCCTCGACGAAAAAAATCCACCCAATTCTGTTCAGATACTCAAAGAAATCCAAAGTATGTTGTTCTACCTTCCTCATATTGATTTCTCACTCAAACAGCAACCCCTTACCCATATACTCTAAGTAATGGCGCTGACACTCTAGAGATAGGAAGCGAGTATGGTTTTGACTGCTTTCTCCTTCATTCCGAGACATATTTCCAAGAAATTATACCGCAAGGATCGCGTTAGTTCCATCAATTTTTTCAAGTATGGTAATTAATTACATATCGTTCAAGCCAAAGAAACTCGCAAAAACAACCTCGGATGAGCCAGTATAAAGCTACTGGTTTCGTCACTGTCTGTGCAGATTTTGCTGTAATAGAAAATGAGCTGCTGGAGCGAGACCGCTGCTGCGAACAATTATCCACTAGGGCGGATGCGTCTCGCAACAGTAATCTACCGCACTATGCGCCCGCATCTCAAGCCTCATACCTCAAATAGTGCACGCCAATGCACCCTCTCTCATTGCAGCGGTGTCATGCCTCGAGATGGTCCCGCAGGGGCGGACCCTTCTTCTTCATCAAACCAGCCCACAATTTTTCAAAGAATTTCCTCCATTTTGACTAAAAATAGTGTATTTCTCATAGATCGTGTAATATTCTAGCATGCATGATCCCTAGACTTCATTAAATATGATTTCAAGCAACGAACACACCAAAGATTTCAAGGAATCAAAACCCACCACCATGAACAACCACCCACTACTTTTTGAGTTCTCTACCCCCAAATCTGAGGGTTTCTAAAGTATTACACCATAATAAATATATTTGAACGTGTAAGATACTACCCAATTCTATATTTCTCCACACCACCAACACGAAACCCCATTAACCAAATTTCAAGATTTTACTCTCTATTAACCAATCTTTAGGCGTAAAAAATTCAGATTCATAATCATATGATTATTTCAGAGTTAAGAGGGGAGATTACGTAACGTAATTCGAAGATTTGGGAAAGATGTGCAGTGTGAAGAAATACATTGTGTCTTAGACTTTGCTCTCGCATAAGGAAGTTTTAGGGGGTGTTGGTAGTAGGATGATTTGAGAGGTTGGGGGTGAGTTTATGAGTAGTGGAAGGAGTTGGAGAGTACTATAGTTGAGGGAAGTGGAGTATTTTTCGGATGAAGGTGGGGGTGTTTTGAGGGTGGAAGATGAGGGGGCCGCCCTAGCGAGACCGCTGTAGCGGATAAAGTCACTGCCCCGATGGATCTCTCCCTTCCTCCCAGGCCCGCTGTAACATCCATTTTCTGCGCCCGTGTTGTGCGCCCCGGCGGTAGTCTTCCACAGGGGAGGATGTATATAGTGCATATGCCCTTTGAAATAAATTATTTCACCCTAGTGTAATTCGAGTCTATTTCCTTTGTGATACTTTCCTAGTAGGCATTATAAGTCCTTAAAATATGGTATATTACGGTCCTATTAATTTAAGTAAGATCTTCTTTACCGATTTCCTCGTGGAACGTATTGTCGAATTGTATCCGAAACTACACGATTCCTTTCCTTGCGCAGACAAGACCTGATTCATAACCTAAGGTTAGTGCCATTAAGTTCTAATACAAAGTGAGATGTCAAACATGGATGTCTCATGTTATGAGTTGTATCATCTCCATTTATCTCTTTTATGTTCCCGTCGTTCGAGGATGAATGATTGTTTAATTGGTATATGATGTGATGACCCGTTTGGCTGTCATGAGAAATTCCTCGCCTAGTGTCTAAATCATTCTTGTCTGATTGTGCCCGACGATCATACGTGCCCAATGATCGTACGTGGGGAAAATTTCAATTAAGTGTACCCTTAGCCGAGATAAGAAGCGATTAAAAATTAAATTAGTGCAATAAACCCAAAGCCTCGCTCCAGCGAGTGGTTGACCGCGCCCGCAGTTGCGCCCCAATGCATCCTCCGTCCACCCCGGCGGATGAAGTGGATTTCCTTATAGTCCGCTACCGTGGACAGTTGTGAACCGCATCGATCATTGCGCCAGCTAATAAGGCACGCCCCAGCGAGAAAGCGATGGGCAGACCTAGTATTTAAAGATCATTTTGGGATTTGGCCTCATTTTTCACCCAACACACTCCAAGGCCGACCATTAGGGCAAAATTTAAGGAGAACCCCATGGAACCTTGGGGAAGGTAAACTCCAAACCTCAACATCTTTATTTCCTTAAATTAACTACTTTATTTAGTATGGCTTGATTCTAGGGTTCAATAAAATGGAAAGTCCTAACTTGTGAAGTCATGGGCGGGGAAAAGGGTTAAGATTTAAGATTGGGGTTTGGGGAATAAAGGTTATGACTTGTCGAACTAAAGAACTTTAAGCTTAGGATGTTCATCAATGGTGGAAACCTAGAAGACTAGTAGTAGGAACATGGGTTTAAGAGGTTAGTTCCCCACTTGAGATTTAATGGTTACAAATGAATATTATGGTTAGATTTGACTAATGTAAGCTTGGATTTCTCTAGTTAATAACCTAAGAGCTCAAATCTTCCATGTCTAGTTAAATAGTTAATTATAGAAAGCTAGGGTCTAGGCCTAAATTGGAAGTTTCACATTGAATATTGTGATTGATCAATACCTTAGCTAAATTAGAATTTGAGAAGTAGATGTGAACATTTAAAACGTGGGATTACCTATATCACTAATAAATTACCATTTTACCCTTTTGCCATAGTTGGGTTGGATTCAAGGGATAATCTAATGGTATGAGTATTGTTAGTGTCCTTCTCTAACTTAGATTTTCAATGATTGGCTAGACTTCGAGTACTACCACGATCCAAATAAAGGCAAGGCTCCAGTGTGATCGTTGCGACTCCAACTCAGCATCCAGGTAGGTTACGGCTTACCTTCTGGTTAGACTTCAGTTAGCGAAGCGTATGTATAGTTAGATATAGTTGGAGAAAGTATATACTCCTTCAGGTATGGAGTTGGGATGGATTACTTAGGTTGGTTATTGTTGACTGAATGTGACTTGTTGCCTTTTTGTGGTTACTCAATTTGTACATAGTTACCATACCGTACTTGTGACATAGTTGTCTCTCACTTATCTTGATATTATCATGGTTAGAGGAAGGAACTTAACTTGATACTAATATTGTGATAGGTGTCCATGTGTGCCACAATTGGGGATTCATATGATACACTTGATATTGTCATTACATTGCATTCATCCTCATTTCCATGATATATTGATATTATCTGTGATTGGCATGATGTTGATAAATGAGAAGGAAACAACATTCATTTTTATGACATTTTATTACATAGCCATTTCTATGTTGTGTGATACGGAGTGGCTAGCTGGGCGTTCGGTGAAAGAGTCATATTTAGGTTGTGTGATACGGAGTGACTGGTACATGGACTTCGGGGGTCCCCCATGGATCATGACTGCTGGGACGTAGATATATTCCGCTCAGAGCATGTATGTCTAGAGATTATATTTGGCTAGTGCATTGCATATGCATCCATTCTCATCATTTCATTTTACTTCTATGGATCGGATTGTTGAATGTACATATGTTGTGATTAATCCGAGGAATTGTGAGAATCTTGGCAGACTTGGGTTTAGGTGTTTCACTATAGGCTATGATCTCTCTATTGGTCTTTCTGTGCTTGGGTGGTTACTCTTGTCTGTGATAATACTTGTACTTGATTGCGAGCATGTCTATCTTTCAATTTTTTCTTATGTATATGTTAGCTAATCGTTGTCGGCCTATGATATCCACTTTGGTACATAGTGTTTGTATTGATACTACCTTGTTGCATTCTTTTATAAGTGTAGAGTTTGTGATGGTGTTTACTCCCTTCTCTCGTGGCTGACCCTATGGCCTACCGTAAAGCATCCAGGGTGAGTTCATGGATGGATGCGCAGCTTGATGTCTCTTTTATTACTTTTCTCGTTAGTTGTTCTAAGACAAGTACTTTATTTGTATTTATGTATTCACAATCATACTTGTATCATGTACAGTAGTGGCTCTTGTACTGCCCTAGACCAGACTCCTTGGGAATATTGTTGTACTTCCGCACTTATGTTAATCGTGATTTAGACTTTCATTTATTTTAATCTATTACTTATGTTGCGAATTAAGGATTAAGGGACGATTTCACCTACCGAGGTGGGAGATGGTAGGTGCCCACACGACTATGTGAATTTGGGTCGTGACAATAAGTATGGCACAAAATCATGCCGCCTTGTACGCCAAGTCTTTCGCATAAAAACACAAATCCAACTTACAGTAGGACTCTGAGAAAAAATACGTTCCTGGACCTGTTCCTTGCATTTTTTTTTTGTCAACCTTGTCTCGCTCCTAGGACTGAGACGGAACATGTTCTCAAATCTGGTTCATTCCACCTCTGCTTTGAGCATGATTCGTTCAGCTCTATATTATATCTCGCCTTTTGATAGATCAAGTTCACATACCTCGTTCATTCACCTTGTGCATTTTCTTTGTCAATCATCAAAATTAGCATTTGTCATTCTTGCTAATGCCAACCCATTATCTTAGTTTGCCTAGTGCCGTTAGAGTTGAAATATCAGACGTTTTCATTATAGAGAATTTGGAAATTGTTGTTGTCTATGTTTCCTTATTCACTTTATTGAGCTAAAGTTGAAACCTTTCATTATTTGAATATAATAATTGTCTTAGTTGTCTCAATGGTATAAATTCTTGCATGATCAATTTGATTATGGGACATTAAAAACACAATAATTATAGTGCAACGTAAAAATCCACTAAAAACGAACGTCGTAGAAATGTTAAGGAGGGCGATTATGAATGAATAATAAAGAGAATTAAAGGAGGGAATTTTAAAGTTTAGATTAATTAAGAGAGTTAAAAAGATGGCTTTTCATTTTTTTAAACATTGCACATTTAACATAATTAAAATGAGTGGCTTTTAAGTTTTTTTAAAGGAAACCCATACACTACTAAAAACTGTTAAAAATCGACAGATTGCATCGCAAAATAAAACCGATGGAAAACCGACACAAGACGTCGATTTTGGTGTTTTATTATTTTTTTAATTTTTTAATAGAAAATCGATGTGTTTTTCATGGATTTGTGCACCTATAAATCCGTCAAAATTAATTGTTAAAAAGCGACGCATTACGTTGGTTTTATTAAGAATAAATAAATATTAAAATCTTTAAAACCGACGGAATACGTCTGTTCTTATTCTAAAAATATAAAAAATAATTTATAATTCAATTCATTTTTAAAATATTAATAAAAAGAAAATATTTTTAGTTTATTTTCTTTAGGAAACCGACGAGTGCCTCGGTTTTTAAATTTTTAATTTTTTTGTTTTTTTCTTTTTAGTCAAACTGGTCAAAGTTAATAAAAAATCGATGGACTGTGTCGGTTCCTTCCGTCAATTTTTCAATTTTATGAGACCCAAATCGGGTCTTTCCTCTTATTTCACCCAAACAAAAACCCCAACCCCCGTTGTCGTCAGCCCTCCGCCACCTGCGCCTCTAGCCAAGGTCACCCACCCCCGTCACCGTCACCCACCTACATCCACAGTCTGCCCCATTAATTTCTTCCAAAATAATGAGGTATGCCTCAAACTAGGGCTTTTAAATTTCTTGAAATTTTATTGTTATCTTTAGACGGTAGGTTCAATGTTAATGCATTGTAGGTTAGTTTTTCATTAATTTATGACTTTATAGTAGTATTGATGGGTAGAAACTTGAATTTGTGGGGAAATATAGTTTTTTTTTTTTTTTGCCAATTTTTTTTTGATGATTTCTTTTTATTTTTTGTGGATAATTATAGTTTGTATCTTTAATGTGTCTGTAATTAGTTTATTTATGCAATGTTTGTAATATATTGATGTGTATGGATTTGATTTGACAAAAAAAGTAGATTGTTTTTTTCAAAAATGTGTAGGGACCACTTTAGATTATTGTTTTGGTTGAAATTGGCTCTATTTATGTCCAATATCAATATAAATGTAGATTTCACTAGTTTTGAAAAATTTCATTAACCATTTGTAAATTCTTAGTTATTAAGGATGCCTTTCAATTAAAAGAATTTTGTTAATTAATCATAATTACAACAAATAAAAATAAGTAAAATTAACATTTGAACCACAAATTAGTTATAGTTTAATTAATAATATAATGTATATTTAAAAAAATATTTTGATAATTTATTCAACACCATGATGGATGTTAAGGGCAAGACAAAGGATAACACAAAGGCTAGAATGGACTTAAATGAATATCGTAGGCACCCTGAATTGTCGTTGCAGGAATCCGTGAATAATAAAGTGTTCAAGGCTAAATTTTCATTCACTTTGGATGAGAAACGAGAGATTTGTCGGTGGGTTAAGAATTTACGAACGCCAGAGGGCTATGTGTTGGTTGGTATGAAAAGTCATGATTGCCACGTCTTTATGGAAACTTGATTCCTATTGCATTTAGTGGCCTACCAGAAAGCATATGGAAACCAATCACAAAGTTAAGTTTGTTCTTCAAGGATTTGTGCTTTAACACTTTGTTGTAAGATTACCTTATAAGGATGTAACAGAATATGCCAGTCATTACGACTAAGCTCGAGTACATGCAAACTCAGCCTGAAGGCGAGTCGGCCCTACCTCCACCGGAATTAGAAGTTGAAATGTGGTGTAAAGTAGTTGGGGAACACAAGAGTAGAATGCACGGTCTAGGCCCGAGGAACAACTTTCAGCGTCTCCGGTCAGGACTGCGAAGTGAAGGGACTTCCCAACAGGGCGAGGGCGTTGATGGTGTCCAAGTCGCAATTCTGGCGCAACAAACCGAAGAACTTAATCAGCAATTAAAGCGATCGAAGCAAAATGATTGGAGGGAGAGAGGGTGATGAAACATAGCCCGAAATCGCTCGAGGCATAAGTTCTAGGCCACATTGTATGTGGACGATTTGGTGTGCCCCGCTCTCCCCTCTCACCCCGAAGATGATGATGACATGGAGCTAGAAGACGACGGTGAATTTATAGACCGTATTTCGAATGATGAGATTCCTTAGTTGGGATTTCCCTTATATTATATTGATACTTTTGGTTGAATGTTTTGAAAAGTTTAAACTTTAATTTGTGTACTTTTTTATTGTATTTGATGTGTTTAATATCATATTTGATGTGTTTGATTGATAATTAGGATGTTATTTATGTGGTAGCTCATTTAGAACTCTTTTGATGACTTTTAGTACTAGTTTTTAGTTGGAATTGAAATATATTTGTTTTGGGTGCTTTTGACATATGTGGCCGCTTTGAAAAACCAGCAGAATTATGTTGATTGTTTCTCGAAAACCGACAGAAACACCAACGAATTCCGTCGATTTTATTTTAAAAAATTAAAAAATAAATAAAATCGATGGATTCCGTTGATTTTTATAGTATATATTATTTATTTAAATATAATATATAAAAATAAAATAATAATTTAATTAAAAACCGACGAAGTTCGTTGATTTTGAAATTAAATTATTATTTCAATTTAAAAAGCGATGGGATAAGGAACCGACGCGGTCCGTTGGTTTTCAAAAAGAAACGAGGCAAAACCCGGCAGATCGGTTTTCGTCGGTTTTTAAAAAATAAACGACGGATTGTGTCAATTATTTCATCGATTTTTAGCCTTTTTTTAGTAGTGATAAATCAGAAATAATAGGACAAATGTCCAAAAAATGAGAAAAAAAGATACTTGTATTTCTGGTCATAGAGAGGTGCCACATGACCTACTGTATGCGTAGCTTTAATACATCCTTCCTCCGTTCCAAATAATTTGACATTCTTTCCTTTTTAGTCGGTCCCAAGAATGATGCATTTTTATATTTATTAACAATTCAACTTTTAATTTCTTGAAATAATTTCTAACCACACAAATATCTATGATTTATTTTAGATCATAAATTTTAATTTTATTTATTTATTTCTTAAACTTCATGCTCAATCAAATGCCCTCATATAAAATGGGACAAAATGAGTATATATATTCCAACAGAAATGGTTTTACGGAAATGATAATCTAACTTAAACTCTCAGCATTTTTGCATTAAAGTCATTAAATTAAATTTTATAACTTAAAAATCATTGAACTTTGTCTAGTTTGTTCGGAAAATGACTTTGGCCGGAAAGTCCTAATTGGCATTCCACAATCATTAAAAATGCTTAGTGGTTTTTCATGTCAAAATACCTCAGCATTCCACCCCATAAAAAAAGATAAAGGAATCCTTCCCAGAAAAATAAAAAAGAATTCCCATTGACTTTAAAGTCAATCATTCCCCACAGGAGACAGAAGTGAAGGGGGGAGAATTTGGGAAGCTAAGCTGACAAATGTGGAAAAAAGACCCGAAAATGAAATCAGCATTCAAGGTAATTTTCTTGAAGATCTTCAGTTAAATTAGGGCCACTATTTCTACACACAAACTGTTTAATAAAATGCTTGAACGAAAAATAGAATATCGCTATACCTTAGAGTAGAAGATGCAGAATGCATGTCGATTTGAAGGAAGCCATGGCTGCCGCTCTCTCTCCCCAGCCTATGATTGTGGGAGAGCCAAACTTAAACCCTAATCCTCAAGCATCCTATGCTACACACTTAAATTCAAACCAAGCGGCACAAAATTTATCAAAAAGTGCTAAACTTGATAGCGATTATGTTGGAAGTTTAACTATGTGGGATTGAGTTTTTTTCGTCTTTAATGACTTAAACATGTAGGGCCCGCATGTCGAAACATCGTTTCTTCGCACATGCCTAATCTACTAAATGAGTAGATGATATTAGTGTCAAGTATCGTCAAATTTCGTTAAGAAATGAAAGAGATATCGGTACAAAAAGTAAGGTGTTTTGAGACATGAATAGATGGATAGGTAGAAGATGGAAGGATTGAGCACTATAAAAGTTCTATTTTTTAGTAAGAGTTTGGGACCCCAAGGGTGACCCAAGTTTTAAGAAGGGGGAGGACCTAGGTGAGCTTGGGTTCGGGGCTAAGCCCCACACGCACGCCGCCGCCCGTCCGGACTCGGGTCACTGGTCACAGGCTGTGGGCTGCGAGCTCTCTTCCAGATTTTTTTTTGTCCCTGAAGTGTTTCTTATTTACACTTTGGTCCCTGAAGATTTCGGAAACGTTGCAACGGTTTGGAAGATTTCAGAAACGTTGCAACGACCCTCCTCCTCAACTATAAATTGAAAATTACTGTTCAATTTTAAAACAACTGGAAAAAAAAACTCTTTTGTTCTACAGTCTCTTCTGTTCTAAATACGTAAACACGATCTATTCGTTCGTTCGAAATACGAGAACGAAACACATAAATCCTCTCCTCTTGAGTTTGTTCTATTTTTATTTCTTCACTAGAATCAACTTTATTTGCTTTGTATTATTTATTGTTGTTGTTTTATCTTAGGAGACTATTGTCCATTACAAGAAAAGAATTTATACGGGCAATTTTGTCTTAAAGACAGAGAGTTATCTCTCGACTCACCTTGTTCTGTTTCACCTTTCAGACACCATTTTTACCCAACAATTTATGTCAAATTTTCTAAGTGTTTGAAAGATGTCTGGAAATTGAATCCGAGAGGGAGAGCCATCGCTGGTTCAAACAATAACAAGGAAACTATAGGTAGTTTGGAGGGACATTTTCTGGAAACCAAATCCGAGATGGAGATAGACGAAGTTTTTTTTTGTGCATACAGGGAATGAGAAATTAGCAATGCATACTACCATGAAGAATCTTGAGGTCGGGAATCTTCTTTCACGGTTTCACCGCATAATGTAGTCACAATTTGATCTTAATTGACATGTATGTATTTGCACGTTTTTAGTTTCTAAGGCAAAATTGTGAGTAGAAAGAGCAATCTTATATAACCTTATTTTGGCATTTGGGGTGTGAGAACCAGGAACTATCATTTGTATGAAAACTTAAAACAGAAAGTTGGAGCCAAAGTGTTCAAGTA
Organism: Anisodus tanguticus; assembly: GCA_034509755.1. Taxonomy (NCBI): domain Eukaryota; kingdom Viridiplantae; phylum Streptophyta; class Magnoliopsida; order Solanales; family Solanaceae; genus Anisodus; species Anisodus tanguticus. The sequence continues at coordinate 29,745,939 of CM067555.1, read as the reverse complement.
AATGCATTGTTACCTTTCTCAAAAGAGAAAAATAATTTCGAGATATAGTTACAAAGGAAAGTATTAATCACATAAGGAGATATAATACTATCTCTTGAGTTGAAAAACAGTAGCTATTTTTATTTGAAAATATTGTATTCCCAACGTCACTTTTGGTGATTTGGAAGGCTAGGGAGTTTCAGAGTATATGTGCAGAGATGGTGGAAACTAGTTTGATTAGTTTAGTTGTGCAAGTATCTTACTGATCTACTTTATCTTTCTGTAACAAGAGGTCCACCAATTTCACTTTTCTTTTGTACATTGTGAGTCCTTGGTGCTTTGATAACGGTCAAGCCTCTACTAGCAATTTGGGTGTCTTTACACGAACTCATAGCCAGACAAAAAGTAGAAGCTCGTTTCTAGACTTTAACCTATTTATTTCTTCTTTGCAAATACCACGGTTAAAGAATAGTATATTTGTAGGAAGGGGTTTCACGAGTAACGGCCTCTTCAAAATGAATGTTATGTCTGTAATCCATTCATCTAATGAAATAAAGCCTTCTACCTACTTGCTTGAGTCCTCTAATTTATGGCATCATAGATTAGGACACGTTAACTACAGATCCATTCAAAAGTTAGTAAAGTTGAAATTGTTGTCTTCCTTCGACATAAACCCTCAACATAAATATGAGGTATGCGTAGAAGCAAAATTAATCAAATCATCTTTCCATTCAGTCGAAATAAACACCGCTCCTCTAGAACTTATTCACATCGACATATGTGATTTAAAGTTTGTGCAAACTAGGGGAACAAATACCTTGTGACTTTCATTAATGATAGTACAAGGTATTGTTATGTTTACTTGTTGAAAAGTAAAAATGATGCGTTTGAAGCATTTAAACGTTACAAAGCAGATGTTGAAAATCAACTAAACCTATGGATTAAGGCAATTCGTAGTGATAGAGGGGGAGAATGCGTAGCACCGTTTGAAGAATACTGTGCTCAATTCGGCATTGTTCATCAAACGAGCGCTCCTTACTCGCCTTAGTCTAACGGTATTGCCGAGCGCAAAAACTGTACGTTAAAGGAAATGATGAATGTTTTACTTATCAATTCTGGTTTAGCCCAAAACATGTGGGGTGAAGCGATTCTTACCGCTAATACAATTCTCAATAGGGTTCCGCATAAGCGCAAGGATAAAACTTCATATGAATCATGGAAAGGAAAGAAACTCACTTACAAATATTTGAAAGTGTGGGGCTGTTTGACAAAGGTCGAAGTACCTAAACCAAAACAAGTCAAATTGGACCTAAGACTGTAGATTGCATATTCATCGGATATGCAAATAACGATAGTGCTTATCACTTCTTAGTGTATAAGTCGGTTATACCGATATCCACGAGGGGACGATAATGAAATCAAGGAATGTTGAATTATTTGAACAGATCTTTCCTAGAAAGGAAAAAGAAATAATTTCGCGCAAACGAAGTTATGAACAAAATCAACAAGACCCTGGAGTTTCGATTATCCAAAACTAGACGTTCCGGATCTACGGGACTCAAAAGTTACCGACTATTCGGAACTTAATGTTCCGGACCTACAGAACTTAGGGGTTCCAGAGGTTGAACCAAGATGGAGCAAAAGGGCCAAAAAGGACAAAACCTTTGGTCCAGATTTTCTAACATATATGGTTGAAAATAAACCGAGGACAATTAAGAAAGCATTGTCAACTCCAGAAGCACCGCTTTGGAAAGAAGCTATAGAAAGCGAAATAGACGCCATCATGTAAAATCATACTTGGGAAATGATTGACCTTCCTCCGGAAAGCAAACCTTTAGGTTGCAAGTAGATACTCAAAAGAAAGTACAAAGCAGATGGAACTATTGATAAATATAAGGTCAGATTAGTAGTCAAAGGCTACAGACAAAAGGAAGGCCTCGATTACTTCGACACATACTTCTATGTGTCTAGATTAACGCCCATAAGGGTATTCATAGCCATTGCAGCTTTGCGTGACCTTGAAATATATCAAATAGATGTTAAGACGGTCTTCCTAAATAGAGAGTTGGAAGAGGAAATATACATGAAACAATCCGAGAGGTATGCGGTTCCAGGACAAGAAAAGAAAGTATGTAGACTTGTTAAGTCTCTGTACGGACTCAAACAAGCCCCGAAATAATAGCATAAAAAGTTTGATAATACTTTATTATCAAAAGGTTTCTCCATAAATGAATGTGATAAATGTATCTTTATCAAAGGGAACTCTGACTCATTTGTCATGATGTCTTTACGTAGATGACATGCTCATCACCAAAACTAGTCTAAACTTGATCATGGAAACCAAAAATATGTTAAAACAATGTTTCGACATGAAGGATACGGGTATTGCAGATGTAATCTTAGGAATTAAGACTTCTAAGACATCGACGGATCGGTCTTATCTCAATCTCATTATATTGAAGATGTTTTGAGGAAATTTGATGTATTTGACGGTCCCCCGTATGAAGTCACCAATGGATATGAATCATAGAATAGATAAGAATCGTGGTGCACCCGTATCCCAAGAGCGATATACGTAGGTCATTGGTAGCTTAATGTACATTACAAACTGCACCCGACCCGATATCGCTTATCCAGTCAATAAGTTGGCTAGGTTTACTCATAATCTTGTAAATGATCACTGGAAGGCGTTAAATCGGATACTACGATATACGAAATATTCACTGACTTACGGATTACATTATTCTAGATATCCAATACAGTGATGCAAACTAAATGAGTAGATGGGCAACTAAACTGGAAGGATCCACGATGGAATCGGAGTTTATTGCTTTGGATAAAGAAGGAGAAGAAGCGAGAATGGCTTCACGACTTCTTAGAGGATATCCCTTGTTGGGATAAACCCGTACCTTCGGTGATGATTCACTGTGACAGCCAATCGGCTTTAGGAAGGGCACGGAACAGTATGTACAATGGCAAGTCTAGACATATTCATCGGAGACATAAGAACGTTAGACAGTTGATCACCATGGGTATCATTTCCATTGATTACGTCAAATCAAAGGATAATATAGCGGATCCATTAACTAAAGGCCTACCCAAAGATCAAATATTCTCACTGTCTAGGAGAATGGGCTTAAAACCCAAACAATAAGAATTTTATGTAGTAATCCAACCTTACTGACTGGAGATCCCATTGGTTCAATGGGACAACTAAACTGTAGAGGTTCAGTTTTAGCGCTTCACTTGAAGTAAGAGCACTTCGGATTATTATTTTTTAAAGAAATATAATTCCAAAGTTGTTCCCACGATAGACATTAAGTGCTACTTGCATAATGGGTAAAGGATAAGTTTCTAAAATCTTTTAATAACTCCTAACACTTGCGAGTGGGGTATAGCAGGATACCTTATAGGAGATCACCTATTTAAGTACGAAGACATGCCGCTTCAAATGTACGCACTTAAGAATCCAAGAGGTGTCAATGGCCACAACAAACAAAACTATAAGAAGAAATGAATAAGGGGAGTTATTGTGTTGATATCATTGTCTTGGTTTACACTAAACACTGACGGTTCAAAACATCACGTTCATCGCGCATTGAGTAAATCCGATGGGAGTCGACTAAGGAAGGTTCAAAGCCGAAAGCTACCTTTCCTGATGCAATATCTTTCCGCTGAAAGATTGTTGAACTTTGGCACCCTGTGTGCACCAATTCTGTTTCAAGAGGGGATTGTTGGAAATTTAACTATGTGGGATTGAGTTTTTTCCGTCTTTAATGACTTAAACACGTGGGGCCGTATATCGGAAACATCATTTCTTCGCACATGCCTTATCTACTAAATGAGTAGATGATATTAGTGCCAAGTATCATCAAATTTTGTTAAGAAATGAAAGAGATATTGGTACACAAAGTAAGGTGTTTTGAGACATGAATAGATGGATTGTTTGGCCAAATAACCAATCTCCCACATAGGTAGAAGATGGAAGGATTGAGCACTATATAAGTTCTATTTTTTAGTAAAAGTTTGGGACCCCAAGGGTGACCTAAGTTTTAAGAAAAGGGAGGACCTAGGTGAGCTTAGGTTAGGGGCTAAGCCCCAGGCGCGCCGCCGCCGCCGCGCGCCCAGACTCAGGTCACGCGTCATGTGCTGTGGGTTGTGGGCTCTCTTCCGGAATTTTCTTTTTGGTCCTTGAAGTGTTTCTTATTTACACTTTGGTCCCTAAAGATTTTGGAAATATTGCAACGGTTCAGAAAATTTCAGAAACGTTGCAACGGCCCTCCTCCTCAACTATAAATTGAACAGTAATGTTCAATTTAAAAACAACGGAAAAAAACTCTTCTGTTCTAAATACGAAACACACAATCTACGTTCGTTCGTTCGAAATACAGAAACACATAAATCTTCTCATCTTCAGCAGTTTGTTCTATATTTATTTCTTCACTAGAATCAACTTTACTTGCTTTGTATTGTTGATTGTTGTTGTTTTATCTTGGTAAACTATTATCCATTATCGTAAAAGCATTTATAAGGGACAATTTTGTCTTAAAGACAGAGAGTCATCTCTCGACTCAGCCTTGTTCTGTTTCACCTTTCTGACACCATTTTTACCCAACATATTATTCATGAAGAACCTACAATTACATGCACGTTGAAAGAGATAAATCAGTATGCTATGGAAGAGGGACTACACCAAGCATTGATGCTAAAGTTTTCACTGGATTCAATTGATATGCAAGAAATGAGAAAGTTACCGCCTATAAACCGGGAACTCAAGATCGATGCCTAATCGGATGGCTCGCGCGATCGACATATCTAGGTTAGATTTGATAGGTATGATGATGACGTATTAGCTGCATCTAAATAGGTTAACCACCAATTATAGAGGGGTATACAACACCAATTTAGAGTGTTTCCATGGACTATTGGTTTCAATCCTAAAGAAGAGATGTCCAAAGCTTTTGTTTGGATTCTCTTCCTAATTTGCATCTGGAGTTATTCGCAAAACAATCATTACTCTCAATTGCCTCCGAAGCAGGAAAACCCATTGCTATTGATAAAGCCACCCAGGAGAAGTCAAGACCTAGCACAACTAGAGTTAAAGTCGAACTTGATTTATTGGCGAACTTTCCGCTGCAAATGCGCCTTCAATATATCGATGAGAAATCTGGAAAAATTGTGGAGTACTTTCAGAAGTTCGTGTATGATAATCTACCATCTTATTACATATAATTTGTAAGCACCAAGGTCATGAAGAAAGTGAATGTCGACTATTATTAGTAAAGAATGCAAAGCAAAAAAAACAAGAAGATGCAGCGAAAAAGGCAATCGTTATCGAAAAATATCAAGGTGATGCGATGGAGTTGCTAGATGCGAAGTGAGCTGTAATTAAATCCATTGTGACTTGGAAGAGTGATGATAAGAATCAGGTTATTGAGTCACGTGATTTGGCCGTCCAATCTGATGTAAATTTTGGTCAGTATATGATTAAAGGCAAAGTTATTGAAGAGGAAGCTCTTCGGGGAATAAAGCATTCGCCTTAGTTCCTCAACCTAATGCAACTCAATCTTTTGAGAATATGAATCCAATTCTTGTGGCTGGGAAGAGTGGTGATGTTATAGGGGTTCAAAAAAGTTCGCAAGATATGGAATTAGATCAAGCAGCCACTATGGTGATCAACAAGTGTTGGTTTTAGTTGATCGTGTTGAAAAAGCTAGACAAATTCATGATAAACAGGGGCGTGAAATAGTTGTCACATCGCTACATCGCTCTTGATCGAGCTTTGTTTGTGTCGTTGGAACTCTAAAATTCAAGGCGAAAAATAAGTGGAACTGAAGTTGTGAAGTCAAGCAAAGGTGTGGCTATTAATATTATTGCACCGATGATTTCGGGCGACAATTAAAAGCTAGTAGCATAGATAAGATAGGGGCAACACCAAGAGTTGTGGTTGATGCGTCGCTAGCTGATTCAGGGCAGAAACTAATCGTTATAGGTGATGTTGAAGCTACGAAAGTTCTCGCGCAAAGACATATCACTGCTCTCCCTTTCACTCGAAACAAGAGTTCCGTGCCAAGCATAAAGATTGAATCAATAGGACCATATTATAATCCTAGAAATGTCATAACTCTCTTTCTAAATGAATTGAGATTCCAAATCATGATTTCAAATTTATTTAAATGTAAAACTTAACCTATAAGTTTATATTTTGTAAAAAAAGATCTATAAGTTAGTAAGTAGATTTACCAATCATTTATATCAAATATTAAAAAGACCTACAAGTTGATAATATATTTATAATAAAATTAACTCTTACCAACTATTTACCAATTAAATTACTTCTACAAGTCATGTTCAATTTTTCTTTTTATTGAACAAAGTTCGATCAATAGAGGTTGTATTTTTTAGAAATATTTTCTAGTAGCGTATTAACTTTGTTATAAACTATGATTTGTTCATTTTGTAAGATTGTATAAGAATTGAGAAAGTTTTGATAGTTTTCACAAATTTTGTGAGATTTTTATGTTTATAATAAAAAATACAATTTAAAAAATTCAAATTACATGTTTAAATAAAATTTTAATTTTAAATTATTCTGATTTTAAATCACTTGATTTCAGATCATAATTTCAAATCATGTCAAAACAAGGCCTAAATGAATGATCAGGGAGTCTTCGGTAGATATATGTTGTCGTCTTCAAAGAATCAAAAGCATTCAATAATTTCCAACCATTTGATTGGTTACATTCCAGTTGGTTTGACTAATTGCACGGAATTTTATGACTTGTCACTGTCATACAATAACTTCAATGGGATCATTTCACTAGAAATTGTGAACTTGGAGGGCTTCAGCGCTTAAACCTGGGGGGAAATAACTTTCAATTTAATCCGTTTTATTTTTGTCACTATACTAAAAATAAAATTTCATATTTATTTGTTCATTTTAATATATCAAGAAAAAGATTTAAAAAAATTCTTGTTTTACCCTTATATTAATCACTCATTTCCAAATCATTTCTCTTGAGACTACATATCAATTAATATGGATTTTATAGTGAAATAAATACTTTATTTATTAATTTTTAAGGGGCGTGCAAAATCAAAAGTGAACAAGTAAAAATAAAGAGGGGGTAGATACTTAAGAGTTTATCAATTTGAATAACATTGTACTCCCCCGTCCCAAAAAAATTATCTTACTTAATTTTCTTATTAGTTTGTCTCAAAAAGATCGACACATTTTTATATAATAAAAAAAGGGCAGCTTGGTGCACTAAACTTCCGCTATGCGCGGGGTCCGGGGAAGGGCCGGACCACAAGGATCTATTGTACGCAGTCTTACCTCATATTTCTGCAAGAGGCTATTTCCACTATTTTGTTTTCACGTCGAGAATTATTTGCAGATGAAGAGATGTCAAAGGAGCTTCTTTCATCGACACATTTTATATTTAGAAATAATTTAACTTCATGAGATGATTTACAGCCACACAAATATCTAAGACTTATTTTGGATCACACATTTCAAAAGTCTTTATTTATTTATTAAACTTCATGCGAAATCAAACTAGGACAATCTTTTTGAGACGGAGAGAGTAGAATTTTACTAAAAGAAGTCGTGTCGCTCCGCACTCGTAAAAATAGGCCTGGCTCTACTCTATTTTTCCCCCTCTATTTCAATATTTGTGGCTTGATTTTCTTTTTTATCTGTTCAAAAAAATATTCGGTACTTTTTATATTTAGTAATCTTCTATTCCAAAATCATAGATGGAGTGTTTAAGTATACAAGGTTCAAATAAACATTTCATTACATTATGCAACTCTAGTTTAAGACTATAAGATTGAAAAATCATCAAATTCTTAAACTCAATGTCTAGTCAAACTAAGATACATAAAATGAAAAGGAGAGAGTACTTTTTAAGCCCTAATTTGTTTACCTCCCACCCATTTTATGTGTCATTGGTTGACATGAAATTTAAGAAATAAAGTATTCTCTTTGTTCTAATTTGTTCGACACTTTTCGCTTTTTTAGAGTTAAATTTTTTAACTTTGACCGTATGTTTGAATATAAAAAACTTTACATATCTGGAAACTACGTAAATAGTACTATAAGTCACCATAGTTAATAGTTTAAAATATTTAAAAGACATGAAAAAATTACGATCAAATATCAACTCGTTTGAATCTCGAAAAGTGAAAAGTGCCAAGTAAATTGGGACGAAGGAAGTAAGAGCTTTTACTTGTGTTCTAAAATAAGTCATAAATATTTGTGTGTAAATTATCTCACTAAAAAAAATAAGAATTTTAAAGTCAAGTAGTTTCATCATACAAAAAAAATGTTAGTATTTTTTTTTTTTTTGCCACAGAAAATAGTTAAATGTGCTACATAAATTGGACAGAGAGTACATATTATATACTACATAGGCAATTGAATCGTAGATGATGTTTGGTTGGATGACTTTAACCTTGAAAAGTAACTTGAGAAGATTTGGCCTCGAGAAGATTTGGCAATGAGGCCACTTCAAGTTTCTAATTTAGTAGAAGGCCACTTAATTTTTTTCATTTATTTTTGTGGATTAGCATTTAGATAAGGAAACATGGGGTACATTTCATAATTTTTTAAAAATTTAATTTTTAAATTTTTTAATTTATATACTTAAGTCTCTTTAGCTTATATTAAAATATACAAAGTCCCTCTCTTTCTTCGCTCCTTATCACTTTCTGAAATTTGAATTCTCTCAAGCTTCCAACCTATTCTTCCTCTCCACCAAGCTTCGATATTGTGCAGTCATCATCCCCATGTATTTTCCTTAATTTGGCAACTCTTTCGGAGCATTTTGAGCTCTATATTTCCCTGAAACGTTTTACTTTTTTCGATTTATGGTGTTCATAAAGTTCTGATTTTTATTCAAATTTTTGGAAGTTTAGTCTGTATTTTTATTTGTTTCGATCTTTCTTTTTCTGTTTTTGCTTATGTGTTATTTATACTTAGTTTGCTTGTTTCAATCTTCCTTTTTCTATTTTTGCTTTTGCAAATGGATTATGGTCTATACTAGACTTTTGGTCAATTATTCTTATTATTATATCGTGTTGATCAACGTTACTCGTTGTTTGTATATAGATCATAAAGAATGCCTAAATGTAGAAGAAGAGGAGGACAAATAGTCCCTCGTTCTGTTGATATGGTTCAAACCCATTGTAATGCGAATGTTAAATATAAAAATAAAAATAAATGGTGAAGAAGTTGTTAGACGAGAAGGAAAAAAAAGAACTGTAGAAACTGATAGTGAGGCCTACTCAGACCTCATGGACGAACATAGTGTGGATGAAGATCAAGATGATCGAGGTGATAGTTATGTTTCTGAGGATGATTCAAAGAAGTCCGATTCTAATGAAGATATTGATCCTCTGTTCTAACGAGAAGGATTCAAGCTCAATCATGATGCAATCTCTACCACCGCCTTCAACGTCTTTCACCCGACGTACTCCTCTTGAGAAATGATATGGAACGTCTCTTCATGGGGCTTAGAGATGACATACATTGGTTGAAAATGCATATTCTCTGTGTGTAATCTTTGAAAGGCTTGGGAAAGAGCTTGATGATCTGACCATCATCTTCCTACCCCCTAATAGACTATTATTTTTATGTAATTTTTTTGTAAAACTTTTATTTATGAAAAGAGAATGAAAGAGGTTGATCAAGAAAGATAATGTAGGAATTTGAGCAAGAAAAGAGACAATGGAGGAAATAAATCAAAAATAAACCATCTTACTCTATAATAACTCACCGCTTAGGACAATTTTAGAATATTTTGATCAATGATAAACTAGAGAAATAAAGGCAAAGTTGTTGGAATGTGAAGCATGTTGAATTTGCACTAAGCCAATAGAAAAAAATTAAAAAGAAAAAGAAAATCAAACCCAAACCCCAAACCCAAAATTGCATAAATCTAAGGGATTATGGATAGGTATACCATAAACCGATTGTCGTCAATAGCTAACGTTATCATTTAGGCTCGACTTCACGCATGGTCAATCATATATATATATATATATATATATATATATATATATATATATATATATATCAAGGATAATATTTGTCTAAAAATACATAAGTAAATAAAATAAAATAAAATAAATAAAAGGATATGCCACTATTTAAACATTATAATAACACTTTAATACATCATATGAGCATCCCCATCAATTGAACACATGATCAAAAGAGCTTTACAACAAGTAATGATACTTAAAAGGCCAATATTTATCTAAAAATGCTATAAACAAATTTTAAAAAATAAAAATAAAAAGACTTGATACTATTTAAATATTATAATAACACTTTAATACATTATATGAGAGTCATCATCCATTGAACACATAATCAAAAGAGTTTTAGGACAAGTAATGATACTTAAAAGGCGTATATATTTATCTAAAAAGTCAAAAATAAAAAATAAAAAAAACTTGATACTATTTAAATATTATAATAACACTTTAATACATCATATGAGAGTCTCCATCCATTAGACACATGTTCCAAAGAGTTTAAGTACAATTAATGGTTGTCCTTAGAAAAAGATTGTGTTTTGAGAACAATAATTTGTTGTGAGACTAATTGGATACTAGTGTCATGATTACCATTACTTGTACTAAAACTCTTTTGATAATGTGTTAAATGGATGGGGACTATCATATGATGTATTAAAGTATTATTATAATGTTTAAATAGTATCAAGTTTTTTTTTTATTTGTTTATGACCTTTGTGGACAAATATACGCCTTTTAAGTATCATTACTTGTCCTAAAACTCTCTTAATCATGTGTTAAATGGATGGGGACTATCATATAATTTATTAAAGTATTATTATAATATTTAAATAGTATCAAGTCTTTTTATTTATTTTATTTATTTACACTTTTTTAGACAAATATTGTACTTTTAAGTATCATTACTTGTTGTAAAAGTCTTTTGATCATGTGTTCAATTGACGGGGACTCTAATATTATGTATTAAAGTTTTATTATAATATTTAAATAGTATCAAATCTTTTTATTTATTTATGGTCTTTTTAGATAAATATTGACCTTTTAAGTACTGTTACTTGTCCTTAAACTCTTTTAGTCATGTGTTCAGTAGATGGAGACTCTCATATGATGTATTAAAGTGTTATTATAATATTTAAATAGTATCAAATATTTTTTTTATTTATTTTATTTTATATATTTATGGGCATTTTAGATAAATATTGGCCTTTTAAGTACCATTACTTGTCCTAAAATTCTTTTGATCATGTGTTCAATGGATGTGGACTCTCATATGATGTATTAAAGTGCTATTATAATGTTTAAATAGTATCAAGTCTTTTATTTATTTTATTTTATTTATTTATGACTTCTTTAGACAAATATTGACATTTTAAGTACCATTACTTGTCCTAAAACTCTTTTGATCATGTGTACAATGGATGAGAATTCTCATATGATGTATTAAAGTATTATTATAATGTTTAAATAGTGGCATGTCCTAGTATTTATTTTATTTTATTTATTTATGACTTTTTAGATAAATATTGTCCTTGATCTATATATAACATGTGAAAAACTATTGACCATGCGTGAAGTCGAGCCTAAATGATAATTGTTAGCTATTGACGATGATTGGTTTATGGTATACCTATCTACTGTCCCTTAGATTTGTGCAATTTGGGGTTTGGGGTTTGGGATTGTGGTTTGTGACAGGATAATCTATCACATTGTTCATAGAAATCCAATTCCAACATTTTGAGCTCTCCTCCCATTCACCCATGTAATAACTACCTACTATAATATATTATGCAATCGACGTCATAATAAATCTATAATAGACTATGACCGCAATCGATGCCATATTAAGTTGTTCGGGATCGATTTTCGATGAAAAATTGAAATTTTTGCTTTGAAAACGAAATCGAAAAGTGGAGAAAATGAGAACTTTTGGAGGAAGATATTTAATCTTTTATTTATTTTTGGGGTAATTAAAATGTTGGGGGTTGAGGACCAAAATGTATTTTTCAAAACTTTGAGGCTAGGATTGACAATAAAAAATTTTGACATGCTGACGTAATAAATTGTGGTCTTTCTTCAAATTTTCGGACTTGTGGCCTTTTACCAATGAAAGTGTTGACACTAGCCTTCCAGTAAAAAGCCCCAAGTAACTTTGATATATTATTTTAAGATCTTGAGAAAGAATAAAATATTTTCAAAATAACCACTATGTGGATCATACATTTTATAATAACTTTTTAAGATTTTAAGAATTAAAACCGAGTTTATCCTTGAATATCTGCTCTCTTTGGGTTTGTTTCCAAGATTAAACCTTGAACGCATGTAAAAATACCTATCATTTTATTTTCACTTTATAAACCCTTACCCAGCTATTTCTCCTTTTTTTTTATAACCACATTGTTTCGATCATCGAACTTTAGATGTGTTCATGTGGTATTTTATTTTCGAAACAATAATAACAATAATGCAACACATGCACAAAATCGTATTATATATGCATGCATGAGAGAAGAACGTTGTATATGCACACAAAAAAAACTACACAGTACACTCTATAAAAAGTGTAAGTCAGTTAAATCTAAAGTAGCGAAGGGAATACAAAGTTTATCCGGGCTCTTGGCCAAAAGGCCACTTTGAAGACTTATATTGGTGAAAATGGCACAAGTCTCAAAGTATTGATAAAACAACAATCTATTATGACGTCAGCAATGTCAATCTTTGTTGCGTCCAAACCTAACCCTCAAAGTCTTGAAAAATACATTTTAGTCCCTGATCCCAACATTTTAATTACCAGGAAAAGAATTAAAAAACTAAAATGTTTCCCTCCAAAAGCTCCAATTTTTATTTTTCATATCCCCTTTCCGGCGACTAATCCGCTATTTATCGGAAAATCGGTCCCCGACGACGAAAAGCTTCCTATTTTCACCATTGTAGCTAAAAGTTCGTTGAAATAGTTGGAAAAGAGCTTTCTCCATTGTTTCAAAAGCTCTGTTTTCCGATGAAAATTGCGGCGTCACTCCGACATTGGAGTTCGTACAAATTCTCTTGTAAAGTCAATTCTCCATTCAAATACCTCATTTGTAACTGGTAAGTGCTTTATCCCTGATCGTTTTGGTTCGAATCGACATCGTTCGTCGGCTAGTCATCGTCGAATCATCGATCGGTCATAGACTATAGTTGGTGGTGATTACATGGGAAAATCATCTAAGTGGAAATAGCTTTCTTATTATTCAATGAGCATCTTGTATTTCATAAAAATTGGGGGCAATATAATCCTTACGTATGGCGAATGGATAGAGACCCCAAAATATTGGAATCGGATTTCGCGAGCAAGGTGACAAAGTGTGGATTGTCGTGCGTCGCAATGGTACGTATAACGACTTGGTTACGAGCGTAATAAAAATGAGGAGTTAAGTTGTGCGCCCGAGACTTGCGCATTAGTTATATGATTAATACCCGGCCCAATAGGGGAAAACACATCTTTCTTTCATAACGAATGATAGGCGGTGGGATTGTACATGCTTGATGTTGTTGTTGATGGTTCTAGGCCTGTTTTAAGAGTAAATGTTGTTGAGAGCTCTCAAGAAGATTCTACTTCAGCAACACCACCCCCATCCCCACCACAACAACAAATGACCAGTACCGATGACAATTTAATACAACTTGAGGGCATAGGTGACTATTTAATGGATACATATGATCATGATAGTGAGGACGGAGAGTGTAATGGAGGTGATGGGCAGCCAAGTGATACAAAAGCAGCCACAACTTCATTGATGGAACTGATTTTTTCGTGGGAAACATTCGACAACAAAGGAGTATTTAAAGATTTTATTGAAGAAAGTTTCGGTAAAGACCATGTTCTGTTTTAAATCGAACAAGTGTAATAACAAATATTATTAGGTGGAATGCAAATCTCCAATTGTGGATGGATGTTGCATGCCAGGAGGTACGAGAACTCAAATAGGTTTTGCATTTACAAGTATGTTGGTGAACACATTTGCGGGATTGAAAATACTACGAGCACTCATAAGAGTATCTCGTCGGTTGTCATTCCATCAGTCTTGATGAATGACTATATTGACAACAAAGGTCTGACGACAAAGGAAATACAAAGTATTGTTTTCATGGAGTTCCGTTGTAAATCAAGCTACTGGATGTGTTGGAAGGCAGGTGTAATGGCTAAGAACATGATTAGGGGGACACTGGAGCACGGGTGTGGCATCTTATCATCTTATTCTTTCATGGTTCAAAATTTAAATCCGGGTTCTAGGATTTGCCTTAGCCTTGATGATGAGAACATGTTTAAATATTACTTCATAGCTTACAGAGCTTGCATTCGAGTATATACCTATATGTGAAAGGTTATTGCCGTTGACTGCACACATTTATACGGCAAGTACGAGAGTGTGTTGTTGTCTGCCGTCACATATGATACTGAGAACCATATCTATCCAATTGCATTTTTCGTTGTGGAGAAGAAGTGTGATGAATCTCGGACCTACTTCTTCGAGCACCTGAAGTATATAATCGTCGATGAACCTGACTTGTGCATCATCTCTGATAGGCACAAAAGCATAGCCAACAGTGTTTCAAGGATTTTCACGCATGCCCATCATGGACCTGCATGAGCATATTGCTGAAAACCTTTGAAAGAATTACCAATGTGGAGACGCTCTTCATTGTTATTATAATGCAGCAAAGGCATATGGTTACCAGGAGTTCAGCGACCATTTTCATAAATTAAGGGATAAATGCCCTGAAGCAGCTAATTGTCTTAGGTTTATTGAGCCACACAATGACACAACAAAAAATCTGCCAAAGAAATCTCAAATGGGTCCAGGACTTAGAAGTAGCCCAGGAGGATCTACGACACCAACATTTAAAAGTGTAGCCAAATTTGAAATATTGAATAGACTCAGAGAATCTGAAGAGGACATGGATTTTCTTAAGTCATTGTTTAAAGAATATGAAGAACAGAGAGATCACTTGAAAGTTATGTTGAGAGAAACCAAAATAGAGAGGGATGAACTAAAACAGAGGCTAATAACGGCTGAAGAAAAAGAGAATGGACTAAGGAGGTTGTTGTATGAATTATTAGTGGTGTTTGCTATTTGGAAAAGTGTAATAGAGCTTTAGTGTGATTGATTCTTTCGTTTAGTGTGAACAAATATGAACAATAATATATATATATATATATATATGTAAGTCCTCAAGCGTCTCTATTATGTTTGCATATAAACTTTCATTCCTAGTCGATAATAGTAAACATTAACTCACAGTCGATAATAAACTATGATTGTAGCTTATAGATAAAAGGTGCTTTAAAGATTTAACCTTAATATATTTGAACACATTCAAAATATTTAAGCATATCCAAATTCAAAAGGCAACAAAGCACAATTATACAAAATAATTGACCTACAACTTGTAAAAATAGTCATATATGAAGAGATTCAAAAAATGCCACAACTCAAAGGCAAAAACAATCAAAATTAATTATTTGTTAAACCAGTCATAATTAGAATAATTAGCAACTACTAATGATTGTTTGTCATCCACCACCACACATCCACAAAAGAAATTTACTTGTTTGTTACAACCCAAATACCAAATTAATTGTCTAAAGAAGCATTAATCTAGGCGATAACACCCACGACAACCTTTTCACTGTCAACCTCAACTTTAGAAATAACCTTGCCATTAACTTGAGCAGGGATATCTGTTGTTTTCTCATCATGAGCAGCTGGCACAATGACCTCTACCGCCTTCTCAACTTGAGCAGCTGGCACATGGACCTCTGCTACCTTCTCAACTTGAGCAATTAGCGCAGTGACCTCTGGTGCCTTCTCAACTTCAGCAACTACCACAGGGACGACCTTCTCAAGTTCAACAATAGGGACATCAACGTTCTCAACCTCGGCAGCTGGTCTAGGGATATCAACCTTCTCAACCTCAACAATTGGACTACGAATGATGCCAAATTTTTGCACATGTGTTTGCGCTACATTTTTTAACATAATTAACAATAATACATATCACATACAACATAATTACAACAAAAAGAAATTCAAATTGTTCACCTTTCTCTTTGATCCTCTTATTTTCCTTCTTTTTCGCCTTCTCGCTCCTTCTCAATTTTCCCCCTCCACGTAAGAGATAAGAGTATTCAAACACTCATTCATCCTATCTACACGATGTATCAATTTCTCCTGCTCTAACTGCATTGATTGGCCCCCACTTGGTTCGGTACAATCCCTAGATGTCCCAACACCAACATTCCTCATCATCATTTGTGTCCGAATTACCATCAATATCTTTAGAATGAGTAACCTTCACATCAAAATCCTCATCGGGATCCTTTCCAAACCTACTAGGAGCATTCGAGGCATGCTTTGATGAAAGCAATTCGATCACGTCTTTCAATTCACGCTTCAAGTTATCTATGATGGGATCATTCTCCTCGTCATCAAATGGCAAGAAGTTTTTCATGTAATCCCGCAACATCTCACGCATTGTAGGGATGATGTAAGAGTGCACAACCTACAAATAAACAAAACATTAACATTTAGCTTTGATGTTTGCAAACAAATTCATAATACACTCTAAATTTATACTTTTGAAACTCCCGCTCCAGCCCTAAATGGATCACCTTCACTAAATCGCTCTATTTTTATGGTGTGCCACCTAAGGTTCCTAGGAATAGACAAAGGAACCTCATCCGATTCGCCATCATTCCTTCTAAGTGAGGGGAAAACTTCATATGCCCATACCCGTAATCATAAAAATCATCACCGAGTGTAAAAATAAATAACACACAAGCCTATACTCCACTACACCAGTGGTTTATGGTATTTACCATGAAAGTCCATGGGAAGCCATAGAGAACATATGATGCAGTATTCTTATCAGCGTGCAGTTGTTGGAGACTTGGAATGTCTACCTTGTTCCTCAAGTAGTCCAATGTGAGATCGAATGATTTCTTTCCCCAAGAATATCTCTAGAAGAGTTCCAAATTGTCCACCATTTTAATCAATCATGATCCACAACCTTGGCCACATCTTTGGCAAGCAAGATTGTGTGCAAAAATCATACAAGATAACATTTAAACTTTTCTTCTTTGTTTAGTCTGGCCCTTCTAATATCCGCCAATAGCCTATTTGTTGTCATCTTCCTGTTGCCGATTATCTTTTTGAAAAAAACCGCCCCTTTTCTTATTTCCCTCTCCTCTCTGGATTGGCTGGGATAGGATCCACAATCTAAATCAGTGATCAAATCAGAACTCTTTCAAGCCAAAACACACAGGCTTGTTATTCACGAGGAACCACATCTCATGTTTTTTTTCTCAACGACATGACGAAGAAGCGAGATAATAGACCATCTGTCCATTGAATTTGATGAAGTGTTAAGAGACCTTTCTAAGGTGACCAAAATAGGAATGCTTGAACATTTTCCTGATTTTTTGATCTTTCAACACTTATTTAAAATCATCTAACAAGGTCAGCCTGCTTCTAACAGAAAGTTTTGCTGGAAAAGCTTCATAATCATCCAGCCAATTAATCAAACCATACTTCTCCACATTGATTGTCTTTGCACAATATTGCAAGGACAAAGGATCAACATCTTCATCGTCATCAGACTCCTTTGATCCATCTTCAGAATCATAACTATCACCATCAACTCTATCTCTTTCACTACCAGTCACACTATAATCATCATTCTGATCCATGGGATCTGAGTAGGCCTCATTATCATATTCTACAGTTCTTCTTCTTTTTCCATCTCGTCGTACTTCTTCACCTATTCTTTTTTTTATCATTAGGATTGACACCAGAACGAGTTTGAACCATTTCAGGATGGCTGACTATTTTTCCTCCTATTCATCTACTTCTAATCATTCTTTATGATCTACGTACGAGATAATAGAGTGGCGTTAGTCAACCACGATATAAAAATAACAATAATAGACCAAAACTCTATTAATAGACCAGATGATGTATTTAAAATTGAATCATAAATAGTAAAAAGCAAGATCGAAATAACTAAAATAAGTAGAAATAAGACATATTTCGATAAAACAAAATAGGCTAAACTTCCAAAATTTTGAAAAAAAATCAAACCTTTATGAACACTAGATTTTATCAAGATGAAAAAATAAAATAACTTTCAAGGCAATATGAAGCTCAAAATGCTCCGACGGAGTTGAAAGAAAAAAGAACTTACTTGGGAATGACGCCTGAATAGTATCCGAGCTTGGGAGAGGCGAAGAGTGTGCCGGAAGTTGAAGAGAGAGTTCAAATTGGAAAAGTGAAATCAATTGAAGAAGGAGAGTGAGCTTTTGTATATTTTAATACAACTCAAAGGGATTTAAGTGTAGAAGTTTAAAACTTCAAACTTTTTAAAATTGTGAACGTAACCTCGGGCCCACATATTCAAAATCCTAATCCAGAAAAATAAACTAAAAAGAAATTAAGTGGCATGTTGGACAATTTAAATTTCAAAGTGGCCTTTTTGTCAATTCTTCTCAAGTTTATCGATATTCAAAAGCCTATTATGTTGGAAGACCAATCCAACGTTAGAGGAATCATATTAGTTTAGGATTTGATATTTGTTACTCACCCTTTCAATTTATGTGACACTATTTTATTTTAGTCAATCTAAAAATTTAATAATATATGTTGAAATTTACGAATGTGGAATTAAGTTTATCCCATTATTTATTACTCGAATAATTGAGGCCCCGCACATCGAAAATGTCATTTCCACACACGTGCAATCTTAGTGCCAAATATCATAAATTTCATTAATGAAAGAGATATTAGTACGTAAGTGAAATGTTTGAGACATAGAATGATGGATGGTTATTGGCTAAATAACAAGTGTTCCACGTTGGTAAACGAAGGAAGGATTGTGCGAAGTGTAAGATGGTACAGGTCGGAAAAAGGGCCGCAGAGTCGAGAAGGGTCGTGGCGCCTCTCGGACTGGGCCGCGACGCCTGATTAGCAGTGAGCATCGTGAGTTTCTGGAAGAATTAGCGCCACGATGCTAATGTGGTAGAGCCACAGCGCTTCATTGGCGATGGATCGCTCGACGGAATCCCAAAGGTTTGGCTGTTGAGGTG
Organism: Anisodus tanguticus; assembly: GCA_034509755.1. Classification (NCBI taxonomy): domain Eukaryota; kingdom Viridiplantae; phylum Streptophyta; class Magnoliopsida; order Solanales; family Solanaceae; genus Anisodus; species Anisodus tanguticus. The sequence goes on along the minus strand of CM067555.1, from coordinate 29,726,798 downwards.
GTTTCAATGGCATTGAATCCACCCAATAATAGCCATTACTTGGACCATTATGTTGTTGCATTACTTGGGGGTTAAATGCCATCCATTACATGGCAATTGAATGCCATTATGGGGCATTTGAAATGTCATCTTGCACACCTATAAATTGAGGCCTTTAGCTCAATTCTATAGAAGGAAAAAATGAACAGATGAACATACTTACAAGTTAACAACACCATAAAGAGATCAGTTTTTCTGATAAGCAATCATTCTCTTAGCAATCTTCATTATTCGTGTTCTTTGCTGGGATCATTTGTGTAGGCTTTGCACATTTGATAGTTTGTTGTTTCATCTTGGGAGACTATTGTCCACACTTCCGTAAAGCCTATAAACGGGGGCAATCTTGTCTTAAAGAGCCATCTCTCGACTCAGACGGTGGTGTTGTGATTATCTAATTGGTTGCTAAGTGTTCTAGATGTGAACTAGAATCTCAAAGGACTCTAACAGTTCGGATTCTCAGCGGATTTACAAGCCACAAGTGTAGCAGTTCATGTTCTTGTATTTTCGAATACAAGATCCATATTTGAAGTTCCAATTCAAGATCAAGATATTGACAACTTGTTGTTGTAATCTTTGTTGTTTATCCTTTCGATCATTGTAATAGTATTTACTATTCCTGTACGTGCTTTACATATCCAATAATTTTAAGACAAGATTGTATTAGCGTTCGAAAGATGTTGGTCGACAAGTGTGTGACCAAATATGGCTATGGTTGTGATTTTCTGGTTGAAGACAGTTCTGTTAACAGTGCAAACATTGTCTCTGACAACAACCGTGTTGTTGACGGTCAAGGAGTTGATTGTGTCGCCGCTCCCAAGAGTAGCGGAAATAAGCTCCCACGAGAGGTTGAGGATGTCAATTGGGACAAGAGGAGAAGACTGAAAATGTTGTTCTATCTTGTAGTAGAGGGCCTATATCTGTCCCAAACAAAGGATCTGAATTATGGTAAGGGGATGTGGATACTCGGTCGACCGAAGTGGGCCAAGTATCCAAAAGGTCTAAGTTATTTATCCTTCATTATCTATAATGTGTTTAGATAATATCCGATTAAGAGTGTGTACAAGACTAGGAATATGAAAGTGTTTTCATTAAAAACTTATATTCCCTACACTCTAAAATCAGATATTGAATCTCTTTCCTTCCTGGTTAAAGATTGGACTATTGTAAATAAAACTTAAAAGATCCGTTCTTTTGAGTGTAATTATTAAAAGTGTGTAAAGTATGTTCGCACATAGGAAGGAGAGATATCCACTGACTGTGCGAAAACGGTTACCACTCTTAAGTAAGCGCCAGGGATTTCCCTGTGCACCAATCACAAGGGAAGAAGACTAAGAGATAATGGCTTATCTTAAGACGTTGAACATGTCACCTATCTGACAGAAGATCTTTCATTTGATAGGATGATATTGGACACTCAGTCGTACAAAGCCTACGGGCGACTGGAGTGGGCTAGAATTTCCAGGTCTTAAATGATCTGAAGGCCAGAAGAAATGCATAAAAGTAATGGACACCTAGTGAGGTGGGCCAGAATTTCCAGGTCTTAAATGATCTGAAGGCCAGAAGAAAGGCAGAAAAGTAATGGACACCTAGTGAGGTGGGCCGAGTTTCCACGTCTTAAATGATGCGAAGGCCAAAAGAAATGCAGAAAAGTAATGGACACCTAGTGAGGTAAGCTAAAGTTTCCAGGTCTTAAATGATCTGAAGGCCAAAAGAAAGGCAGAAAAGAAATTGGACACTCACCGCCAAGACAACTGGAGTGGGCCAGAGTATCCAGATCACATATGATCCGGTTACGCCCTAACTATGGGCAAGAGGTTGTTCATGTGAAACAACGCCACCTCTAAAGTAGAAGGGGTTGGAAGGTTGTCCTCAATAGGACTTCACGGAATGGGATCACTATAAAATGAGGTGATACATGTCCCAAACTTGGTTTAAGGGACGTTATTGGTCAAGCTGGTTTGAGACTAGTCTAACATGTCTGTAATAACTAACAAAAAGGTATAGTATGTATGTAGCTAAATGAATGATATATTTATAATCTGTGCATCTATGCCATCATAGATTAAGACACGCTAAATAGAAAGTCATTCAAAAGCTAACGAAGTTGAGATTGTTGCCTTCTATCGACATAAACCCTCAAAATTAATGTGAGGTAGGCGAAGAGGCAAAATCACATTTCCATTCCGTCAAAGGAATAGCGAAAAAAGCACTGCTCCTCTAGAACTTAGTCACACCTACATGGGTGAATTGAAGTTTGTACAAAATAGAGGGGGAGACAAGTTCCGTCAAAGGAATAGCGAAAAAAGCACCGCTCCTCTAGAACTTAGTCACACCTACATGGGTGATTTGAAGTTTATACAAAATAGATGGGGGAGACAAGTACTTTGTGACATTCATTGATGATGGTACAACGTATTGCATCCTTTGTTTGTTGAAAAGAAAAGATGAAGTTGTTGAAGCAGATAAAAGCTACAAAGCAGAAGTTGAAAATCAACTAAGCCTAAGGATTGAGGAATTCGTAGTGATAGAGGAGGAGAATGTGAAGCATCATTTATCAAACGATTGTTCCTTACTTACCTCGGTCTAACGGTGTTAGCCAAGCGCAAAGTCGTACACCTAAAATATATAGGGCAAGGCAATCCTTACCGCTAATGCGATTCTCAGAAGAACTCCGCATAAGAATAAGGATAACCCTCCATGTGAAACATGGAAAGGATCCCACCTACAAATGTTATGATGTGGGGTGGCTTGATAGAGGTTGGAATACCGAAATAGGTCAAGTTGGACCTAAGACTGTAGATTGCATATCCCCTGAATCTGCAAATAACAGTAGTGCTTATCGCCTCTTGGTGTCAAAGGATGCTGAATTCTTTGAGGATAAATTTTCTTGAGAAGGAAAAAGAAGTAATTGCTCGAGGTTAACAAGAACCCGCGAGTGCCTGATTATCCGGAACCAAACGTTCCAGAGCTACAAGACTCAGAAGTTGCTGACTATCCGGAATGTAATGTTCCATATCTACAGAACTCAGGGATTCTAGATGTTGAACCGAGACGGAGCAAAGAGGGGACAAAGACTTATTCCACGCCTTCTAGCTTGTATGGTTGAGAACGAACCATGGACAATTAACAAATAATAGTCATCTCGAAAAGCGTTGCTTTGGAAAGAAGCTACAGAGAGAGAAATAGATTCCATCATATAGAACCATACTTGTGTAATGGTTGACCTTCCTCCGGGAAAAGAACATTTGGGTTGTAAAAGTGGATACTCAAAAGTGAGTACAAAGTAGATGGATCTACTGACGAGTATAAGGCCTCGCCTACTTGGACATGTGCTCCCCCGTGAATAGCTTAACATCTAGGGACATTACAGTCTTGCGTGACATAGATGTTGATGTCGCCTTCCTAACTGGAGAGTTGAAAGGGGAGGATCATAGTTGTTTGTTGTTGGACTGTTGGGCTTGTTCCGAACTTTCATTTTGGTCCCCGAAATGTTTATATTTTGGTCCCGAAATGTTTACATTTTGGTCCCTGGAAGTTTCGGTTAAAAAACGAAATAATGAATCGACAACGAAACATTGACTCGAATTTAGAAAGCCAACAGTTGGAAAACCAACACGATCGAAAGTGGAAGTCATATTGAAACAAAAGTCTCGATATGAAAGATATGGGTATCACATATGACATCTTAGGAATTGGGATTTCTAAGACATCTAACGGACTAGTCTAACACCAAACTCAGTTGTGAGATAGTTGACAGTCTCGTTGAAGCCACCAATGGATATGAATCATAGAACCGATTGGAATCATAGTGCACCCATATACAAGGAGCGATATGCGCGCAGTCACATGTAGTTCAATGTATTGTACACACTACAACCGACGGTATCGGCCTACAAAGTAGATCAATTGAACTAAGGTTCACTCGTGATTCTAAAAATGATCGATAGAAGGCGTTAAATTGGATATGACAATGTCTAAAATGTTCGCTTATCTACGGATTACGGTATTCTGGATGTCCATCGGTTCGGGGAAACACAATGATGCAAACTGGACATCAGACTTGAAGAACACCAATGCCACAAGTAAATGTGTATGGTGGGTCTTGGAAAATTCTCTAAGCAAACTTACATCGGTCGATTCATGATGGAATCGGAGTTTATCGCTTTAAACAAAGCATGAAAGAAGTTGAGTAACTTCACAACTCCTTAGAGGATGTCCCTTGTTGGTAGAAACCCGTGCCTTCAGCAGTTATATAATGTGGCTAGCCATTCGGCTTTAGGAAGGGCACGGATGACGGCGTCTGGACATATCTGTCGGATCTGTCGGAGACATAAGACAGTATGGCAGTTGATCATCACGGGTGTCACATCCTTAATTACTAATCAAAGGATATAGCGGACCCTTTAACTAAGGGACTAGCCAAATATCAAGAGTTTTGCCTGTCTAGGGGAATAGGCTTAAAACCCAAACAATACGAACCTTTGTGGTGGTAACCCAACCATACTGACTGGAGATCCCAAGAAATTGGTTCAATGGGAAAACTAAGCTGCAAAATGTTCAGTTGAGCGCTTCGGTGGAAGCAAGAGTACTTCGGATGATGATTTCTGTAAAGAAACATGAATCCAAGGTCGTTCTCGTGATAGACATTAAAGTGCTACCTGCATGGTGTGTAAAGGTTAAGCTTCCAAACCTTTAACGATCCTCAAACGGTTGAGGTTAAGGTTGGGGAAACTTTTAATGATTCCTAACACTTGTGAAGTGGGGTATAGCAGGATACCTTGTAGGAGATCACCTATTTAAGTGCGAGGACAGGACACCTCAAATGAACGCACTTAAGAATCCAAGTGTGTCCACGGCCACAACGGACAGAACAATAAGAAGAAATAAATAAAGGGGAGGTATTGTGTTTTTTTACCGTTGTCTTGGCTTACATTAAACACTGACGGTTCAAGACATCACTTTCACCGCACAATAAGTCTGATGGTATTCAACTAGGGAAGGTTCAAAGCGGAAGCTACCTCTTATGATGCAATATTTTTTAGCTGAACGATTGCTGAAAGTAGGCGCTTTGTGTGTGCGCCAAAATCTCTTTCAAGAGGGGATTGTTGGAAATTTACTAATGTGGAATTAAGTTTATCTCATTATTTATGACTCAAACAATTGGGGCCCCGCATGTCGGAAATGTCGTTTCCACACACGTGCAATCTTAGTGCTAAGTATCGTAAATTTCGTTAATGAAAGAGATATTGGTACGTAAGTGAAATGTTTGAGACATAGAATGATGGATGGTTATTGGCTAAATAACAAGTGTTCCACGTTGGTAAACGAAGGAAGGATTGTGCGAAGTGTAAGATGGTACGGGTCACGGAGCCGAGAAGGGCCGCGGCGCCTCCCGGACTGGGCCGCGACGCCTGATTAGCAGTGAGCATCGTGAGTTTCTGGCTGAATTAGCGTTGCGGTGCTAATGTGGTAGAGTCGCGATGCTTCATTGGCAGTGACTGCTCGACGGAATCCCAAAGGTTTGATTGTTGAGGTGGTTTCAATGGCATTGAATCCACCCAATAATGGCCATAACTTGGATCATTATGTTGTTGCATTACTTGGGGTTAAATGTCATCCATTACATGGAAATTGAATGCCATTATGGGGCATTTGAAAGGTCATCTTGCACACCTATAAATTGAGGCCTTTGGCTCAATTCTATAGAAGGAAAAATGAACAGATGAACATACTTACAAGTTAACACCACAAAGAGATCAATTTTTCTGATAAACAATCCTTCTCTTAGCAATATTCATTATTCATGTTCTTCGCCGGGATCATTTGTGTAGGCTTTGCACATTTGATAGTTTGTTGTTTCATCTTGGGAGACTATTGTCCACACTTCCGTAAATCCTATACACGGGGGCAATCTTGTCTTAAAGACAGAGAGCCATCTCTCGACTCAGCATGTGGTGTTGTGATTATCTAATTGGTTGCTAAGTATTTCAGGTGTGAACTAGAATCTCAAAGGACTCTAACAGTTCGGATTCTCAGCGGATCTACAAGCCACAAGTGTAGCAGTTCATGTTCTTGTATTTTCGAATACAAGATCCATATTTGAAGTTCCAATTCAAGATCAAGATATTGACAACTTGTTGTTTTAATCTTTGTTGTTTATCCTTTCAATCACCGCAATAGTATTTACTATTCATGTACGTGCTTTACATATCCAACAATATCTTTATATATTTAGTAACAACTAATTTTTAGACACGTGTATCTCACGCTATTTAATATAATATTTAAAATGATATTAGATTATTCATTGGATGAGTTACACAAAATTTGACAAAATGCAAGTTAAACTAATGAATATGGGGTCTATTAGGTCGGTATTTATTGTCATTGCAACCCACCTAAATCACTTTGTAAGTAATATTGTAACTTTCACATATATATATATATATATATATATATATATATATATATATATATATATATATATATATATATATACTTGCGTCATTTTTCAACTAGGGAAAAGATGGGGGGAATACTCTTGTACAAGGAAAAAGAGATAAAAAGAAAAAATCTATACTAAAAAAATGAAATTACACTCTTCACACATGAAGGTAATTAGACATACCGAGAAAACATGTGTGGATAGATGCCATAATACAGAACAACAACATTTGATGATATCGATCCACTAAAAAGGTCCAAATGAAAGGCAACCAAAGATTATTTGTAGATTCTTGTCAAACATTATTGTTGTGGACAAATAATTGTTGGAATATGTAAAGCAACAACGGGAATAGTAAATAACTATTACGTTGATTGAAATGATAAACAACAATTAGGACAACAAGAAGTTGTCAATATCTTGATCTTGAATGAAACTTCAAATATAGAAATTGTATTCGAAAATACAAGAACATGAACTGCTACGCTTGTGGCTTGTAGATCCGCCGAGAATACGAACAGTTAGAGTCCTTCGTCCGTTAAGTTAACACCTGAAACACTTAGCAACCAATTAGATAAACCACAACACCACCGGAAATTTGAGTCGAGAGATGGCTCTCTGTCTTTAAGACGAGATTGCCCCCGTATATAGGCTTTACGGAAGTGTGGACAATAGTCTCCCAAGATGAAACAAGCAAACTATCAAGTGTGCAAAGCCTACACAAATGATCTCGGCGAAGAACACGAATAATGAAGATTGCTAAGAGAAGGATTGCTATCAGGAAAATCTGATCTTATTGTGATGTTGTGAACTAGTTTTTATGTTCATATGTTCATATATGTTCTCATGTTCATCTATAGAATTGAGCCAAGGCTTCAAGTTATAGGTGTGCAAGATGCCTCTTCAAGTGCCCCACAATGGCAATCAATTGTCGTGTAATGGATGACATTTAACCCCCAAGTAATGCAGCAATATAATGGTTCAAGTAATGGCCATTATTGGGTGGTTTCAATGCCATTGAAGCCCCCTCAACAGCCAAACCTTTGGGATTCCATCGAGCAAACACTGCCTGGGAAGCGTCGCGGCGCTGCAGCATTTAGCGACGCGGCTCCAGAAAGCCGACGAACTTACTGCCAGTCACGCGCCGCGGCCCTTCTCGGCTCCGCGGCCCTTTTCCAACCCGTTCCATCTTACACCTTGCACAATCCTTCCTTCGTTTACCAACGTGGAACACTTGTCATTTAGCAAATAACCGTCCATCATTCTATGTCTCAAACATTTCACTTACGTACCAATATCTCTTTCATTTACGAAATTTACTATACTTGGCATTAAGATTGCACGTGTGTGGAAACGACATTTCCGGCGTGCGGGGCCCCAATTGTTCGAGTCATAAATAATGAGATAAACTTAATTCCACATTAGTAAATTTCCAACAATAATTTCCGCCCCTTCCCACTTCAATCTTTTTAAAAATATATCTAGGACTTTTATTCAACAGGCACATCATTTTCCCCATGAATTCATCCGAGAAAATAGATGAGATAGAGGATACTTCAAAGGCCCTGATGATCATAATTAAGAATACTGTGTGTATAATATACATATATAGGAGCAGTTGAGACTTTTGGCGATAAGAAACAATCCAAACTACTGGAAATAAATTAGTACATATCCTAATAATCGTAGAAAGAAAACGAAGAATCAAAGATAATTATTAAATACTCAACTAAAATAAAGGCAAACAAACTCAAAATAATGAATAAAATCATATCTCATGAAAGATGTTGCTAACATGATATCTCATGGATTTTTCATTTGGCTTTAAGCTTGTGCTGCATATATAAGTTAATGGGGGAGAACACGTACAATCATATTATTAACTTACACATTAAATTTTTGAAGGTTATGAAATAAAAGGCATGTGAGTTATGAATATATATTAGTGCAAATTAAAATTACTTCATACTCTTAAATGTCTTTTTTAGCAATGGATGTACACAATTAACCAAAGGCATGATGTTGTCACTCATTTAAAATAATTTGAATAAAATTCTAGAATCATGAAAAAAATCCGTTCCATCGATCCTGGCTAGAATTTTCTTTTGTCAATATGCAATAACTGTATAAGAAAACGAAGAAATGAGGGGAAAAAAGAGCAAAGAATTCACTAAAGAGAGGTGGCATATTGGAAGAGTATATGAATGTGTTATTAGGAGAATTTAAGAAGGAAGCTTTAAGTTTTTCAACATAATCAGGAGAGTTAAACAGAAATGATTTTTCCCGTTTTTTTAACATAATATATTTAGCACATTTATCTACCATAATGATTTATTGCTATGCTACGTGAGGTGACTCAACCAAACGGTTACTTGAGTTTTATTACAAAGGAATATTTACTTTATGTGATGTTTTTGTTAATCCATTTAGTTAGTAGATTATGTAGAGAAAAAATAGAACAAAATTATCAAAATGAGAAAAAAAGAAGTGGGATCCGTGCCTAGCTAAGCCTGGTCTTGTAACTTAGATTTTTTCTTTAAGAGCATATAGGCGAGTATAGTATGTGAAGCAAGCAAGCAAATCTCTGGATTGGTGCCTTCTTGTAATATTTGTTCCACGGTACTGACACTCTAGTCTAGCGTGTAGAGGGGATCTTAGGTTGGCGGAAAGTAATTACACGAAAGTCGGTTACTTAGCCTTATGTCGCCCTTTTCATATTCTCTCGGAAGGCGCCGCATAATGAGTATCATAACATTATGTGGTAGTACACAATTAATTGAAAGCTTTGAAAGAGCTATTACCATTTCGAAGGAATAAAATTAATTATTAATAAAACATTATATTGTAGTAAGTCTCAAATACACATATTGAGTTTCAAAGATATTCACAAAAGTGATTCTTCATATTAAGACTAAAAATAACGGGAAGATTAATATCTTCGTATAACAACAATTTATAACGGGTAAGAAATTTAAATTGTGAAAGGTTATCCCGCTTTTCTGCTGTTTGTACTTTGTACTACACAAGTTAAGCATGAACAAATATCAGTTGCATGACCGGTTTGATCATTCCGGTTCAATTATGATGCAAAAAGTAATTGAGAATTGAGAAGGATGCATTTTAAAGTATTATAAGATTCTCCAAAAAAAATCTCTTATGCTGCTTATGATAAATTGACTACTAGATCAGCTGAAGTTGGAATCAGATCCCTATTTTCTTGGAATATATGAAAGCTGATATACATTGAAGTGTCATCCGATCGATGTATTTATTCTTTTCAAACTCATATATCAACTCCTCTCACTCAAAACACCAAACTCCTTAGTGACAATTGTTGCATCCTTGCCATCCAGTCAAATGTTTGTATTTTTCCGCTAAAATATAAAATTAATACTCACTTACACTTTATTGTAGCTAGTAAAAATTGACCGAACCTATGAATCTGAGGCGTCAAAATAATGCCAGATAAAAATATAAAATAAATTTTGAGAACACACGGTTGAAATCACATTCAAGGTCACAAAAGCACAATCTCCTTAACATGCACCAACTGCCTAACCTTCTACAATCTATTACTCTATTAAATTATAATGTGTTCTGGCAAAAGACGTAACGTTGAATTAAAGATGAATCTAAAAATAACTGCCGGGGAGCTTCAGATGAACTGAGATATTATACTTTGGAATGAGTACATTATGCCAAAGGAAGCTTTTCATCAAATTGTGGAGTCTGGTATTCATATCAAGTAACGATACCAAAAAAAAAGGGCAATCTGATGCACTAAGATCCAGCTATGCGCTGGTCCGGAGAAGGGCCGGACCAATTTAAAAGAAAACCCATGCAAGCAGAAATTGTTAGGCTATCGAGTAAACTATAGGAGAAAGGAACATCAAGAGGAAAGAAACTTCCTAGAGAAATTCAACAAACTTTCATGGGGAACAAGAGAGCAGAATTACTATAAAACAGGATGGTCTCCCAAGTGACATGGAAAGAATGCCAAAGATTCAGGACATCAATATTTCAGCACCAAGAAAAGGTGAATTGCTTTAGTCATCATTATAAGCCGCGCACAAAGAGGTTCTTAGGAACGTTAAAATTCCCAGCAAAAGATCTAAAAGTGAAACAATAACAAACTACGACCAGCTAAAGCAAAAGGGGGGAAAAGGACAGGAATAAGAATAGAACTAAAACTCTCCCGAGCAAATTCACAATTCAGGCTAACTGCAAAAAGTGAAAAGATGAAACATGATTCTCACTGGCATTACTTCCCACCATCCCAAAAAGTCAACCTTGCAACTATTACAACTTTAAATTGGAACAAATGAAGCCAGTTTTCCATCACATATACTGCATCACCAAGCGAATCTGCAATCAAAATTTGATAAAGCAGCTAAGGTACATAAATATTCATGCCTCAAGAAACCACTTGGGCAAAAAGTTTTTGTAGAAACATGTGGACAACAAAAAAAAGATGCAGCACACCTTTAGTTGAAGCTGAATCCACCGGAGGGCACAGAGACCTCGCCACCTCCAAACTGAAAACCCTGTTGGGGTGCATCACCAGGTGGCACGGTCTCGTCATCTTCATCCAACCAGTACGTCTCAAGAATCTTAACTGCCTTTTCATAAATCTCTTGATTGTCATGACTTTGAAGATTCTCAATTTTTTCTAAACCTTCAGCATCATCAATCAGCTGAGGATAATGATTTACATCTGCTGTCCGGCTCAAATTCTTCTCAGCTTCCCCAACCTTCAAAATATTTTCCAGCCCTTCAAGACAAACTGTGACAATCCTTGGGTCAGGACAAATGAGGAGATCACACAATGGTTTGATACAACCTTGACTAACAAGGTACCTGCAGGTAATTAAAACATAAACAGAGCATGTATCAGTGTATGCCGATAGCTCATGGTGCACACCAACCAGAATATCAAAATCTTACTTGATCTGCTCATGTGAACCACCAGACGTGGCATTTGAGATTGCCCATGCAGCCTCCTTTTTTATATCAAACTCCGCATTTTGTAGCAAATTAACAAGGGGACCAAAAATATCAGCCTCAACCACACACTGCAGCATAGAAAGATTAACATAACCATAAAGCACAAGTGAAAACAATATATATACATCCTCAAGAAAGAAGGGTCATGACAAAGGGAAATTCTTTTTCTAGTCCAGTTCTTTTTCTTTGGGAAGGAGAGGGGGTTGATAGTGGTGGGGGGGGGGGGGGGCAATATTAATAAAAACATGCCATGAAACCAGAATTACATGCCCAGCACTACCTGAATTTGCTCCCTGTTGCCAGCTGTGATGTTTGAAATTGTCCAGCAAGCTTCCTTCTTAATACTCTTCTTGTGACTACCATTCAACAAGTTCAAAAGACAGGGCAAAGCCTGATGGTTGATGATACACTGAAAAGAGATTTTATTAGTAAGAAAGTTAGCCTCAGCATTTGACAACAGACAGCAAGATACTAAAAGAAGGATTTGATTAGTCAGAAAAATAAGCTTCATGATCTGACATTATAAAACAAAACCACATATAAACATAGTTTCAACCCCAAAAGGAACGAAACAGAATTAAAAGGAAGACACAAAACTAGCAACCACAACAAGAAATTGCAATTTAGAATGTGAATCATTCTCTGACAAAATTCCACCCAAGGTTAGGTTAAGACAGATAAAACTTCGGAAGAAGACATCATCTTCTCAATTATCTTACCATATCTCTGTAGTGCTGGGTATAAACAAAGATAGACATAATAGACGAAAATGCCCCTATATTATAAAGGTGAACCAAATTTGTATTTTTTAGCCTTTGAAGAATGTATATTGTGAACCAAACATGAGAACATGCATAGCACAATCAAGAATAACAAAAACTTAAGTAAATAATAATATACATGAATATAATATTCATGTATAATATTAATAAAAATTAAATTCTTTAACAACTTGAGTAAGAAATACACTAAGAAAATCCAACTGATAATGATGCAATTAAAATAAAGCCCAAAAACCTATGATGTTTTACAAATAAAGCATGTAACAATAGTGAATTAGCTAAAACAAAGTTCAAGAAGGCATAAAAGAGTTTTTTTTATTGACCATAAATTAAAATTTAGGTGAAGGCAAAAAATAGTTTTTATATATATTATAATCCAATGAGGCTCATATCTTGATCTTATTCCCACCTCAACTAGGGACTAATTTAGTCTCTTATTCTCAGACAAAAGGGACTAACATGACTTGTTCCCTTATACTTATTTTTGGCATTTCAAAGACAGGACGAGGGGTATGATGCAGGCAAATGGAAGTTACATCACTTCCTCACAACTAAACATGCACTGTGTTTAGATAGATCACTGAAAACAAAGCATCATAAAATAAATTCAGTGTGTTGTAGCTCCCACTTGCCATAAGCTTTGACTGAACCTAAAAATATTGCCAGTTCCTTCCACCATTAAAATGCAGTGATAATTGTATCAAATGCAGCAAACAAACAGCTGTTGTATCATCGGCAAGTGGATAATTTGGAAAAACAGTACCATCCATTAACACTTTACCTGAGTTTGCATATCATCTCCAGTCACAATATTTCCAACAGTCCGAAGAGCAGGGATCAAAACTGATGGAGATGGGTGACTGAAATATTTAAATCAGTCATTCAGAATCAAGACTAAAAACTAACCCATATAAAAAGAGGAAATTTTAAGCTCTTCATAATCCACAAATAAACTGAAACAACACAGAGTACTTACAGTAATAACTCAACTAAACGCGGGCATACTCCAGAATCAATAACAGCTTGAATTTTATCATTTGTACCATCAGAGAGATATGAAAGTGCCCAGCAAGCATCAGTCAAAACTTCTTCATCAGTTGAATGAATAAGTTGTTGAAGAGCTGGAAGTGCAGGCCTTGTCTGCACAATTGAGTTCACATGTTTAGATATGTATAGAATATCAAATCGTCATTCTTGTCCTTTGTGGTGTTACTATGAAATTAACGCACCTAAGAATGATACAAAGGTATAAACTGCAAGAATAAGGACATGCACGACATGCTAAAGCTACAATAAATGACAGTACCTTAACAATGAATTTTTAAAAAATGATAGTTTTAATAATTTTGTTCAACAATATCAACAAGAAAATCACATATAGATAACGGAAATGAAAAAGAAACTTGCACTCGTAATTTGTTCGGAACCAACTACTAACGAGAATAAAAATGGCTTAACTTGCTTCCAGTAAAAAGACATATTGGGTTGGCAGGTCAAGTGTATCTAGACATCCGTGCTGATTGTGTTCAAGATCCTTATTTTAAAGCCTCACTAGGTACAAAACCCAAAAGTTTTTCAAGGATTGAGCTCAATGAAAAAGTATGAATGGCCTATCAGCTTTTGAGAAAGATGGGGAAGGAACAAACTACCAAGCAACACTTTGGATGGGCAAATAAAATTAATTATTTCTCAGCATCACTAATGAAGAATGTGGCTAATAATGAACCCTGTAGAAGTGTAAAATCTGCTACACTAGATCTTTACAAGTGAAAGAGTGATTATCAGTAATCAAGTCTTAAAGAGCCACCTGATCAAAAGCAGGCTGTGGTTTGCCTCTGCAGAAATTTGAAAGTGTCCACGTTGCATTTCTCAACATAGAGAGCTTGGCATTTGGATTCAGCTGAGCCAACAAGGGACCCAAAGCTCCACAGCTAAGGACGAGATCGCGGCATTTTGGGGAATCACCAGCAACATTTCCAAGAGCCCACACAGCCTAAATGAGGAAAGGGGACATGTACTCAATGCCATAAGTCAAACAATAGTATTGATTAACTGAAAACAGTACACAGAGACAAACAACCATAAATAACTTATGAAAGTCTAAATTTGCTTCTACTAGTGTATACCTGCTCTCGCACATCATCACTAGGAGAAGCAAGAAGTTTCACAAAAATTGGGACTGCACCAGATTCAATCACCACCTTGGTATGCTCAGATGTCCCCGAAGCAATATTTGTGAGAGCCCATGCTGCCTCAAACTAAAATCATTGAAAGTAAAAAAGGTAAGGTGCTATAACACTACTTTTCATCCCCTTAGGGAACAGAAAGCAAGGCAGTAAATACCTGAAGTTGTGGGAAGTCATCCCTCATCAGAAACTGAACAAGCCGAGGAACAACACCTGCTTGAATTACTTCCTCAATTGGGGGACTCCTTTCTGTAAAACAAAAAATATGATCAGAGATTAACCGAAAGTCCAAGTAACCACGAGAGAGGAGAAAGAAAAGAATATCACAAACCCATAATTACCTATCGAAAGCAGCTTCCGAAACTGACTAGTAGCTTCAAGCTGTAGGTTACCATCTTCCGTCCAAACACCCGCAACCATTGCTGGTAAATTCTCCAGCTGCAAACAAAAACATTTCAAACAAACTCAATACCCGCTATCCATCTCCCCATGTAAAGGACACAACACCGCCCGTATGCAGAAAAGAATACTTCCGATAAGTCAAACATAGTAAAAGGAAACTAGTTAGAGAAAGACTCCAGCTGACATGAAAGAAAAGCCACATATATCCAATAAAGGTAGAGGTAAGGTCTGCGTACACCCTCCCCTCCCCCCCCCTCCCCTCCCCCACACTTTGTGGGATTGCACTAGGTATGTTGTTGTTGTTTATCCAAACACTTAAATCATCACTTGTCAACTATATGAATCTTCAATGTATAATTAGCTCCATATTGCTCACGTTCTTCAAATATCTAATAGTAAATACGAATAAAATTAATTTCAAAAAATCTAAAAAAGAAAACGAATAGACTTCAAATACTAATCCAAAATCATTGCAGAGTCTCTCGAAGGTTGAAAATTCTGAATCTCACAATTTAGCCAAAGATTTTTGTAGCTTGAAACTCAAACCCTAATGGAAAACATTATTCAGCCAATAAGCACAGATATTAGGCGATATAAACGTAATCCGATCTAAATTTACGGGTAAGCAACAATAAAATGAAGATAGGGTTGACCTTCTTTTCGTTGGTGGTCTGAAGAGGAACAGTAAATTGCTGATTAGATTGAAGGCCTTCACGTCGTTTCTTCTGCAAGTTTTCCTCTCTCTTATTCTTACGAATCTCAACCATGTTGTCCTCCCTTCTCCGCCGACCTTCATCCGCATCGACAGCAACTTTGTACCGGTTCCGGCGAACCTCGGTTCTCGCGTTAGGCCTCAACGACATCCTTCAAGTTTAAAAAAAAATAGCAAAGAGAGAGAGAGAGAGAAGTCCGTGTCACAGCAAAAGAGTGTAGCAAGGGCGGAAGGGTTTTGATTTTGATTTGGAAGGGGGAGGGAAAAAGGAGGCTTTTATATATTTATATATACACAAAAAAGGTTTTATTGAATGTTGGGAAGATGGGCATGGATCGGGAGTTATTTACGGATTAAGGACTGAATTTGAATTTGAAGATGAGGGAAACCTGAATCCGCCCAAGAAGGATGAAGGATAATATTTCACCAACAACTAAATACACGTCCCCAAAACTGAAATAGTTAAGGCGTCGGGTTGGAACCCACCACCATGAGGCTTGTTTCTGCAATCTAATAATAACAAAACATACAATTATTGAAATATTAAGGGTTAGTTTGGTTTGAAAACAAATTATTTCATGAATATAATGAAATTGAATAATGATGTGATTATTAGTCGATATTTTTTATTGATTGATATTTGGTTCATTAAATTAAAAATTGGATATATAAGCAACAATAACAACGGGATATATCAGTGTAGTCCTGATATATGTAAAAGCACTGGTTCCACATTCTTTTTCCCCTTTCTTCTTCAATTTTTTTGGGTTAAATTCTTCAGTTTTCTTTACAATAATCAAATTCCATTATTTGATTCTATGAACGTAATTTTTAAGGAAAAATTAAGCCCCATATCCATTCGGTCATCTACGTTGTCAAATATGGTGGAACTAGTCCTTAATTACCGTTTTACCAGTTTATTTGTAAAACCCTAGCCACCAAGTCTATTCCTTTCTTTTCCTTTTTTCAATCGATGCAGTAGACCGTCACTTTACCATGTTTGCCGCCTTCTTTTTCTAAGCTTTGAAGCTTTTATCTCACATGTCACCATTCGATAATATCTTTTCCTCTTCAACCTCATAGCATCTCCCAACACTAAATACTGCAAGAAATTCAAATCTCCTAGCTAAGGAATTAGGACGATAGTCTTTCTTCAGGTCGACCTACACAGTTTGGGCACTTAGGTGATCTATCCCAAACGTTAGCTGATTTTCCATTACAACTATGTGTCAGAAAGAGAACTACATTGGGTGAGTCTGGGATTTGCCATATTAAATCTGTTCCATTTCTGAACTTCACTATTAGGTCTAACTTAACCAAAGAGATAAAGATATTCAAATTTTCTTTCATTAAACCAAACAATGAATCAACATGGGTTCTGAGGTATTCTAACAATTTTGCTCTTGTCGTATAGAGTGTCCTTTCATCTATCATCGTGGTTAAGCATAAGGCATTTTCATGGGCCATTTTTCGTATTAATCTATGTATAACTATTGGAATATGCTTGGATTAAAATCCTTATTTATGAATAGTACTTGTGATCCATCTTGGTTGTAGATTTCTTTTGTTTTGTTCTATTCTTAATATCCTTTTAGGCCTGGCCAAGGCCTTTACAATGGTATCAGAGTCATGTTTTCAAAGAATATTCGCAGACAGTATTTTTATTATCATGAATATTTTCAGAAAATATAAACATAGAATAAAGAATGCTAGATCGGAGGAATATGAACTTCCGCAACAACTAGATGTTTTAAACAAATGGACTATTCCGTTTGTTGCTACTAAGGAAATTTATAATTTCAAGTATATTTGAAAATTTGCGAAATCGACATGTTATAAAGACTATTGAAGAATCTGTCCAAATGGATAACCAAGAAAAAACTATACAATTATTTTCTCGACACGCTTATTGAAAGATATCAAAATTTGCATTATAAATTTTTGCATATTGGATTAGTGCAAATTGCATTTAAACCTTTAACTTTAAAGGGTTTATCTGAAAGTTTTATGACTGTTTTAAGAGATGCTAGGAATTTAAATTGGAAGCAATCTCTTATGGGTGCTATGCAATCCAAATCGGCTTATGGACCAGTTTATTTTGATGTCAGACCAAATCTTACTTTATCTTTGTCTGATCCAAATATTTTGCATGCTTTAACTTTATATGTAAAAGCTCATGGTTATAATTATATGCCTGAAACTGAAGTTATGTGTATCTGTTGTCGTATTTATTTTCATGTGTTAGACACCATGAATCCTAATTGTAAGATTATGGATGATAAGAGAAATAGACAAACGATTCTTATAGAAACCAACCTAGCCAAAAGGTCTAGGATAACAACCAGGAGACCTATTAGTTGGGATGAAATTGATTATCCTGATGATTGGCTAATTCAAAAAGCAATCCCAATCCAACCTAGGATAGATACTCAGATTGCTCATATAGTTCAAACTACTGATGGCAATATACATCTCCAATTTGCAAAACAACCGCCTAAATTGAGTAGATCGATGTCATCTCATTATTATCTCTCTCCTCTCGATGACATTCCCAGACCTTCTACAGTTAGAGTGTCAACCTCTCAGGTTAACGAAGATCTTTATAAGGTCACCACTCCATCAGAAATCTCTCAGGATGAGAAGATTGACAAAATCAAGATAGGAGATGATCAAATTCATGTAGGAATTAACACAAATCCTACTCCCAATTAAATGGAATTCACTGATTATTTTAAAGATAGATAGCGACCATATTCGTGCTTCTCCTCTGGATTATAGTCCAGGTTCAGGTCTGAGAAAAATTATTTCGAAAGACTTCTGAGGAAAGATTATTATCTTTTTAGAAGATGGTTTTTTTCATTTTTTACTACAAAAGAACAATGTTCCATTAGAGATCAATTTTATGATAAGTTGCAACCAAGTGGGATTATAAGCCTTTTGTTCGATGGTTTGTCGAAGACTATGCTCTACTCAATATCAGTGTTATTGAAAGACAATGGCATTTAGATTCCAAAAAATCCTTAGGAATATATACCCTCCGGATAAATCATTTTCGTTAAAAAGGGATAATAATAACAATGATTTACAGGCCCAACTTTTTATGAAGCTAATACATCAGAACCTTCATAATGGTCCTACTATTGATCATATCAACACCTTGTTCAAACAACATAACCACACCAATATCCATCTTAAGGTTATTAGTGAACATATGAGCTTATTACATAACAAGGTAGACAAGCTCGGATCTCTTATAGAGAGCCAACGAGTCAAGATTGATGTTGCTACCGACTAGCCTCCAAAATCTCTAAAAATTCCAGCAAATATCCAGCCTCCTCCTTCAATGGAAGGAATTTTCCTGACAAAAAATACCACAGAACCATTAGTAAAAAATCTTGAAAATCTACTCTCTCAATTTCAGAGTAAGTTGAAGATTTCTCCAAAAGATGATTCTACATCTAATGTTACGATAATTAGTACAGATAAATTATCTGAGTCTGACAATGAAGCACAAATTCTTTGCGATGAGAAAGGGTAAATGGAAACCCAAATTCAATTTGTAAAATTACTACTATCTCGAGGCATACACCCATGGATGTTCTAATTGAAGAACAAGCTTATAAGAATGAGCCTACCGCTTATACCGGTACATAAATTATTGAATGGAACATAGATGGTGGCGCCGATAGTCAAATCTTCGGGACTTGCCACAAAATCATCATGTATCGCAACAACCAAAGGTAATCACCAAACAGATGCTCACATCGTTAAGATAATAACCGATGGGATAATTATCTCACACTGACCAAAAAGCTTATATTCATAATGTTGTAAAGCAAGAGGGTAATGAGGTCCAACCTTATGCGTTTTTACTCTCGTTCTAACCATTTTAGATCACTTTACATAAAATTATTCAACCAATTATGATAATATCAAAACTCTTCGCAAAACCATAGGTGCCCCACCTTAACTTAATTTAGGTGGTATAAGGATGTTTTCCTTAACGAGTGTTAAACCTCCCAGAAGCCAATATTAGTTTTTGGAAAGCCGATTCATAGATGGTCTTCCCTCTTTTTCTTGAAAAGATTAAGAGAACCTTAAGAAATGATTCAGGGGATTCTCAGATCCAATGGGATCTTTATTCTTACGGTCGGCTAATAGGCAAATACATGAAAGAATGATTAGCTCTATGCAATGATCCGAAATTATAGAAACATCTTAAAAAGCGAAATTGACAGAAAAAACCCAATTAGGGGAATTCTGCCAACAATTCGCATTCAATGAACCGACATCTCACCGGAATGGGAAAAAAAGGAAAAACCCGAATAGACCCCATAAAAATAATACTATGAAAAGTACAAATCGACTCTTACAAAAAGTATGTTGCAAAGAAAAGAGCTAAAAATGCAAAGAAGTGTTATATCCCTAAAAGAGAGAAAAAGTCTCCTACATGTTATGCATGTGGTGAAAAAGGACATTACACCAATAGATGTAAGAAGAAGAAGATCGACAAGATCAAGAATCTCAATATAGATGAAAGCATTAAAGATGCTTTGATGAAAATGAAGATCCTTACTCTTCCTATTTCTCTCGGATTTCAAAAGAGTCAAGGATAATGACTCGATGAGGAGATTATGAGTTCAAGCACAATTCTACGACTATCAAGAATTGATCCACCTTATAACTTTTAAAGCTCAGGGAAAGGACAAAGTTCTTCAAGAATTGATAACTTTTTCCGAAGTTCTTCAAAAATGAGTCCTAATAGTCCTCTAACAAAGTCCATGAACGAAAATTGAGATTTATGATCTCAAAACGAACTAACTCTACTACGACTAAACGATTACACTATGTTGGATGATAGAGTTACTTCATTAGAATTAGGACAAAGCTAGTCATACTCCTCTTATCGATACTCCTATAGAGTTAGGTTATACTCCTATACTCGACCAACCAACTACCTCTCGATAATCCAAGTGGGGCGGACTTTATGGGAGCCATTAATTTGTATTCCCGCCAAAGGCGCATTACCCGTATTAATTTGTTAATTAATAGAGGTATCATACATAGACATGTCCCTACATTGATTGATTCAGGGGAAAATCTTAATTTCATTAGAGAAGGACTTATCCCTACCAAATATTTCACCAAGACTACTCCTAGAGTAAGTGGTGCAGATGGGAGCAGATTAGATATCTCCTACAAATTACCAAGTGCCCGTGTTTGCCATGACATGATGTGTATTAAAGATTCTTTCATCTTAGTCAAAAATTGGCTCATGATATAATCTTAGGCATACCTTTTATTAATGGTCTAATGCCTCTTACACATATTGATGATAAGGTTTTCACAAGTACCTTTGAGAATAATTCTATTACTTTTCCTTGGGACCCCGCATCAATAGTAAGCGTGTTAATCTTGTACAGAATAAAAAGACAACATCTTGATTATCTGCAACAAGAGTTAATGATTTATAATATCATTGACCAATTGGAAAATCCTAAATTACAGGATGATAAAAGGAATAGAGCATGATTTTTCTATTTCTATTTGCAATGATTTACCTACTGCTTTTTAGAACATGAAAAAGCGTATTGTTAGTCTTCCTTATGAAGAAGATTCCATGAACATAATATTCCGACCAAGGCTAGACCTTGCCAAATGAATGCAGAATATTTAGAGGTGTGCAAAAAGGAAATTGCAACCCTGATAGAGAAAAGGTTAATTCGACCTTCAAACTCCCCATGGAGTTGTACAACGTTCTATGTTAATAAGCATGCTAAACAGGAACGAGGTGTTCCTAGATTAATTATCAATTATAAACCTTTGAATAAGGTTTTAAAATGAATTAGATATCCAATTCCTAATAAAAAAGATTTACTATACAGGTTATACCAGTCTAATATATTTTCAAAATTTGATTTAAAATAAGGTTTTTGGCATATACAAAAGTTAATGAATCGACGGTATAAAACTGCCTTTACGGTCCCATTCGGACATTATGAATGGAATGTCATGCCTTTTGGGCTAAAAAAATGCACCATTAGAATTTCAGCATGTCATGAATGATATTTTTACTTCATATAGTAATTTTATTATTGTCTACATTGATGATATACTAGTTTTTTTCAAAAACATACAAGATCATATTAAGCATCTTGAAATTTAAAAAAAAAATTATTTCAAATGGTTTAGTTATATCAAAATCCAAAATGAATATTTTCCAAACAAAAGTTTGATTTCTTTGCCATAATATTGAACATGGGAAAATTGTTCCTATTACTAGAAGTATAGAATTTGCTTCTAAATTTCCTAATGAAATTCTTGATAAAACCAAATTACAAAGGTTTTTAGAGAGTCTAAACTATGTTTCTCCTTATTATAAGAATTTATCTATGGATGCAGCCATCTTATATGATAGGTTGAAAAAAACTGTCACTCCGTGGACAAATGCCCACACAGAAGTGGTACAAAAAATTAAGAAGAATGTACAAGCTTTGTCATGCCTTATGCTTGCTAACCCAAATTGGGGGAAGATTATTGAGACCGATGCTTCGGACATCGGTTATGGTGGGATACTTAAACAAATAAATCCCCAAATCAAACAAGAATATTTTGTTCAGTATCATTCAGGAAAATGGACTAATAGTCAAAAGAATTATGCCACTATAGCTAAAGAATTCTTGTTATAGTTAAGTGCGTCCTGAAATTCTAGGATGATCTTTATAATACAAAATTCTTAATAAGAACAGACTACAATGCAGCGGTTAAATTTATGTTTCAAAAAAATTTAAAACATGATGTATCCAAACAAATGTTTGCAAGAAGGCAGACACATTTAGCCCCATTCAATTTTGAAATTCAATATCTTAAAGGTGAAGATAATTCACTCCCTGACTTTCTTACTCGTAAATATTTGCAGGAATAAGATGCGTCCAGAATGGACACCACATACTCCTAATAGGGGTAGAGGCAGAGGACTCTCTTTCATTTGTAATTATTATGTCCATATGTAATTATTATGTGGTTAGGCATAAGACATTTTCATGGGCCATTTTTCATATTGATCTATGTATAACTGTTGGAATATGCTCGAATTAAAATCCCTATTTATGAATAGTACTGTGATCCATCCTGGTTGTAGATTTCTTTTGTTTTGTTCTATTCTTAATATCCTTTTAGGCGGCCAAGGCCTTTACAATTTGTAACTCTTTTTTGAATGAATTGTTTCCTTTTGTGCAATCTCAATATCTAATACTTGTAGAAATAATACATATACATTATTATATATTGTTATACATTGTTTATGAAGGATTTTTGTTGGGTTGTTGTACGTAGCGGATATTGAAAACTTATTTCAAACCCAACAAACGTAGAACCGTTTGACTATAGGGTAATTTAAAACCGTAAACATAATACTTGAATGGTACTTACATGTTTACAATATCTGAAATCTTTATCAACTATGGGTGCGCACGTGAATGCCCTTTCGATTGCAAGCTCCAAGCTTCAATGTATTCCTCCTTTGGAAAGCTAGGAAATCCGGCAGAGGTTTGAGAGAGTGTTTTGATTCTGAGTCTCTAAGACTTAGAATAATAATATGAAAATCAAGTGTCATGAATAATGAAGTGTAGGTCTGTATTTATAGGTGAAAATTAGGTCAAACCGGATTAGAGTTTGACCTTGGGCCGGACCCAAAATTCGAGACAGATTAGGTCATTGCGCCGCAGCCCTATAGTGCGGGCGTTGTGGCTCTGACGTGGCCCTACACTGTCTTATTTTATTTTTCGCACATTTTTAATTAAATTCAAAATCCAATTTTGACTTAATTAAAACAATCATTATTCATTTAAATATCTTGATTCTAAATCGAATATTTAATACTCTCTCAATACATCCTTAGATCGAAAAGACAATCGACATAATGTGACCCTACAGACCTTCACATATCGACATTAATCAAATTAAGGTATACGCGGAACTCCTAGACGATGCTGCAAGATGAACTCAATATGTGAAGTACGTTTACACGAATACAATAAACTTAACCTCTATATGGTAAGATAAAATCCTTTCATTCGCGACACACCCGATCAAGCTTAGGATTTGTCAAGTGTCTATCCAAATGCCTTAATGATTGTATCTCGTCTATATTAATTGACAATTAGACCATATTCCAAATATGTCTATTGCGTTGGCCAACGACTTAGTCAACCTAATATCACTGAGAAGTTGAGTGTTCTCTCGAATATACATTCGAGGAATGAATCATAATCTCTCGCTCAACTACCACCTTTAATCCACATCATAATGTACCCAATACAAGCTCGTATCTCAACCTATAAGGCATTTGAGCTTAGGACAGGATCAAAGTATATTACTTTGTAGACAAGATGTGCATTGACCTCAAGTCTAAGGACTTCTATCTCCCACACGTTGATCATACTTTAGACAAGTATAACAAATAGTATATCGGCAAGATATACTTCCAAAGTATCCATGTGTCCATCACGAGTAGTCATTACTCATAGCAGGTGAGACATACTACATCCTCTAAGGATGTGATGCATACCACATGTCGACTTATCACATATCATCGATATCACATTCTCGATGATCATTAGTCGAGGCTATTTTAAGAGTTACATTATAATATTAATATCTCACATTATTAATAACAACGTAACCTCTAGGAATGCATATTATAGAATATTATAAACAATCAACTAATGATTCAATAATTGCAAATGCCAAAATATTAATCTCCATTAATAATAATACGAATGTGTATAAAGTACATTTGTCCTAATACAGATTGTCTCTAGGACATACATATATTTTCAATCTCTCGCTTGGCCTAGAGCCAATCTCCAACATATCTAATGCCCATATTCTCAAAATGACCATTATGCTTGACTAAGCTTAATGGTTTAGTGAATGGGTCAGCTAGATTATCATCTGTGGGAACATAGTCTAATCTAATCTCTTCGGTCTCCACCATCTCCTTGAGTATGTGGTACTTCTTTGGTGTGTTTGTTTCTGTTTGTTGATCTTGGTTCCTTAGCCTATGCAATCGCACCAGTGTTGTCACAATAAATAGTTATTGGACACCTGGCACTCGGAACTACCCTTAGTTCCTTCAGGAACTTAGAAATGCGACAACTTCTTTACCAATTTCCGATCCAAGAATGTACTCGGCTTCGTTATTGAATCGGCGAGTTGTAGCTTGTTTGGAACTTTTCCACTCACTTCGCTCCACCATTGAAAATGAACGTGTACCCAGACTGAGATTTGAAGTCATCAAGGTTCGTTTGGAAGCTAGCATCAGTGTACTCAGTAGAAGCAAACTTTTCTTCCCCACCATAGACTAAGAAGTAATCTTTAGTTTGTCTAAGATACTTAAGAATACTCTTGACTATTTTCCAGTGTTCTTCGCTAGGATTCTGCTGGAATTTGCAAGTCATACTAAGTGCAAAGGCCACATCTGTCCTAGTATAGGTCATGGAATACATGATCGATCCTATAGCCGAGCATATGAGATCCTCTTCATACGTTCAAGTTCTATAATATTAGAAGGACTGCCCTTCTTAGATAACCTGATGCCTTGTCCCATAGGTAGACCGCCTTTTCTTGGAATTTTCCATAAAAAACGTCTAAGCAGTTTGTCTATGTAGACTGACTGTGACGGCCCCAACAATCTATTAAGTTTATCTCTATAGATCCTAATTCTCATAATGTAGCAGGCTTCACCTAAATCATTCATCATGAAGGTACTGGACAACCACTCCTTGATCGATCGCAAGAGAGTCTTATTGTCTCCCATTATCAATATGTCATATACATATATAATAATGAAGGCAATACTCTCATCTTTGCGCTTACTATAAACACATGGATCCTCTTTTCTTCTGACGAAATCAAATAACTTGATAGTCTTGTCAAAGCAAATGTTCCAACTCCTCGAGGCTTGCTTAAGCCCATAAATGAACTTTTGTAGCTTGCATACAACATTTGGTTTGGACTCAAGCGAAAAATCCTCAAGTTGTTTCATATACACCTCCTCAACTAGATTACCATTGAGGAAAGCGATTTTGACGTTCATCTGCCAAATGTCATAGTAATAATATGCAGCTATTGCAAGCGAAATTCGAATGGACTTAATCTTAGCAACAGGTGAAGAGACCCCAGGCCATTGATTATACCCTTTAGCCACCAACCTTGCTTTCTAAGTTTGTACATTTCCAAATGCATCGATCTTCTTCTTGAAGACCTATTTGCATCCTATGGGTTTAACCCCAGCTGGCAAATCAACCAAATTCCACACTTGATTGATGTATATAGATTCCATCTCGGATTTCATGGCTTCTTGCCATCTCTTCAAAATAATGTCCAACATTGGTTCGCTATACGTTGTAGGCTCATCGTTATCGGGAATATCTCTCTCATTGTGTGTTTCCACAAGTAAATTTAGTTTTTCAAGAGGACGATGAGTCCTAGTGGACCTACGGAGTTGATTGTTTTGCGGTTCAGTGCTTGGTATGTTCTGACTGTAAGAGGGTTCTTATGTGTTGGATAATCCACTAACTTGAGAGCTTTCAGGAATATCATTTTCATGTATTTCATGAATGGGAGGAGGTGCAACCATTGCATCTACTCCCAAAGGTTGTGTATGAGGATCTTGCATTTCGCATTGTTCCTCGTAACACTCCTATTGGCCGAAGGGCGTACTTGAAGTACCCAATCTTCGTCAAATACTCCCACTGAATTCTTGCCTTGGTCATTCGGCAAGGATTCAACATCTATGTTATCTTACGGTTCTTGAATTTCTTCAAGTTCTATCTCTCGTGCAACTATGTTCCTTGTAGACATATTCTTCTTCAAGAAAAGTTGCATTCCGGAAACAATGATCTTACGTTCTCCGGGAAGATAGAAGTAGTTGTCGCGCCCGATTTTGACCCGACCCCCCGCGAGAGGTCGGAAGCGGAGCACCGACAACTTCCGGTGATTCCCGGGTAAAGAATTGAGGAGTCGCCACCTAATTATTTTTTATGGTGAATTAGGACACCTAAATATTTAAACTAAATCTTTTGCAATGTAACTCCAATTTTAAGGTCTGCGAAACTATTGAGATTCTAGGTAAGGGTTCTTTATTATCCTAAAGGGAAGGGGTTAGGCATCCTTTAAGATCCGCTAACTTGCGGTTATCCGGTCAAACTCGGGTTAATTATTACTCGAAAAATATATGTTTTTACAAGTATAACAGATTTAAAGATGTTTGCAAATAATTAGTAAATGATGCATTTTAAAAAGAAAGATACATGTAGAGATTTTTTAAATATGCATTTGTATGGTATTTAAAGAGAAATACATGTAGAGTTGAAAAAATATGTTTTTGACAATTGATAGTAAAACAAATTATTTATGATGCCAAAGAAGTAAAATTTGGGGAATCAATGAATTGTAAATTGACAAAAGATAAACTTATTCGGTATGATTTAATAAAGCAAAATAAAAGATGACAAAAGTTGTTTTGAAAATCTTGAATATGCGTGACGAGCCTAAAATAAATAAACTAGCGAAGGATTTCTAAGTTTGAATTTAACCGAGCCTACAAATAAATAAGCTAGCGACGGGCTTCAAATCTTAAACTACCCTATGAATTAATCCTAAGTTTGCCTATTCTAAGCATTTCAATAGTTACATAAGTGCGATAAATAATATTACAATACAAAGCGGGATAAAAGCTGAATTAAAGAAAGAAATAAAATAAGATAAACTCCGAGGAATATCTCGCCTTCATTTACTTTAATCCCCGCAAGTCGTCAAGAACAAACGGTTAAAAACAATTAAATACAAATAACTTCATATCCGTATTCAAAACGGTGAATGTTTTGATCACGGAGGGCTCGAACTTAAATTTTGAAAAGAACATTCCAATCACGTCGTGGCTGCAAACATATGACTAATGTGGTTTATTTTGATTGCCTCGCCTACTAAACGTGTTGGTCTCTCGGTTGAAATAGAAAAGATCACTATAATCACGTCGTGGTGCGAATATATAATTCACCTCGCCTACTAAACATGTTGATCTCGGATGAAATAAAAGGTTTAAGTCTTCCTCATTGCCCGAAGTTATATTTTCCGTCTTTACAACCGTGGAGGCCTCAAAATCGACGGATATTTTTCATCGGCCGGTGTAGTATCGTGTTCAAATCAGCAAAATTAAATCAAAGCAAGAGCGATAGCGATGATAGCAGAGCGTGAGCGTAGCTTGAAGCGTGAGAGGTAATTTCCGAAAAGACGTAACGTTTTGTTTAAAAACAAGTAAAACGGATATTTGAATGCCGAAACAATGGACCGAAACAGAAAGCAATGTACGAAAGGTGCGGTGTTTAGTTTAAAATAATAAAAATGGTAAAGACGATAAAAGATGTAATCCGAAACCGGGCAAAACCGAAACAGAAAAATAGTGCCCGAACAGACGTGGTATTTGTTCAAAACAGTAAAAATAGTAGAAAAGTAATCGAAATCGAGTAGTGAGTCGAAACAGAAAAAAGTGTTAAAGCGATCGTTTTCAGCCAAGAAATAGCAGCAAATGGGTTTTAAAATAACGCAAAGAGTGGGTGGAAACACAGAAGCGATGGGCTGTCCGAAATGACCTAAAGTAGTGAGTGCTTTTAGCCAAGAAAACAGCAAAGAAAGCAATTGTGCTAAAAATACAGCAGTGATAAGACATCAAATATGCTCAAAATGTAGCAAAGTAAAATATTTTCGAAAAGAAGTGTAAATTGTCCAAATTGCAGCAATGTTGTGCGTGGCAAACGCAAGCAGACAGAATAATGGCTCAAAAGTGCGCAAGTAATCATCCCAAGTATTGCAAAGAATCGGCGGTCTCAGTAATCAAGAACCAAAAGGAACAAACCCTTAACGAGAACCATTTAAAGATGGCATGTATCCGAATCTCAAGGTGCAACAGATACCACAGCCCACCGGTGGCACATCAAAGACATAAAGGAAAAGGTAAACGTAAAAACAAATCACACTAAACCTCAAATTTGAAAGATAAGAAGACAAAGAGGGGCTACCACCATTCATTTCCGATGCCGCAACAAGATTCAAAAGGCTTCTTGAACCTTAGGCATGGCAGGCAATCGAAGAAGGCTAAACCCAACCCGAAGCTTGTCTTCGCTTTCAACCAAGACATAACAAGATAAATATAAAACCTAACATATATATTCGAAGGTCTCAAACAAAGACAGGAACAACATGAGATGGAAGGATCTGGAAACACAGACTTATCATTCAAACTTGTAGAACAGTGAGTGATTTCAAACATAGAGGATTCATATAACATGAAATACAAACCCTTCCAAATCGAGATACATACTCGGCCATGTAGAGGCGTTGATATTCATGGAATATTCAAAGTATACATGATATGCTTGGGAATATACAAGGATATACAACCTAGATATTCATCGGGGTATACCTAGATGTCTATACTTTGTATACACCGAAACATGCCATTGTAAATGCGTAGTTCAGCAAATTTGAATACTCGGGATGCATAGATGTAATTCTTTTACGGGGATAGGACCAATGAAGAACACAGAATTTCAAGAAAGGTATACTCTGCACTTAACACAAGCAAGATTTAAAAAATCATAAATTTTAACCGAAGTCGTAATCTCTATTTCACACAAGCGGAGATGTAGACAATCCCATTAACCCTTTCAACTAGCTCCTAAGTGACACAGACATGATTCAAATTACCCTATATTTCAGAAAAATGCACAAATCCGGACCCTTATCATAGTAATTCAGATTTGAAACTCCATCTAAAAATAGATATTAGGCTAAATGACTTAGCTTTAAAACCGACAGGTTTCAACATAGATGTGCAAGTATATATACGAGATATTTGTGTCAATTGGTATTAGACATGGTATGACTCAACATGGTTATCAAATGAACCTTAAGTCAACAAGTTGTTATATCAAAAGCAAAGAAATATCTAGGACATGTTAAATTAAGCACAAGAATTCTAACAGAACAAACATGTTTCAATATTATTTAGATTATCCCTAGTTAATCATATCCAGAAATCCTGAGACATGCATAAGGCTATATATTTGTTTTCTCCATTCATTTCATACGGACTTAGGCGACTAAATGAATGTTCACAGAGAAAACTAACATGCATCACATCACTCACAAACCACAATGATATATGGACATGACAAATACATAGAATATCCTAAGTGTTTCATCATGAATAGCAGGGTGCATTTAGGATTCGAGCCTAACTAGTCATATTAATCTCTTGAAAAGGGTAAGTCGAACCAGAATAATGTAGACAAGTGTGGTAAGGTGTCGCAATATGGCACAGTCTTGGTTATCATCGGATTAAACAGACTAACCTAAACCAAGCATCAACCATTTAGATTATTATTTAACCAAACAGAGACTAGGTGACATATTATGAACATTTTAAACATATTCAAGCCAAGTAAGATGTCCGGAGGCCAACATACACATTATACAAGCATTGATTTCTCTTAACAACATGTTCTTAACTTAAAATTGGTGTTGAATGGCATAGCAAGGACACAGGGACAATGATTGGCTAAACGGAGTCTTTAAGAGGTCGAACATGCTTCTCAAACCAACATCATATGCACCAAACAATCAAGAAATGGTTAAAAATAAATCGTAGTTAACACACTAATAATTGGTTAATGAACACAAGCAGTAACCATTATAACCAGACATGTTTATTACGCTTAATAGATAACCTAATGATCCCGAGCGGTGGCTAATTTAACAAAACATACATAATAATTAACTAGCAAGTGCTCAAACAATAATTAAACATGCTTAATCAACACGCAAACACATAATGTAAATTACACTAAGCTAATCACATAGAAGATCAAAAAGGGTTTGTGTTTACTTACCTTCTCCGGTAGCGAACCGAGGCGTTGTTTTGAAATGTCGAATCCGCGCGAAAATGTTTAGAATTTCGATTTATTTTCGATTTCGAATTCGATTTTCCTCCGAAATAGAATTTCGCTTTTCGATGTTCGACCCGACCGGAATGACCCGACCAGCAGTTGACCCGACCCGTGATGCAAAGGACCGACGACCCGACCCGAATCGAATTGAAACAAAAGAAATCGGATATTTTGAGGGTGAAATTTAGGGAAAAGAAAAGTAGTATTTTTTCGGAATTTTTAAGTTGAAGAACATATGCAAGAACAAACACTTTTAAGTAGATTTCGGATTTTTGAAATCCGGAATCTTCCCAATAGTGAAGAACACAAACAAAGTACAAAGCAAAACCTATAAGAAAATTTCGGACTCATAAACATAAATTTTCGGACTTAAAATCGACCCCAAAAACTCTAAAATATCGACTTCATAGACAGATTTTCAGACCTCCTTAAATGTAGAACAAAGGGGATATTTATAGGTGGATTTCCCCCAAGAAAGAGTTTGAAATTTGAATTAAAGGCAAAAGAAATCTGAACTTTGGAAGCGGATTTTAGGGGTATGGGTATGGTGAAGTGATGGGAGGGGTGTGGTGGTGTCGGGGTTTGGTGGCGGGGAGTTGGTGGCGGGGAGTGGGCGAGGTGACCCGGTCGGGTTATGGGGGGTATGGGGTGTGCGGCGGTTGAAGGTTTTTAGGTTTAGGTTTTTTTTTTTTTATTTTGTTTTGGGTTTTGGGGAATTAAAAGGGATGGGGTTATGGGCTTGCGGGTTACGGGTCGGGTGAGTGGGCCTGGGCCGACGGATAGGGACGATGGGGATTTTAAATGGGGAGTTTGGGCTCGGGTGTTGGAGATTGTTGGGGGTCGGGCGAATTGGTTAGTGAGTATTGGGTGGTGGGAGTTTAATTTGTGGGTTTGGTTTAAATGGGATTGTGGGAGTTGGACTTGGAAGGTGGGATGGCCGATTGGGCTTGGAAAGGTTTTGGGATTTTGTTTTGTGGGTTTGGGTATAAGGGAATTTAATTGGGGAGTTTGGGCTTGTTTGTTTGGGTAGAATTTGTATTGGGTTGGGAAAATGAAATGGGTTAGAAATTGTTTTGGGTTAGGGAAATAAAAAATGGGTTATGGATTCTAAAAATATGAAAAGGGGCTTAATATTAAAACATATTTTTGTTTTGTAAAAGATGTGAATTATTTAAAATAACATAACGACGTGATAATAATAAAAATATAATATTTGCGAAATGTTTAATGTTTAATAAAAAATGAAAATGCGATGCAATTTTGCGAGAATAAAATAACATAGAATTTATGGATAAAACTATGATTATGATAAAGATGCAAATGATAGTAAAAAAAATGCGAATAATAATAATAATAATAAGATATATACACATATATGCCTATATTTTAAAATTGTTTTAAAAGTGTCAAAAATATTAGAAATTACGAATAAAATCATAAAAGATGGGACAAAATTGGGTGTCAATAGTAGTATCCCTTAGTTTCCTTTGGATACCCCACGAAGTAACATTTTTCACTTTTTGATTCCAACTTGTCGGTGAGCATCTTCTTAACATATGCAGGGCACCCCTAGGGTCTCATATGTTTAAGAGTTGGCTTCTTGCCACACCATATCTCATGGGGTGTCTTTTCTACTGACTTGGAAGGAACCATGTTCAGAACATATATTGAGGTTTGTATAGCATGTCCCCAAATGTATGTCGATAGAGCCGAGAAGCTCATCATGGATCGAACCATATCTAATAAGGTTCGGTTTCTCATTTCGGCAACACCATTCATCTATGGTGTTCCAAGAGGTGTCCACTCTGATTGGACTCCATGTAGCTTTAAGTAATCTACAAAATCATTGCTCAAGTATTCACCTTCTCGATCCGATCGAATGGTCTTGATACTTGTTGCAAGTTGCTTCTCTACTTCTGACTTGTACTCTTTGAACTTCTCAAAAGCCTCGGATTTATGTCTCATAAGATACACATATTCATACCTTGTGAAGTCGTCAGTAAAAGTCATGAAGTATGGGAAACCTCCTTTAGCTTGAGTAAAAAATGGCCCACATACATCGGTATGGATCAACTCAAGCACCTCCTTGGCTCGCACACCTTTCCCGAGAAAGTGGCTTATTGGTCATCTTTCCTCTCAATCAAGATTCGCAGTTAACATAAGACTCCAAGTCAAATGGTTCGAGGTAGTCTAACTTCCTCAACCTTGCTATCCTTGATTCGTTGATATGACCAAGTTTGCAATGCCATAGGTAGGTAGAGTTTCTAGTACTTATCTTAGCTCATTTATTTTGTACATTGAATATTTCTCGACTACAATTTAGTGTATATAATCCATCCACAAGAGGAGCAGTTCCATATATAACATTATCAAAATACGATGACTTGACTTGCCATTATAAATATATGAGGAAAAACCCTTCATGTCCAAAACAAGGATAGAAATGATATTCCTTGTTAACGAGGGTACATAGTAACAATCATTTAACACTAAACAATAGCCGAAGGCAAATTTAATCTATAAGTTCCTACGCGCTCAGCATCCACTCGTGCTCCATTTCCAACGTGTAGGTCCACCTCTCTTGGTCCAACCTTCCTGCTATCAGTTAGCCCCTGCACATTGGTACAAATGTGTGAGCCACAAGCGGTATCCATTACCCAGGAATGAGAGTTATTTATAAACATATTTATTTCAATGACGTACATACCTTGTCCACCAGAGGTAGAAGCACATGGTGTTTTTCCTCCTCTTGATGCAGTGCAGTCCTTCTTCCAATGCCCTTTCTTGTTGTAGTTGAGGCATACATCCTTAGCCGGATTCACCTTCTTCTTTTTCACTCCTCCCTTAGGCTTCATAGCTGAGGGCGCAACGACTGCTTTGCCCTTCTTCTTCTGCCATTCCTTACCTTTCGGCTTGGGTCGGCTAGTAGAGCTCACCATGAGCACATCTTTGCCTTTGGAAGTGGAAGACTCAAAGGTCTTGAGCATATTGTCTTTGCTCCGACGGACTCGCCTTCGTTCCATTCATATTGTAATTCACAATGAAGTTTTCAAAGGAACGAGGGAGAGAGTTCAGGATGAGGGTGGTAGCGACATTATTTTGCAGCTTCGTTCCAATTGAAGCAAGTCTCTCTATCAACCCTATCATCTTCAACACATGCTGCGAGACCTGGGCCCCTTCATTGAGCTTACACTTAAAAAGTTCTATCAGTAACTCATATTCCATAGTCTGGGATTGTGAGTCATAGAGACTCTTCAAGTGTTCGAGCATCTCATTAGGACACATGTTCTCATGTTGTCTCTGAAGTTCCATAGACATGGAAGACAACATCATGCACTGTGCTAAAGTGCCATCATCTAGGTGTTTATGGTAAGCATCCTTATCAAAAGAGGCATATTCAAGCGATGCTCGTCATGGACCTGTTGGAAACACCATGTCCAACACGTATTCTAATTTCTCTTGTCTCAGCACTATTCACAAATTTCTTAGCTAGTCAAGGTAGTTAGGTTCAATAAGTTTGTTCATTTCAATCAACATTTTCAATGATAAGCTCGACATCTTTGATAATCTGAAAAATTAGATAGACTGGAAATCAAACTCAAAATTTATTTCCTATTATACACATTCGTTTAGGCTAATCAACATGGTCTTTTGTTTAATTAGCTTCCACTATTTTAACATACTTCTACTATCCCATGGTAGAATACAGACCTATATTAATTAAGGTCATAATGGGTCAAGATCCAAGCCTATGCTATCTCCGCGTTTGCTTTGGTTGATAACTTTAATGACACATCTTGGTAGGTTCTAAACCAATTACAAAACTTATTTGCAACTCTTGGTTGATCAAATATTATATTTAATCTTGCGTCCTTAGATTAGTCCGACACTTTGGCGCCAAGATTTGTCTAAGCAAGTCAACCCCATTACACGACTGCGTTTATGTATCTAAGTAAATTTGGCCTTTGTGAGCAAACACTTTGGTGTAAATACCCACAAAATTTTATCGTTTACCTTTACATTTAAAACACATCTATGAAAGAGTCTGGGTCCTCGTAGACTTAGAGCAAATGCTTTGGCATAAATACTCGTATTGCCGAAAAGGATTTTGCACTCTAACAATTATAATGGACGACGCGTTTTTAATTTAGACTTGTATTTAAAATTTTGGAGAACATTTTAATTCAGGGTTTTAACCAAGATCAACTCTTTTACGCCATAACCAATATGACATCTTAATATCATGCAAAACTAATGACACATATAGTTGAGAACTGTCAACCCAATATGCATGATATAAGATGGTTTAATCAAATACCGGGCGCCGCCGCCGTGACGATTATAGCGGACACTATGTTAATTATTAAATGAAAGCATTTAAACACTTAGCATATAGTTCGTATATTATTCAATAATATACAATTAATAATAATCATGGGTTAACTTGTCTAAACTCTAAAATTTAAGTCTAATCCAAACAATCCCTTAAATATTTTCTCGATTTTAAAAAATGATTTTCGGGATATTTCGTAAGTTTCGATTGTCGAATTTACGGTTTAGTCCCTCAAGAGTTTAAAATTTCAATTTTGAACCCCTTTAAATTCAGAAAATTCAATTTTAATTTTCGAAAATATTTTTAGATTTCGGGGACTCGTCCGTAATTTCCCAAATTTTAAATTAATTATAGATTTGGCCCAAGGGACCAAATCGACTTTTCCGAAATTTACAGATTTTCTCCAAGGGTTTTGCAATTTCAGAAACCGTCACTGCCCCGATGGGAGAGTGATTGCCGCCACTTGTTCACGCATGAACGAAGTGTTCATTGTTCATTGTTCGGTAAAAAAATATTTTTTTAAAAAAAATTGAGCCTCGTTGCCGCGGCACGCCATCGTGGAGTTGCGGCGCCTTCGTCTCGAAGAAAAAAATTCGCATTTCCGAAACTCTAAAAGCGGTCCAAGATCGATTTGCAGATTTATTTTCGTTACCCATCACTATCAAACAACACGTTCATCGACCATCATCCAATCCCTTTTCATTCTTCGCTTCAAAGTGCACCATATTCGCAATGAACCGGTTACGCATATTGACTTAGAAGAGTTAGAACGAAATAACTTCCTCGATTACATCATTGTTTAATAGTTTGGGAGACAAGGATGATGTGCTTTAAAGATATTAAGTTTTCAAGCTTTAAACGACATAAATTTCAGATTTAAACAAATTCTAACTCATATTATTATTAACTAATTACCTTATATTCATACAAAAAAAATTTCGACTCTTGATACCACTAAAGGATTTCTGTTGGGTTGTTGTACGCAGCGGATATTGAAAATTTGTTTCAAACCCAACAAACGTAGAACTGTTTGACTATAGGGTAATTTAAAACCGTAAACTTATAAGACTTGAATGGTGCTTACATGTTTACAATATCTGAAATCTTTATCAACTATGGGTGCGCACGCGAATGCCCTTTCGATTGCAAGCTCCAAGCTTCAATGTATTTCTCATTTGGAAAGCTAGGAAATCCAACAGAGTTTTGATAGAGTGTTTTGATTCTGAGTCTCTAAGACTTAGAATAATTATATGAAAATCAAGTGTCATGAATAATGAAGTGTATGTATGTATTTATAGGTGAAAAATTATGTCAAATCGATTAGAGTTTGACCTTGGGTCCGACCCAAAATTCGAGACAAATTAGGTCATGGCGCAGCGGCCCTATGGTGTGGGCGTCGCGGCGCTGACGTGGCCCTACACTATATCATTTTATTTTCCGCACATTCTTAATTATAATCAAAATCCAATTTTGACTTAAATAAAACAATCATTATTCATTTAAATATCTCGATTCTAAATCGAATATTTAATACTCTCTCAATACATCCTTAGATCGAAAAGATCGACATAGTGTGAAAGACAATCGACATAAATCAAATTAAGGTATACGCAGTGAGAACTCCTAGACGGCTCCGCAAGACGAACTCAATATGTGAAGTACGTTTACACGAATCCTCGTAAACTTAACCTCAATGTGGTAAGATAAAATCATTTCATTCACGACACACCTGATCAAGCTTAGGATTTGTCAAGTGTCTATCCAAATGGCTTAATAATTGTATCTCATCTATATTAGTTGACAACTAGACCATATTCTAAATATGTCTATTGCGTTGGCCAACGACTTAGTCAACCTAATATCACCGAGAAGTCGAGTGTTCTCTCGAATATACATTCGAGGAATGAATCATAATCTCTCGCTCAACTACCACCTTTAATCCACATCGTAATGTACCTAATACAAGCCGTATCTCAACCTATAAGGCATTTGAGCTTAGGACAGGATCAAAGTATATTGCTTTGTAGACAAGATGTGCATTGACCTCAAGTCTAAGGACTTCTATCTCCCACACGTTGATCATACTTTAGACAAGTATAACAAATAGTATATCAACAAGATATACTTCCAAAGTATCCATGTGTCCATCACGAGTAGTCATTACTCATAGCAGGTGAGACATACTACATCCTCTAAGGATGTGATGACATATCATCGATATCCCATTCTCGATGATCATTAGTTGAGGCTAATTTAAGAGTTACGTTATAATATTAATATCTCACATTATTAATAACAACGTAACCTCTAGGAATGCATATTATAGAATATTATAAACAATCAACTACTGATTCAATAATTGCAAATGCCAAAATATTAATCTTCATTAATAATAATACGAATGTGTATAAAGTACATTTGTCCTAATACGATGGTCTCTAGAACATACATATACTTTCGGTTTATACATAATTATACGAAGCATTGACATTATATATATAGAGTATATACCGTGTTTATATATAGTTATACATAACATATACATTATCTATATATCAATGATATAGTGGGCTACATCGGTTGAAAACTAGATGTGTGGGACATATAGTTATAAAGAACATATACATTATTTATACACCGATAATACAATGCGCTACATCGATTCGTAAACTAGATGCATGAGCCGTATATATGAATTATACGAAGCATGACTATTTTTTCTACTTCAACTTTTGATTAAAAATATGTTTGATCAAACTCTTAAAAAGTATTTTTATCAAAATAGCTTTTAGAGAAGTAATATTTATGAGTACGAGTTTGTGTTTTACCAATTCATTTGAGAAAGGTCTTTTTAATATTTAATAAGCATGTTGTTTTTTACCAATCTTTTAAAAAAGTGTTTTAAATAACAAATTACATAAAAGACATGTACAATTTTAATTTACATAAATATAATCTAAAAGAAAAAATAATTTTATTATTTATTATTACTTTATAATTGATATTGTCTAAAAAGAAAATATGGCGTTAATTATTTTCTATTAAATAATTTAATTAAGTTTATTTAATAGAAAATATCTTATGTTGTTTTTAGATTTGGTAGCATTAGTGAAAATAAAGAGACGGGAAAAGAGAAAAAATGACATGGTGAATCAGGAGAAGTGCTATTTTTCACGATCAAATATGTAATTTAGATTATGCCCAATTTTTGCGTAAAGTATGGATGTTACTATATCTATTCCAACAACATTTTGCGGAATAATAACGAAGAAAAGTAACAACATTGTATTTTTACATAAAAATCACCCGGCTCACAAGGGTGAAAAAATCACAATCTCTCGGGATTTGTCCCAAAACTCCACTACAACTATGAGCCTCAACAAATTCATATTACAAAGCGTGCAACCTAGGAACTAACTCTAATCATTATCCTAACAATCTACCTAGACTATTGAGCTCTCTCCGAGTTGCTCTAGACTTGGAGCTGAATTTGACTATTATGTATACCTATTACAATGCTTCTAAGAAAGCCGGAAAGGTACAACTCGATAAATAATTATAAAACAAAATACTAGACTTGTGCAAAACACGGCACTCGATGCCTGACTACATGTGACCGAGTGAACCACATGACTTGCTAATCGACATGAGCATCAAAACATGCACTAATAATGATTTAAAACATGTGAAACATAATACCGAAAATATAGTCTAAAATATAATAGCATAAATATCCGAATAAAACATGATGAATCTGAATGACTGACATAACATGCTAGACAAGTCTATGAAACCTCTAAATATAAGTCTGACTAAAAATTGTTTACCAGGACAAGGCCCTGACATACCGCTACTCTAAAACATAATCGTGAAAATAAGCGAATGACACCCCGAATGAAATGGGGCTCACCAATAGCTAATATAGATAAAGTTCTAGCGTGCAGATCCATCATCCCGAAACGCGCACCTGCACCGTGAGTGCATGCCCCAGATAAATTGTATTGTATGTATACATACAACTGAAAGAATAAGCAGGTATATGATATAATAGGATTATGAAACTGAAGCTGAACATAGACATAAGTGTCATTGAGCATAGTAATTTATTTAACATGTGGAGGGGGTCACCTCTTTCCTGTAATGCACTATCGGGGTTCATAATCCATTTTAAATCAGAGAATAGGTATCTCAAATAATGCACCATGGGTATTGACATGGCAGACATCATCACCTACTACTAGTCTATGTATCATAATGCACCATGGTTCATAACAAGGCGGGTAACATTATCCTTTGCCGGACAATGTATTATAATGCACCATGGTTCATAATATGGCGGGCAACATCATTCACTGCCAGGCTATACATCATAATGCACCATGGTTTATAACATGGAGGGCAACATTATCCACTACTAGGCTATAGATCATATCATCATGCACCATGCTTCATAACATGGCGGGTAGCATCATCCACTACCAGATTATGTGCGTAACTGTAGTTCTAATGTGAATCTTTAGAGTCATTTTGTAACATTGTTATTGGATAGTAGAGTTTATATACTGAGACATGAAAACATACTAAGGTCTTTGAAATGCGATCGACTATTACTTTGTCTCGAACTAAGACATGAACTCATGAACTATTCATGAGATATAGATTGTCACTATGCATAAGCATTCTTGAATTTAGGCATGTTTGTCAATTGATACAATTACGTTTCTTAAACTCTTTATGATTTCGTGAATCCTGTCATGAGTTCCTAAACTATAGGGTCATCAGATTTCTGTCCTTTTCGAAGAAGTATCATAAGTTGAGGAACGAAATTGAGAATTATAGTGTAATGCATGACGCTGGAATACTGAACAGAACTAAACTAAGACATGTACTCATAAACTGATTACAAAGTTTGAAGCATTTATTGTTCATAGTAAACTGAATTATCTTAACTGAGACTCATGTGATATCGAACACGAGTCTATACTGATTAGGTAATGAGTTCACAATATTTGGAGTGATAATTATGAACAAGTATGAAGTTATAATCTTAAAAGATAGAAGTTCTAGACTTTTCATGAACTAGGGCATAATCTCTAATTCTGAAGTAATTAGTAGTGATTCTGATGAGCGAGGCACGGGGATGATTAATTTCCACACGTAGAGAGTTAGTCTCACATACCTTAACTTCCGGTTCTTGAGCGTAATACAACGTTCGTCACTTCCTTTTGACTTTAATCTCTATAAATACATGTCAATGGAATCAATATTAGCACCAATTCTCATGTTTTAGCCATGAAGGCATTTTTTCAATCACTTGGTGGACATAAAGCTTCATAGCCCTTATAAATGGTGTT
This sequence comes from Anisodus tanguticus, assembly GCA_034509755.1. Lineage (NCBI taxonomy): Eukaryota > Viridiplantae > Streptophyta > Magnoliopsida > Solanales > Solanaceae > Anisodus > Anisodus tanguticus. Next base: position 29,686,530 of record CM067555.1, on the reverse strand, counting down.
TCCACACCCAATTTCTCATCCTCCTATTTTTAGGTGATTCTACAACCTCAAATAGATATAATTAACATCATTCTTCATCACCCATAGATGACCTTCGTTGAAAATTCTGAGGGCGCAGGTGAATTGTAGCGTGTTTTGCAATTGATATGCATGTTTGGTTTGTATCTGAGAGGTCCCGGGTGAGTTTTGAGTGTCGGGATGAACTTGGTGAAAACCAGATTTTTACTGATTTCTGATGTCTTGCCTTTGCGGTGGTTGATCCGTAGGAGCGATATTTTAGGAAGTTAGGAAAGTTCTGCACCTGCGAAGTGCGAAGTTACCCTCACTTTTGCGAATCCTGGAATATTTTAAGTGACTTCGTCTCTACGGGTGATTTTCTGCAGAAGTGACTCCACCTCTGCGAGGGATGGTCCGCAAAGGTGGAATCGCTGGAAATCAAAAACCCTTTTTGTTCCATTCTTCACAAATTCACCCCATTCTTCATATTCACGATTTTGGAGTCTCAACGAGCTCTAATGGGGTGATTTTTCTGTGTTTGTGAGGATTCTACCTTGGGGTCAGTTTATTATCTGCCTAATTTATTTATGCTATCATTAAAGTATGGAAAATCATGTTAGAATCATGTATTAGTTTGGAGGTTTTGGGTGATAAACCCATAGTTGAAATTTATTTTCTTCTACTTTAAATCTTATGTTGTTGGAAGATTCTTTGAATCTAATCACTTATTTATTTTGGTAAAGTACCCGCTAATCTTGAACTTCTCTTTACTATGAAATTGAATTATGGAAAAATAAAGATTTGAAGATGATCAACCCTAGATGGGTTATGATTTTCTTATAAAATTGGGGTCCGAGTAATTGTTTCCCCTTTTCAATATTGGTTCTTATATGATATTAAATGTGTGTTAATATAGGACTTATATGTATACGCTTAGACTACTACCGTCCGATGGTACTTCAGAAGAACAATGTGGCATAGGAGTTCGTGGCACCCACTTGACTATGAGGTAGGCTACGGTTTAATATTACTAGACCCCGATAGAAGCATGTAGTTGTAAATATTGAAGGGTATTGAATGTGTACGAGTCCCACCTTAGCGGTTTGTGATGAGCACTTGGGTACACCAAAGTGTTGAATTGTTTTGATGGGTGATTTGGGAAATCAACATTGTTACGGTTCACTTTTACGCGAGACATAAAAATGGATTCATAACTTATAGACCCTAGAATTTATTTATTTTTTAGAGTCGCCACCTAATATATAAGAAAAAACTAGGAAAACCATTTTTTGAAGTTTTTTTTAAAAAAAATCCTAACTCTAACCAAAGTTCGGGGTAAGAGTTCAAGTGATCCATGGGTAAGGTGTAAGGCACCTCGATATTAAAATATTAAAGATTCGTAAAATACAATCACATCAAGTCTTTGATAATAAAAATTGCTTTTCATTTGCTACAAAAAAGTTTCAAAAAAGAGCACAAAAATATCTTCCTTTTGTATAAACATATACTTTATATCCTTTATTTCTAAAAGAGGTGAACCAATATTTCTTGTTCGGTTTTACCCAAAACCTTAACTATAAAGGATTTTTCTTCATGAAGAATCTCAAATTATTAAAGAGTAATTAGACTTTAGTCAAAATATTAATTATTTAAGACTTGACTTTAAAAACCTAAACCAATTTCCAATTTTTGTTTTGAAAGAAAACCAAGTCAAGAGAAAGCAACCTTTTTTTCTTTTGTAAAGTAGGTTACAATTCAAATCATTTTATTTTCAAGTCATTTGCAAATCTAGTTAAGGAAAATTAATCCAAACAAACTTTTATGATGAAATAGCCGAGACAAAACATCTCTTATTAATCCAGATTAGTATTGCAAAAACTAGATCTTTTATTTTAAGGTGTAAAAGTGGTAACTACATAATCTCAACTAAATTATATCCTATGGGTAAGCGTTTTACAAAGAAATGAATTCAACACATCATAAAGCAAGAATGAAAGATAGAAATGAAGCAAAGCGGGTTGGTGGGCATACTTGTCCACCTATTTTTCGCAAAATGAAAACATAAATTCTTATTTTGGGCCCTCATGCCCAACAACTTCAAAGAAATATATTTTTGGGCCCTCATGCCCAACAACTTCAAAATGGATGCTCAGGAGAGGGAATGTGGGCCCACAAGCCCACGAGACATGCAAAGAGAAAGGGGGGGGGGGGAACAGACGAGGGAGTTGGAACACGCTCAATAACGTATCAAAAATAAAACAAAATAAACACCGATATATAATTACACACAAAAAATCATGTTCAGGTATTAACAAAGGCAAAACAGGCCCAACTATAAAGCAACCCACAACAAAATTAATTCGTATTGGGCATTTACAAGTAGACGACACACAGCAATAAAAGATGGGCACAATATGACAACTATTACAAACAAATCAGTCCAAATAAAATATGAGCCCAACACATTCACGTTGTTATTACAAACTCATACTTAACAGACCAAAAGGGGTTGATATACATAATATTATCCGATATACCTGAAAGATGTACATACATATACAACTCCCGTATACACTGGATGTATACTGGACCTGTATACCATGTATATTTCAAGGCATATCACTTTAGACAATACATCAACTAGGGGAGAAGACAATAGATCCTAGGCAAAGTAGAAATATGCTAGATACAGAGAAGGCTTAGATGATTCACACAAGACAAGCAAAGGAGAATGGGCAGAAACGAATAGATTTAGCTTTGATAAGAAAGGGAGAAGTACAATGCACATTGCTCAGAATTCAAAATAAAACCAATATCAACTCAAACATAATAGGCAAATAACATATACCATAGACATGCTTATTCCTAAAACTTTTGGAGAAAAAGTCCTGCTATCTTCAATTTTTAGCATACAAAATTAAGGCAAGTCATATTGAATCAGAGGAAGATGATCACAATCAAAGGTGGGAGAGTTCCTAATTCTTTCATATTAACACAAAGCTATTACAGCAAAAGGTATGGCTCAAAACCAACATGATCATCCCACTAGCATATCATACAATGACAATACTGCAGGTTGAGTCCATTTTTACTGTACCTACATAATCAAATAAGGAAATCAAGCAAGTTGAACATGGTCTGAGTCATTCATCCGAGACATACACATACATCTTCAATAGGCAGCCTAAGCATGATCAACTATTGTCACAAGACATGGACCCTATTTGGCCAAACAGAGGACCTGGGCAGTTTCTACCCTAGGCAGTTTTCAATATCCCAATTTCTCCTATCTATGCTTTACATGACCATAATTATCTACCAATATGAGATACAGCCAACGTCTATGGCTTAACATGATTCAAACTAGTTCAACTAAGTGCAAAAATGACATATACAGCCAACTAGTCCACAACTGAGCAGACACGGCATAACATTGGCTATTTTAGGAGATTTCACATGGAGGCATTATTATAGTGAAAACAGGCAGGACAAATGCACATTCAACCTAACAAGTCAAGTAGAATGCAACATTTCAAATGTACAGAGTCATCTAAGGCAACACTGAGTATACCAGACCCTATTCATGCTACATTATGGGACCTAAGAAGCATTGAGACAAGTAAAACATTACATGACTGATTTGAGAATTATACAGGACATGGGAGTATACAAGCATGGCATCTTCAAATATATAAGATTGGATAGGCCTAGCTGAACGCACACAACCAGTTAGTTAAGCAGGATGTGTCACAGTGACTCAAGAGATTCTGCATGCTATCATAGACATGTTCAGCACTTAGACAGACAAAAGATAGTTGGATAGCTAGTTTAGGAGTCATTTTAGGGCATGGAGATGAGCCATGTTCATTTAGACCACATTTTAAAAGGTACAGAACCATTTGGGCTAAGTTAAACAAACAGGATCCTACTCAAGCTATACACTAGGTATAAATGACACTTAGATAGATAGGCTGGAATATCATGAGTTTAAATTAACAGGTGATCATAAAGGTAATCATGTGACTAGTTAACAAAATGCTTTTAGAGATACCAGACCACCCAAGGTGAGTTAAAATACTTCAAGTCACATTCAGTATTACCTACCTAGACATTGTGACCCTTAGGCAGATAAGATAAACATATGAATAGACGGACAAGCACATTTCCAAACCATCAATACATAGTCCTATGATACTGCTACTCATGTGATCTTAAACAGATAAGGAACAGTCCACAAGCACACAATCAGACCCATACTTCTTTTTATATTTCTACCTTTGCTATCCTAAATTCATATACACACAGGTTTTCAAATATGCTAGTACAAGGCCTAAAGCAAAACCTGTTCTACACTACTAATTTGGTCACATAGAGCATGTGGATAGGTTAACCAATACATATCAAAGTCCTCAAAGAGACTAGGACTGTGTCATTACCTAATATGGTCTCCAAACATATAAAGAATCCAAACATGATTACATATTCCCATTTCAATCACCACAATCCATGGTTCTCAAAGTAGAACAAACACCTCATTATATTAATCATGCTGAACTTTTAACTAATCATGATCTCTACTAAACAAGTACTAAGCACTAATCTCATACCAAGTATGAATACAAACAGAACACTTTCATAAACATTGATGGCTAACCAAAACAGTCTAATAAGCTTAAATATTAATGAACACAAAAAAAACACATAAATGACTACCTTATCACATAACAAAAAAAAACACATAAAAATGAGGAAAATAAACTGAGAAGAATTATTGTTTACCTCTTCTGTGTACAGTCGTGAATCGAGATCTGGAGTGGAAAGCCTTCCTTCAACCTCACGAGCTCAGCCACAACAAAATCGAAAGGAGAAAAAATTTTAAACTGCCAGAAACCTTAGAGAAATGTTCTAGGGTTTCTATTTTCTCAAAATATGAGACTTGTGCTCGATTTTCGGGAGAAATTCCACTATCAAGACCTCGTTTGTGACTGAGGGGAAGGGGTCCTTTTATAGGAGCCAAAATCCCTCAAAACTTCAATCCCAACCGATGTGGGACCAATTTCGGATTAATTTTGAAGAAGAAAAAAATGGACCAATGAAAATCGATTATTTTGCTTTCAAATGGGACAATATCAATTAATATGAACTCAGAACGTAGCGGAGAGAAAGGGGCGGGGGGTTACCTTTGCGGTGGTGCCATGGTGGGGATGGGTAAGAGTCATTAATGCTCTTACCCAACGGGAGAGGCACAGATTATGGAAGATCGTCCTTGCCTGAACCTTTGCCGAAAATGGCAACAGAAGAGACAGAGCGCAAAGCGTATAGACACGGCTAGGGTTTCGCACCCTTTGGGCGTAATGAATGAATGAATGAATGGCCTTTTCCCTTGTTTCGTTGATAAGAAGCAATTTGGGCCGGGTTTGGTCCAAAATGAACTAGACCTGACCGATGCAAAAATAGAAAATCGGCCCAAGTGAAATAAATGAAAGGGGTTTGGATATTATTTTACAAATTAGGTCACGCAGTAATTTAGGAAATGGCCACTAGACTTTAAATTTAAAAGAAATGAGCAATAGAAAATCAATTACGCCAAAATTAAAACAAAAAATGAGTAATTAGAACTAAAATCATAAAAAAATGTAATTACTTTAAAAAATTAAATAAAACTGAGATGTATTCGGATACTCTATTTAATTAGACTCAATCTTCTTAATTTTACGGAGTGAAATATGATCAATTTATGAAAATTAGTTTAGACAATTAATTAAACAATTGCCTTCCTTAATTTAAAAAATTGGTAAATATTTCTTTAAAATATGTAAAAATATGCAAATGATATATAATAATATATTCGGTGATATTTTTCCAAATAAAATGGTAAAATGTTACCGGGATAATTTTATAAAATTATTTTCGCTCCGTTCATAACTCGAAACTTTGAGTAGTTAAATAAAATAATGGAGGGTAAAAATCAGGTGTCAACAACTGCCCCTTCGTTGTTCAAGGATGGCGACACCATCCATCAGCAACGAAATTTGACGAACCTGATTTAAACCGACCAAATCAAAATTCTTATCGATTTTTATACATTTTTTTATAATTGAGCCCGAACCCCGGTTTTTGGGTTTACTACATATCTCATGCTATATGGGAATTCAGGTCACCTGTAGTTAGACTTAGAGAGGACTAAATAAAGTAAAATTTTAAAATTACTCTTGTTGGAGTGTGACCGGCTCTCTGGTACTGAGTTCTCCTACATCTCCCCGACTTCGGGAATCAGGTCACTTGTAGTTCGACTCAATTGGACGAAGAGGTTATCCCTTATGTGGGAGTGCCTCTAAAAGTAAAAATAGAAAAAGCAAGTGTGGCGCTTCCGACTCCTGTACAGAGAGTTTCACTCTCGTGTATCCTTGTCTCGATTGATTGCACAAGAAAAAATTCCATGTTTACTCTGCATGTATCTGGATCGGGCTTGACTGGCTGGCACTCTTAGCATCTCTAAACCTATTTCCATTCGTTTGGTAACATTGTGGGGTGTGGGATGTCATTATCATATTTTCCGATTTTGAATCGTCCTCTTGACACTGCTTGACTCTTGTTGTAGACGAATGACCCTCTCAGCATTCTTCTGTAGCCCTCTCAACATTTTCTGTAGAATGACCCTCTCAACATTCTTTTATTGCCCTCTTGGCTTCTTCTATAGCCCTCTCGGCGTCTTTGTTTGGCCCTTTCGGCAACATTCTAGAATGACCCTCTCGACAACATTTAGAATGACCATAGAATTAGCCTCTCGAATTTTTTGTCTAGCATCTCTTTTGTAGAATTACCCTCTCGGCATTCCGCTTTGTCTAGTCTCTTGTTAGCATTGTAGAATAACCCTCTCGATATTCTTTTGTAGCCTTCTTGGCTTCTTTGTCTGGTCCTCTTGGCAGCATTGTAGAATGACCATCTCGACATTCTTCTCGTAGCCTTCTCGCTTTCGTAGAATGACCTTCTCAGCATTCTTCTAGTCCTCTCGACTTATTTGTTGTATTGACGATTCTCCCAACTTTGTTGGTTTTACCCTACTCGTTATCACAAATAAATGGGTTAGTGAAAATGTTCCGCCACCTTTTTGGCGACGGACTGAACGTGCATTCACATAAAATTATTAGTTTAATGAGGCTAGCTCGTGTTATGGATTCTTCCCTTCTTCTTCCTTCGGATCACGGTATTTGTTCCACCCCGACTTTCGATTCGATAGCATGAAAGTTTGAGTATAGCAAGAAAAAAATTGAATATTTATTTAAAACAAAAGGTCGCTTCATCAAAAATTCTTGTTAAATGTCATGACATGTGCTTTCGAGGTGAGACTTTCTTCTTGATTCTGTTTTTATGGAATTTTTGAGGTCTTCTAAAAAATTTCGCCCCGATCTGAAGCTTATACCATGGAACTTTTGCGGTGATCGATGATGAAGGAATTTTCGAAACCCCCTCAAAAATTTTGCCCCGATTACGAAATCTTCTATCGGTTGACAATTCTTTAGGTCTTTTGTTGAAAGGTCCTCTAAAAAATTCTGCCGAGTTGAAGTTGTGACAGTAATCCTCCTTGGTCGAATCTAAAGTTTCAGAAATTTTTGATATCTTCTCAAAATTTCTCGTCCCTGTGGATCCCTAAGGGTTTATTTGTTTTTTCTATTAGTGCGACTGAGCTTAGAGAGCGCCTACATATCCTGTCACAACATGATCAGCTAGAACATAGTTCAGAATAAACATGATTTAGTTTTTCTAACGATATGACCGAGTCCAAAATAGACTGCCTACGTATCCCGCCCTGGGGAAATCAGGTCATTGTGTAGTTCATGTTACAGAAAAGTCAATGGATTTTCTTTCTATTACAAGGAAAAAGACCATAACCCATCACGAGTCCCTCTATGTATCTTTGTTACAGGAGATAGGTCTTGTTGTAGTGATTACAAGTAAACAAAATGAGATTACTTAGAAAAAGTGTGCATTCACACGTAGTATCTCTTGACTGCATCCGAATTGATTGCCTTGGGCCACTCTTGGCCATCCATTCTGCTAAAACCAATTCTTCTCCGGAAAGAACTTTACGAAGTATATAAGGACCTTGCCAGTTTGGCGCAAATTTTTCTTGGTACACGTCCTAATGGAAAATACTCTATTGAGTACCAACTGTCCTATCTAGAAGATTCGAGCTTTGACCCGTTTGTTGAAGGCGTAGACCATTCTCTGTTGGTATAGCTAACTATGGCACACAACTAGAGATGTAAATGGATTTTTCCGGGTCCGGATCCGGTGGATCCGCATCCGTTTTATAGGATATGTATCTTCAAAATTTGGACCCGACGGATCATGATCGGACCCGGATCTGTTTCTAACGGATTGGATCTGGATCTGGATCTTGTATTTGAGATCCGTATCCGGTCCAGATTCAATCCGCGAATCCTTATATTCATAACCTAGAATGTAATTTTATAAGTATTTTCTTAAATTTTTTTCATAATTTATGTATTGGGTAAAGGGTTGAACTAGGATAAGGCACAAGTCACACAACCATGTAATTTGCATTTGAAGTTTCATTTCTATTACCAATATGCTCTCTACAGTTTCCCATATTTTCATTTCTATAAAAAGAAAAAATTATCATTCTTCTTTAAGTTTTCCTTTCTTGAATCTGTTAGCCGTAAGCTTTAAGTATCTTTCTCTCATTTGTTTGATCAGAAAAAAAAAAACTGGGACTTTTGATATATGACTGACATTGTTTTATGTTGTTTAATGAAGTCAATCAGTAGAATAACAAGTGAAGCATCACTAAAGCCTCCAAAAATTAGCTCAAAGTTGCAACCTGTTCAGCATCACTAATGAATTCAATCGTCTTTATTTTCTTGTGATGCTAAAATGGTCAAAACGCACGTAATGACGAAATAGGTCGTTACACATCAGTAGTTGGAATCAATTTAAGGTTGATTCCCCAAATCACCCATCATCATAGTTCAACACTGGTACCCCCTCAATCGTTTATCACAACCAACTGAGTGGAACCCCCATACACGCCCAATACCCCGTGATATTATGCACTTCTATGAAGTCTTGTGAAAGTAAACCATAACCTACCTCTGGGCTAAACAAGAGCACCAACAATCAAGTCTCGGTGAAAGTCTTGCCCTTCCTTTGTGCCTCGTGATAATTGAAGTTTACTTACGCATATACTATTTGTTAATATAAGGCTTACACAACAAACAAGGACATAATCCTTAAAAAAAACATGACTCAAATACCAGCCCCAGTGCCCACACCATCAAGACTCTAACTTTATTACCAAAAAACCACCAATACATATTATGTGGTCATATTCTTAAGTTAATTTGAAAACTATACTCAATTGGACCTTCAATTGAACAATATATAAAAAGGCCCAAATCGGAAACCCTAGAATTTACCCCCAAATCAAATATGTATCTATACTTCAAATTAAGCCCCACAACATGATTGTCTAACATATTCCATCACTAATTCATGATAATCAAAGCAATCTAATCCATAAACACCTTTTAAATCAATAGTTTAACTCTCTTAAACTTATAAGAAATTACAACTCATCTTCCCCAACTTACAAACATACTACCTTACCAATAAAAGACTTAGAAATGTATAATCAAATCATAAAAGAAGGAATTCCTTACCCCAAATATGAAATCACTCTTAAACCTCTCGAAAATTCTCTCTCGCGGCTCTAGGTTCGAGGGTCTCTATTTTGGGAAAAGAAATCGACATAAGGAATATAAATAGGACACAAAGAAGCTAGGTTTGGGCAATCCCCAACCTACAAATATGAGGTTGTTTATGGTGGATAAAATGGTGAAAAGGCCAATATGGATTATATATGATGTGTTTGTGAAAGTTGATAAGTTCATCTTCTATGCCGACTTCATGATATTGGATTGTGTGGTTGACTATGAAGTTTCCATAATCTTAGGACGAACTTTCTTGGCGACGGGGAGAGGAATTTGTAATAGGGAGAGTGAAGAGTTGACGTTCGAATGAATGATGAAGAAGTTATCTTCTATGTGTGCAAGTCTATGAAATAATCCATGGATATGGGGGTACAACAACAACAACATACCCAGTGAAATCCCACAATATGGGGTCTGGAGAGGGTAGAGTGTACGCAGACCTTACCTCTACCTTGGTAGGTAGAGCGACTGTTTTCGAGAGACCATCGGCTTAAGATATGGGGGTGATTTCGATTATTGATGTGATTCATGATGAGGTAGAATTAAATGACGATATTGATGTCATTGAAAGAGCTTTGATGGTGGTATTGTTGAATCATGATGATGAAGTAGTTGAGGGGATTGCAAAGACCATGCTTGCACTTGAGGGCCAAGGGTCCTATTCTTATTCTCCTAGTCAATTAGCCTTGGATTTGGAAAACCGTGAAGTGCCACCTCTCAAGCCTTCTATTATTGAACCGCCAACTGTTGAACTCAAGCCACTTCCAATCCATTTGGAATACAAGTTCCTTGGGTTAAATGACTCTTTGCCGATTATTATCTCACCAAATCTCAATGAAGATCAAATGGAGGCTCTATTGTCTATCTTGAGAACTTATAAAAGGGCCATTGGGTAGACTATAGCGGATATCCGAGGAATAAGTCCGAGTGCTTGCACTCATCGTATTCATATTGAAGAAGATATTTCCCCAAGTGTTGAACATCAAAAAAGGTTAAATCATTCAATGGAAGAAGTTGCCAAGAAAAAAATTATTAAATAGTTAGATGTCGGGGTTGTGTACCCCATTTCCGATAGTGCATGGGTGAGTCTCGTGCAATGTGTGCCAAATAAGAAAGGGATCATGGTGGTCCCTAATGATTAGAATGAATTGATACATATGAGGACGATAACAGGATAAAGAGTTTGTTGGGATTACCAAAAGTTAAATAGTGCTACAATGAAGGATCATTTCCCCTACCTTTTATTGATTAAATGTTTGATAGGTTGGCGGTAAAAGCTTATTGTTTCTTTTTGGATAGGTATTCAGCCTACAATCAAATTTAAATAGCCTAGAAGACCAAGAGAAAATGACATTCACTTGCCCATATGGTACTTTTGCTTTTCGAATTATTCCGTTGGTCATTACAATGCTCCCGCCACCTTTCAATGTTACATAATAGCCATATTCAATGATTCGGTGGAAGATATTATTGAGGTATTCATGGATGACTTCTCCGTCGTTGGGGATTCTTTTGAAAATTGCTTGGAGAATCTCTCCCAAGTATTGAAGAAATGTGAAGAGACCAACTTGATCTTAAATTGAGAGAAATGTCATTTCATGGTCACAGAAGGTATAGTCATTGGTCACAAAATTTCCAAGGAAGGTATTGAGTGGATAAGGCAAGGATTGAAGTGATAACCAAGCTACCTCCTCCAATAACCGTCAAGGGTATTCGAAGTTTCTTGGGGCATGCCTAATTCTATAGGAGGTTCATAAAAGATTTTTCCAACATCACTAGCCCGATGTGCAAGATCCAAGAGAAAGATGCTAAGTTTGACTTTAATAAAGCATGCCTCAAAGCATTTGAGGATTTGAAAGAAAGGTTAGTTTCGACTCCAATTATTGTGACTCCAAATTGGGATCTTCCCTTTGAATAAATGTGTGATGTAAGTGGAGTAGCTATTGGAGTTATGTTGGGACAAAGACATGGCAAGACCCTTCATCCAATTTATTATGCAAGTAAATCTCTCAATGAGGCTCAAAAGAACTATACAGTGATAGAACAAGAATTGTTGGCCATTGTGTTTGCATTTGAAAAGTTTCGCTCATACTTGTGGAGTTCTAAAGTGGTAGTCTATTCTGATCATGCAGCACTCCGATACCTAATGAAAAAGAAGGATGAAAATCTACACTTGATTAGGTAGGTGCTCATTCTACAAGAGTTTGATTTTTAGATAAAAGATCGGAAGGGTTGTGAGAACCAAGTGGTGAATTATTTGTCTAGAATTTAAGAACATGAGGGAAAAGAATGAGTTGGAGATCAATGCTATTTTTTCCGATGAGCAAGTCTTAACATCATCTCAAGATCTCATCCCATGGTATGCCGATTTCGCGAACTACTTGGTAAGCGGAATTATGCCGGATCATTTAAACTTTCATCAAAAGAAGAAATTCTTGAGAGATTCTCGGAACTACTATTGGGATGAGCCTTATCTATTATGCATTTGTGCCAATAATATGATTCAAAGATGTGTGCCTGAAGTTGAAACTTTTCCTATCATGGAAGCATGCCACACTTCACCGGTTGGGGGTCATCATGCTAGTCACCTCATGGCCTCCAAAATTCTTCAAAGTAATTTCTATTGGCCAACAATCTACAAGGATTCTTATGATTTTATGAAGCATTGTGACCAATGTCAACGGGAAGGAAATGTCACTAGATGACATGAATTGTCAATGTCTCTTATCTTCGAGATGGAGTTGTTTGATGTTTGGGGGATTGACTTCATGGGGATGATTCTGAGCTCTTATGGAGACAAATACATTCTTGTGGTGGTTGACTATATTTCCAAGTGGGATGAATCTATATCCCTTCCAAACAATGAAGGGAAGAGTACCACCACATTCCTAAAAACATATTTTTACTCAGTTTGGGACCCCTAGAGCTATCATAAGTGATGGAGGCTCTCACTTTTGCAATAAAGTGTTTTCTTCTCTTCTTGAGAAATATGAGGTGAAGAATAAGGTGGAAACTCCTTATCATCCCTAAAACAAGTGGTCAAGTGTAAGTGTCCAACCGGGAGATCAATAGCATATTGACAAAGACGGTGAATGTCATGCGGATGAATTGGTCAAGAAAGCTAGATGATGCCTTGTGGGAATATATAACAACATACAAGTCTCCAATTGGTATATTGCCATACAAGTTGGTGTTTGAAAAAGCATGTCTCCTTTTGATAGAGGTAGAATACAAGGCACTATGGGCATTGAAGAAACTCAACATAGATTAGAAGATTGCTTTGCGGTTAAGGGTGGATCAACTCAATGAGATAGATGAGTTATGTCTCCAAACTAATGAAAGTTTCATTCTTTACAAGGAGAGGATGAAGTTCCTCCATGATAAGAGAATTTTGAAGAGGGAATTTTCACCCAGGGACTTGGTCTTGTTATACAACTCAAGACTCAAGTTGTTTCCCGGAAAGTTGAAGTCAAGATGGTCCAGTCCTTTTAGAGTGACAAAGGTGTTCCCTTAGGATGTCATTAAATTGGAGAGCAAAGCGGACCACACATTCAAGGTGAGCGGTCAAAGAGTAAGGCATTATTTAGGGAGTGTTGATGATCATAGTGAACACTATCATCACCCTTCATGAACCTTGAAGAATTGGGTAACAATTGTCGTGCCACGACGTTAAATCAAGCGCTAATGAGAGGCAACCCAAAGTTTTATTTTGTTTATATATTTTGTGATGTTCACTTGTGTGTTTTAATAGTTTGTCTAAAGTGTGTAGTATCGAAAACGCAGGCAAAATGAGGAGGAGAAGGAGACCATTGTGTGACCTCTTCGCGCATCGCAAACACGATCTCGCGGACCGCACAATGGTCCGTAGAACTCCTCAGGGAGTTGGAAAATTTTGAACAAGAAGAGATAAAAATGCGGACCCATATATAGACCGCACTTTGGTCAGCAGAATTGCATAGTGTACCTAATAGTTCCAAAAGAAGAATGCGGAGAACAAGTCCCATTATGCGGACCGCAACACAGTTTTTTGACTTGCTCTGTGATTGCATAATGGGTCTACATCATCAATAGATAAGTGGGTTGTAGTTCGATTCTGTGGTCCATAGACCGGATCCGCAACCCGCACCGTAAAACATGCACAAGGTATAAATAGGGCTTTTAGACCTAATTTTTTCTTTCTTTCTCTCATTTACATTTCAAATGCACAAACCCCCTCATTCTACTTCAACCGTTACAACACTCCATCGCAAAACACCATTTATCTCTCGCACTCGGCCCTAACCACGTGTTTGTGTGTCATCTCACTCATCTCCCTCATTTCTCTTTCCATCGATCAACATGTATGTCTCCGTTTCTCTTTCTTTCGTGCTTCTTGGTAAGGGATGGAATATTATTGTTGAAGAGTGACTTGTGGGTTTGGTTTGATGCTCATTTATGGTCCACAATGTTATTTGAATAATGAAACTCCCCGTAGTTCTCTATTTTCCTTTTTTGTGTGAAATTGGTTCAAGTAAGAACTTGTATAAGAATGAATCATCTTAAATTGAACGAACAAAGGGATTGAGCTCGGGATTAATTGCATTATACTTGACTCGGGGTAGATAATTTATATGGGATGATTGTTGGATTGATCGTAATCAAAATTTGACTATACATACATATGATTGTAGAAATTTGCAAAATCAAAGCCGTAGGGAAGTCCGAGTACCCATGAGCTTTGTTGAATGCGTTTAGTTGGTTGTGTGTATGTTATTTGTAGGATGGGGTGTGGCAACACCAAAGGTTGTGAAAAAATGAAGTAAAACTCTTGAAAATTACCCAAAATACGCTAACTAGGAACCTTTTTGCGGGCCACGAATATTCTATAGACGGAAGGGTGGCAATTATGTGATGCCTCTTTGCGAGCCGCGAAATGGTTCTACGGATTTCAAAGTTGGCCGTATAATTGCCAATGAATTTTAAGTTTCGGGAAAAATTTCGATCTTGATATGCGGACCGCAATTTAGATTTGCGATGTTGCGAGACATGGATTGTGGCCCGCAGAATAGATCGGCGATAATTGAAGCTTTGTTTACATGTTAGATGATTTGCGCTCGTGGGCGGCGATGATTGTGGCTAGTGAGACCCCGTAGTGGATAGTTGCGGCAAGAAGATATATAAGAACACCTTAAAGACCGAGGCCAAGTTTTGGCTAAGTTTTGTGAGTATCCATTTGCAACCTTCCTACAACGAGACAGATATCCAGTGGAAAATATTGCACTCATTGCTTGTATCATGAGTTGGGTCTATGTCAATGTGGGTGATGTGATAGAGAAGGATCTCGTCAAGAGAGCGCAACAAGATAAGACCTCATTTCCTTTTCCTTGCCTCATCACTAAGTTATGCCGGAGAGATAATGTGTCGGACTTGCCTTGAGTTGACAACACCGTTGAAGCATCCGTGATGGTTGATATCTTACGGTTATAAGATGAGAAAAATCAGGCAATGAAGAAAAGAAAAACCACCAGTAGTTTAGTGGAGACCTCTCCGCCTTTGGAGATAGCTAATTTAGAGGGCTCCACATACGAGGGGACAAAGACACATGCCACCACTTCGGCCGACCCTCGCTTCATCTATTCCTTCCATGACCAATATTTCTACATTGGCGGGTAGTTCCACCCCATCATCCCCTACTCCTCATGCACCTTCGTCTACTTCGGGGTTGGCTCACATTCTATTGAGGGTCGGGATAGTGAGGATAGGCGATTGTTATGACTACGGATACTAGGTCATCTCATCTTGAGAATAGCATCTCGAGTTTATTAAGAGTGTCTTAGCCCCGATCAAGAAGGTCATGATAGCGGTGCAATATAGATAAAAGGATCATGAGGATGTACTCGTTCTATTGACAGACCAGGTAGAGATGTTAGAGGCTAATATCAGTGGTAATGTTTCTTCACTATGGGCAAACATAGAAAGCTTTAAGAAGGAAGTGGAGAGCTTGAAAACTACCGAGATTGATAACCTTCTTGTTGTCCCGCTCCGGCCGGATAAGGTGGAGCCACAATAAGTGAGTGAGCTCGAGTTAGAGGGTCAGAGAGAGAGGATGTTAGTGAGACTCCGGATGACATGAAGAGCGAGGATGATGAGGATGATGAGACTAATGAAGAGGGGCTTGATAATCCCCGCACTATAGTTGAGACAACTAAAGAAGACATGCATTTGATTGAGGAGGAAATTCTTGATGCGCTAGGAGGAGTAGTCTCTTCGAGAGACTTCAATGATTGGCACTAGTTGGGTGGAGCCTAGGAGCCACGGACGAGAGATTGATGTCGGAGGTTCTATTTCTCCACTAGTTATGGGCACCACTCCATAGGTCCGAGAGATTAGTCCAAAGACCTTGCTACCATAGACCGAGCCCGTGATGAGAGATCTAGAGATACATGTCCCCGTCGCATGGCATTGATGCCATAGTAGAGGCCACATCTATGAACCGGACTCGGGAGGGCACTTAGTGCGCCTTAGGGAGACCCTTAAACTTTTGTCCTTGTACATTATATTTTTTTATGCATTGAGGACAACACAAGTTTTTTTGATGTTTTGGAACTTGTAAGACTTGACAATTAGTTTAATATGTATGCGTTTTAGTTATGTTATTGTTAGTTTTTCTTTTGAGGCAATTGTGTATGTGTTTCTAACATTTGACATAAATGTCTATATTTTGCGTCATTTCTCTTCGGTTTCTTAGAACGTTAGTCATACCTCTTGCATTTGATTTGCTATAATTGAGCTTATGTTGTGGTATTTGTGTTTTTAGGCTCCATGAGGTAGATTTGATAAATTTTGAGCATTATGATGACGATTTGTGAGAATTTCGGGATGGAACTAAATCATCGAAGAGATGCGCGGTACAATTGTGTCGCATGGGTGCTTGCAAGTGCACACAAAAATTACGGAGATTGGCCACATCCGTGACACCTCTGCGTTGTGTGGGTGAAGCACATCAACAAACTGTAGGCAACTTTTCCTTCATTTGTGGCACCTCTGCGTCGCAGGGGTGCTGCACGTCGGCGTCTGCTTTTCCTATTTTGATGGGAATTTGGTCTACTTATTTTAGTTTTAACCTAGACTATAAATAGACATTTTTATCAATGTAAACGGCGTCTTTGGGATATTTTTTAGACTTGTAAGTCGCTCTTATTGCTTTTCCTTTAGTTTTCTTATTTTCTATCCATAAACCCTAGGTTATTTTATAAATTCTTTTGTCCTTCTTCGAATCATGACTAGCTAATCTCCTTAATTTCTAGGGTTATGGCAAAGATATGAATGTTGGTTTAATGATAGTTTTTGCATATTAGATTTCCATTATTGGGTTTCTTATTTATTCTTGAGCTTAATTGTTTGATTAAATGAAGAATTAGTTGAGCACTATATGTGGCGTGTGAATTGGACTAGGGATAGGAAATTTGCATGCGTAATAAGAACAATAGGACTTGTTCATATTCATGTTTTTCGCTCGGGATAAGAATATACCTTTTAGCCTTGCTTAGTTAAATACCGAGATATAAATGTGTTCTTGTTACCTCTAACATCCATAGGGATATAGGCGTTATAGTAGCATCTACAAGCTTGTGAGCAACCCGGAAGATACTCATAAAGTTAAAATCAATATGTCAACTAGTAACCTACGAAATCAAAATAGGTAGAACTATCGGGAAGACCAACTGGATTGTTAAAAGTCATAACCCTGGATTCCATCATCATCCGATAAATCTTACAGTCTTAGTCTCAATTGTCTTAGTCACAAGATTAATCAATCTTACTTATTTACTTTTGCATAAATGCAAGGTAAGTCTGCGTACAATAGACCCTTATGGTCTGGCCTTTTCCGAACCTCGCACATAGCGGGAGCTTAGTGCACTAGGTTGCCCTTTTTATAGTTAGTTTAACAAAACACCTAGATTTTTACTCTCTTGAATAGTTACGAATGAATTTGAATTAGATAGATAGTAGAAAAGTACAAGTCCCTGTGGGTACGATATCTGGACTTTAATCATATATTACTTGTCAACCACGTATACTTGCATGTGCATTTGGGAGCAACCGTTTTTTTAGTTCCCCTTGGTTTTTCTATGCCTCGTTCTTTTCCAAGGGTGTAAGTTTAGCAACCATGGTTAGAGATATAATAGTTTGACTTGGTTGGTACTTTTATGTAGTTTCTAGCATGTGTAGCTTCTTTTTGGCTTTGGTGATACCCCTTGAAAATTTGGATTTTGAAAACAAGAGTAGCATTGCACTTTAATGATTGTTGTATGAAAACATGCCTCATTTTTTTTACTCTATGACTACTTATGTTTGAATCTTCATGAGATGATAGCCTTGTGTTCGATAGAGGGTATGAAATGTAGTAATTTTTGTAGTTCATGTGCATTGAGTGGTGAGGATTTGATTGCTATCTTGTGTTTGCTTGTATTTTCTAGAACTTGCCTCATTAGTTTGTCACCGTGAAACTCGGAATTGTTTGGTTGAGGAAAGGATCTTAGGATTTCATATGAGAGTGAGCCTTCTTGATGGAGATTCTTTGACCTACCCGTGAGTTGAGAGAATTAGTTGTCCCCTTTTGAGCTTTTTAACTTTTTCTTTGGCTACCATATTACAAACTGAACCCCTTTTGAAATGAACCATCTTTGGACCTCTTTTAAAGCATGAGAAGTGAAAATTGAGGCCAAAAGCCTAAGTTGGGGGTGGAACACGAGAGAAAAGAAGGGAAAAAGATTGTAATATGAGTGATACTAAAAAAATAGAAAAGAAGAAGAAGAAAATGAAATACAAAAATAATAGAAGAAGAGAAAAGAAAAGGAAGAACAAAAAAGAGTGAACTAAAATGGGGATAATTAAATAAAATGGGTGGGAAAAGGAATTTGGAAGAAGAAAGAAGTAATTGAGCTAAAAAGTGTGAAAAGTGTAGTGCTAAAGTATCACGATCCAAAATCTCATTGTGTCGTGAGGGCACATACCCTAATTTGTAGGGGAACCCCAATCTTATAACATAAGAAATGTGAAAGTAAATGCGGAAAGTAAACAAGAGAAATATTAACAAGTCTTAAGACTTAATACATACTCTCTCCGTCCCAATTTGTTTGAAGGTCGTTGACTTGGCATGAAATTTAATACTATGAGAAGACTGTGTAATGTTCCAAATTTACCCTTACTAAAAATAATAATTTAAATAGAAAACGAAAGCAATTCTGATGGTAAAAGAAATCAATGACTTTCTCTCTCCTATGGTGTCATCTCATTAATGTACTCTAATTCCATAGAGTCAAAAAACATTATCAGATGTACATTTTTCTCCATCTCCCATTTATTTTCTCTCTCATATATGATGGAGTCTCTAACTCAAACTCACACCAACGCTGATGTATATAAGGAGAGGATTGTATGGTTAGGTAGGTCGGAGTTGGATTGGAACCTAATAGACACGAAAGTGGGGGTCAAGTGGAGGTTAACAGGTTTTCGGGCAGTGTGTGTTTGGTGGGAGGTGTGTGGGTACCTTCGGGTGGAATCGGACTGAGGCATTTGGAAAGGTTGATTTAGACATGTTGTAGGTTATGTTGGTGGTTGGTATTTGGTGGTTGGATAATTGTAAGGTGGCGGAAACTGATCGGGACAGTATGGGTAGCAGTTTAGGGACTCGATAGGGACGGTGGGAAACTGGTTGGGGTTTCAAGGGTTTGTGGGAGGAATCGACTAACGACCTTTTGGGTGTAGGTTGGGGGGTGTTGTGGTGTATTGTGGTGAAAGAAATTAGGTAGTTTGGACAAGGATGGATCACGAATTTGACAGACAAATTCGTGTGCGGATAAGGTGATGAAAGTCGAGAAGACCTTCAATGTATTTGTTACAAATAACCGGTCGAACCTTGGCTTGGATATAGTTAGATCACAAACGTTCTAACTAGACTTACATCGAGGGTTTGGATCATAAAAGGACCAAGGGATGGCCCGCAAAAGGACCGGGGTTCGGACCACAAAAGGATCGAGGTTTGGCCCATAAAAGGACCAACTAAGGATAACAACACAAGTTGAAATACTTAGCAAAGTTTGAGAAAACTCAAATATATTTCATATAACTTCAATGTCTCTTTACATCAACTACATGCCCTAATTATACTAGTTCTAAACCTTCTAGAAGAGCAACTAGATAGACATCATACATGGAACTCATTTGAATGGGAAAAGGAGAGGCTTCGGCCGACTTTGGGAAGGGAAAAGAACCAACCCTTCATGTTCTCTAGGCCACCCTTTTGTGTCATCCATGTAGATAAGTGCATGAACTAGCTAGTTCATGAACTACCTCCTTGGGGCATGTTTGGAAGCTTCTCCTTCTAGATGATTCTCGGCCTAGTCATCCTATCTTATTACATGGCCGGCTTAGTCATCTCATCCTATTACACGGCCTATTAATTAAGCTATAAGGAATTTAAGCTAAGAATTTAAAATAAGCTAAAAGTTTGTCTCGGCCAAGACCTACATAAAATCTAAAAATATATGGCACTTCTTGGATCTTCAAGTCTTTTCTTCAACTCCACACTCCATAACATATTAAGTATATCACCATATGATGGACGACAATCTTTGGCATCCCTAGCAAATGACTTCGCGGCTCATGTTTGACGCTTAAGTTCATAGCCTTCTTTTCATCATACTCCCCTTCTTTAACATAATTTGCCCTCAAATTATCGTCGTATAAGTATGGTGATAATTCTCCAACATCAAACGTTGAACTAATACTTCCATGTTTGTCCGAAAGTCCTACCTTGTAAGCGCTTTCTCCAAGCCGGGCTAATATCTTGAAGACCATCCGCCCTTGGCATTAGTTTGTTCTTTCTCATGTCCGGAAATCCTTCCTTCCTTAGGTGTAGCCAAACCAAATGATTTGAATATAAGATAAAAGGTTTTGACTTCAAATAATGTTCCCCATTGGACCAAGGATCTCACCATATAAAATTCCTTGTCATAAGTAGAATAATTGAGTCGTGCACCACCCAATTTTCCACTAGAGAAGGCAATAGATCTTTTGTCTTGAATCAAGACGGTACCAATTCTACTAGCATCACATTCAACTTATAGTAGTTTCTTAAGGTTCTAAATAGGGGCAGTAAGGGTATAAAAATCTCGAACGAAACGATGACAAAAAGAAGTCAAACCATGGAAACTTTTTACCTCACTTACATTCGTAGGCTCGGGCCAACTCCGGATAGTTTCCACCTTGGATGGATTCACATGAATGCCCTCGGATGATACAATGTAACCCATAAATAGTCGTAGTACCTCATACATGAACCTTATGAAAGAGCTTGGAGCGTTACACAATCCAAATGGCATCACAAGCCATTCGTACAAACCATACTTGAAAGCCGTCTTACATTCATCCCCCTCTCGTGTTCTCATTTGATGATAGCCACTCTTCAAATCTATCTCGGAGAACAACTTGGCCCCACTCAATTCATCCAAAAGATCATCCACTCTAGACATAGGAAACTTGTACTTCACGGTGATGTTATTGACCGCCCAAACTATCAATACACGTGTACCAAGTTCCATCTTTCTTTGGCACCAACAAGGCAGAGTATCGCACATGGACTAAGGCTCTCTCGAACAAAGCCTTTGTCTAGTAATTATGGCACTTATCCTTGCAACTCCTTAGCCTCTTTCGGATTGCATCTATAGGCTTTTAATGGTGGGAATCCGGGTGCAAAAACATCCGGAAATACATCTTCCGATTTCTTCAAGAGATCCTACGAGTCGTCATATTCTACTTGTATCTCCAAGAAGACTTTCCTTCTCATTTCACACCAATGCATCTATAGAACTCCCCTTCTTCAACTCATCTTCCATCTTCGTTCGTTAAGCAATAGGGCCTCGAGACTTTTCCTTGCGGTTCTTAGCATTTTGGACCTTCATTTTCTTCACATCACTAGGTGACAATGGTATCAACCGGACCTTCTTATCATCCTTTTGAAAAGAATAGATATTCTTTTCTCCATCATGTTGTGTTTTCCTATCAAATTGCCATGGCCGTCCCAATAAGATATGACAAGCATCCATAGGTAGGATGTCACACCAAATCTCATTTTCAAACTTACCAATCCGAAAACTAACAAGAGCTTGTTTCATTACCTTTAACTCATTGTCTTTGTTCAACCATTGGAGAGCATATGGTTTAGGATGGCCGCGGGTAGGCAATGTTAATTTGTCCACCATTTCTACAGAGGTCGCATTGGTACAGGTTCCTCCATCAATGAACACATTACATACCTTATCATCACCTTGCATCGAGTGTAGAATAGTTGCTCTCTTTATGTCGCTTCCGGTTCTTCAAGTTGAATATTTAACACACGTAGGAGTACTAGACTTTCACCCTCCTACACAAGATCAACATCCTCCTCAAGGACCTTCTCGACTTCGGGTTCTTCAATAACAAAAGAATCCCCACACTCTTGATATTCTTCAATAGTCATTACCCGAGGGTTAGGACATTCATTTTCAAAGTGTCCTAATCCTTGACATTCAAAACACATTTTTCTACTTCTATCTACCCTCTTTGTAACATCTACTTTCTTTCCTTTATCTTTCTCTACACTTTCTTGGCTATACAATGGGTTAGTAAAAAAGGTACTGCCCTTTTCATTAACATTAGTGGGCTTTACATAGGATTTTGGGGTACCTTTCTTTTGTTGTTTTTCAAACTTGAGTGCTAAGTGACATACGTCTTCAAATGTGTTGTATGTTGCAACTTTGACCTTCTCTTAAATCGCCACGTTCAAGCCTTCAATGAATCGTGCAATCCTTTGAGCCTCCTTTTCTTCTAAGTCACAAAACATGGTGACTTTATCGAACTCTTGAACGTATTCTTCAACTTTAAGAACTCCTTGATGAAGTTTGGTGAGCTTAAGGTATAGGTCTTGTTCATACTCCATTGGGAAGAACTTTTTCTTCAAATATTTCTTTAATTTGTCCGAAGATTTAATCTTGGTTTTTCCATTTCTCCTCCAAACTTGTTTTGAGGTTTTCATACCACACGAAGCAAATTCCTTCAACTTCAATGTAGCAACCTTAAAACACTTGTGGTCATCAAATTGCTTGTATTCGAAAAGCCTCTCAATGGCCCTTAACCATTCAAGAAACTCTTCGGGTCCATATTTCCTTCAAAGGTTGGAAGATCAAACCGTAGACATCGGTCATCTTCCCTTTCATACCTCGGGTTGTCTTGGACATCTTCATTTTCATGTCTCGGGTTGTTTTATGCAACCTCTTCTCCGAACTCGGAATCATTAATCATGACACGCTCCGCAAACTCTCTTCTAAGGAGTTGCATTTGTTCCGCCACAAGTTCACTTATGGTCCTCCGAAGTTCTTCATTTAGGTTAGCCATAAAGTCAAGGCATGGGACAGAAAAACCTTGCTCTGGTACCAAACCGATGTATACAAGGAGGGGATTGTATGGTTAGGTGGGTCGAAGTTGGATTGGAACCGGATGGACATGAAAGTGGGGGTCAAGTGGAGGTTGACGGGCTTCGGGCAAGTGTATGTTTGGTGGGAGGTGTGCGGGTACCTTCCGGTGGAATCGGATTGAGACGTTTGGATGGGTTGATTTAGACATGTTGTATGTTATGTTGGTGGTTGGTATTAGTGGTTGGATGATGGTAAGGTGGCAGAAACTGATCGGGATAGTAAGGTTGGAGGTTTAGGGACTCGATAGAGATGGTGGAAAACTGGTTGGGGTTTCGAGGGTTTGTGCGAGGAATCGACTAACGACCTTTTGGGTGTAGGTTTGGGGGTGGGGGTGTTGTGGTGTATTGTGGTGAAAGGAAAGGTAGTTTGGACAAGGATGGATCACGAAATTGACAGACAAATTCGTGTGCGGATAAGGTGATGAAAGTCGAGAAGACCTTCAATGTATTTGTAACAAGTAACCGGATAGAACCTTGGCTTGGGTATAGTTAGATCACAAAAGTTCTAACTAGACTTACACCGAGGGTTTGGACCACAAAAGGACCAAGGGAGGCCCACAAAAAGATCGGGTTCGAACCACAAAAGGATCGAGGTTTGGCCCATAAAAAGACCAACTAAGGATAACAACACAAAAGTTGAAATACTTAGCAAAGTTTGAGAAAACTCAAATATATTTCATATAACTTCAATGTCTCTTTACATCAACTACATGCCCTATTTATACTAGTTCTAAACCTTCTAGAAGAGCAACTAGACAGACATCATACGTGGTACTCGGCTGAATGGGAAAGGGAGAGGCTTCAGCCGGCTTGGGGAAAGGAAAAGAACCAACCCTTCATGATCTTTAGGCCACCCTTTTGTGTCATCCATATAGATAAGTGAATGAACTAGCTAGTTCATGAACTACCTCATTGGGGCACGTTTGGAAGCTTCTCCTTCTAGATGATTCTCGGCTTAGTCATCCTATCTTATTACATGGCCGACTTAGTCATCTCATCCTATTACACGGCCTATTAATTAAGCTATAAGGAATTTAAGCTAAGAATTTAAAATAAGCTAAAAGTTTGTCTCGGCCAAGACCTACATAAAATCTGAAAATATATGGCACTTCTTGGATCTTCAAGTCTTTTCTTCAACTCCACACTCCATAACATATTAAGCATATCACCATATGATGGACGACAATTTTTGGCACCCCTAGAAAATCACCTCGCGGC
Organism: Anisodus tanguticus; assembly: GCA_034509755.1. Taxonomy (NCBI): domain Eukaryota; kingdom Viridiplantae; phylum Streptophyta; class Magnoliopsida; order Solanales; family Solanaceae; genus Anisodus; species Anisodus tanguticus. The sequence continues at coordinate 29,662,086 of CM067555.1, read as the reverse complement.
TCATGTTGGACGCTTACGTTCACGACCTTCTTTTCATCAAACTCAATCAAAGAAGATGACTCCAAATTGATAGATATCTTGGTGAATCGGGTTTGTATTTTGTATGTAAACAAGTTTTTCCTCTTGATTTCACCTATAATTTCAATAAAAGAGACTACCCAAAGTTAATTTTGAAATCATGAATGTGCCCTTGCTATTCTCTCGAAACCACCGCCAAGAAAAATCATTTGAGTTAAGGACTCTAAATTTTTAAATTGTGGCGTCAAACTTTTGGCTGATTTTGAATTTTAACAAGTGATGAGTATATAGAAGCACAATGACATTTGTATTTGTGTCTTCCTCATCTAGTATTGCATCACCTTGCTTTCTATTTATCTCCGCTTTGTATTTGTATTTGTGTTTTCCTCCGCCTGGTACTTGATCACCGATCCGGAAAATATAAATGAGAATTTGAAAGAACGCCGAGTAGTCGCATATTATCTTTTGAAAGAAGGTGATGGAAGAAAGGTTAAACATAGTGTTATAGCACGAGCTGTTACTTTGTTTAATACATCGAAGTCTACTGTTGAACGTATTTGAAGACAAATTAGATCATCTATTATTAATGGTGTTGTGTTAGACCCATCTTCAAACCTTACAAGCAATGTTGGTAGCAAGATAATACAAGTTAATATTAACAAATTCAAAGAAATTTTGTTGCGTCGTCGAACAAATATTCGGTCTACGGCTTGTGCAATAAACATGACAAAGTCAACTATTTTTTAGCGTATGAAAGAATGTTCTATTAGGCCACATACCAATGCCATAAAGCCGCAATTAACAAAAGAAAACAAGAAGGCCGAGTGATGTATATAAGGAGGGGAATATGTAGGTAGGTTGGTCGAAGTTGGATTGGAACCGGATGGACATGAAAATGGGGGTCAAGTGGAGGTTGGCGGGTTACGGGCAATGAGTGTTTTGGTGGGAGGTGTGCGGGTGTCGTCGGGTGGATTCGGGTTGAAGCGTTTGGAGGAAATGTTCTAGACACGTAATGTATGACGGTGGAACTTGGTAAGGACAGTGGAGTAGTTGGATGGGGTGTTCGGATGGTTTCGGGAGGTTTCAGTTAATGGCTTTTTAGGTGGAGGTTGGTGAAGTGTTGTGGTGTATTGGGGTGAAAGGAATCAGGTAATTTGGATAAGGATCGAACATGAGATTGTTAGACAAACTTGGGTACAAACAAGGTGATGAAAGCCGAGAAGACCTTCAATGTATTTGTGACAAGTAACCGGATAGAACCTTGTCTTGGGTATAGTTAGATCCCAAAAGTTCTAACTAGACTTGCACCGAGGGTTTGGACCACAAAAGGACCAAGGGGTGACCCACAAAAGGATCGAGGTTCGGACCACAAAAGGACCGATGACCCACAAAAAGATAAACTAAGATAAGCAACACAAAGGTTGAATAACTTAGCAAATTGAGTAAAACTCAAATATATTTCATATAACTTCAATATCTATTTACATCAACTACATGCCCTATTTATACTAATGCTAGACTTTCTAGAAGAGGCAACAAGAAAGACACAAACAATGTACCATTCGGCCGAATGGGAAAGGGGAATTGGTTCGGCCTATCGGGGGGGGGGGAGTACCCAACTCTTCATGTTCGCTAGGCCACCCTTTTGTGTCATCCATGTAGATAAGTGCATGAACTAGATAGTTCATGAATTACCTCTTTGGAAGCTAGGTTCGACCGAGAATGGGAAAATGAACACCAAATCTTCATGTTTTCTAGGCCACCCTTTTGTATCATCCATGTAGATAAGTGCATGAACTAGCTAGTTCATGAATTATCTCCTTGGGGCACTTTGGAAGCTTCCCTTTCTAGATTGTTCTTTGGCCTAGTCACCTTATCCTATTACACGGATTGCTTAGTCATCTCATTCTATTACAAGGCCTACTAATTAAGATAGAAGGAAATTAAGCTAGAAATTTAAAACAAGCTAAAAGAAAGTGGTCTCGGCCAAGACCTACATAAAGGCCGAAAATGTTATCTTCTTGAATCTTCAAGTCCTTTCTTCAATTCAACTCCATACTCCATGCCACAATAAGCATATTATCATAGGACAGTCGACAATTTTTGGCATTCCGAGCATATCACCTCGCGGCTCACGTTGGAACTTTAAGTTCACAATCTTTTTTTCATCACCGAGTTTAATTTGTCTCTCAAATATTGATCGAGTTACAATCAACTCAAACCCCATATTTAATTATATGTTAAATGTTGTTTATATTGATGAAAAATGGTTTTATTTAACGAAAAAATCTGAAAAATACTATCTCGCTCCATGAAGAAGAAGAGCCTAATACTTATCGACCTTGCAAAAGTAAGAATTTTATCACAAAAATTATGTTTATGGTTGCGATTAAGCACCCTAAATTTGATGAGAATAGAAATGAGTTGTTTTCATGAAAAAATGAATTTTCCCATTTATAGTTAAGGAACCTCGCTAGCAAAATAGCAAAAATCGAACAACATGAACTTTAAAAACAAAACCTATTTTATTTGTGACTAAAGATATCACAAGAGCTTATTTGATAGAGAAAGTTCTTCCGGCCATTTCAAAATGACCAGCTTTAATGTCAAATGGTCCAATTTTTATACAACAAATAATGCAAGGCCACATATTGGTGTTAATGATCCGAGAATTTAATAAAGTCGGTCAATAAGATGGATTCGACATTCGACTTTGCTTTCAACCTACTAACAACCCCGATCTAAATATTTTGGACCTTGGATTTTTTAGAGCAATTCAATATCTTCAATATAAGATGGCCCCTTCAAATGTTGATGAATAAGTGGAGGCCGTTGAAAAATCTTTCAATGAAATGAAAGTAGAACGACTCAACCATGTATTTCTAACTCTATAGTCTTGCATGATTTAGGTGATGAAAATTAATGGTGGCAATAATTACAAAATGCCTCATATGATTAAAGAAAGACTAAAAAGAGAGAGAGAGATCTTCCGCGTCAGGTTTCTTGTGATATTTATATTATCAATCATGCTTTAAATCTAATTCAACAATGATTGGGTTGCTACAATGTCAAGATAGTCTATTTTTCGCACACTTAGTATTTACGGTGGTACATTGTAAGTTTAACTCGTTGAAGTTAGCATGTCATTTCATAAAGTGTATTAGGAGTAATATTATGGTGTACAATCCTTCATGATCATTATGTAACATTTGCACTCAAGGTATGGTTGTATTATAAGAGTACTTATAATATCTTTGACACATTTCAATACTTTTGGTTAAATTGTGAGATTTAGTTCTAATGAGAAACATTCTGGTTGTAATTGTTCCTCGTCTTATGATATGCTCCTTGCATTTAGTGACTTTTTTTTTAGTAAGTTGATTCAAAAAATTCTCCGGTGAAGAAATTTTTACTTCTTGGTAATTCTTTGACTTCAATACCGATCATTAAAGAAATTATTTTCCATTTCTACGGGTGTAGTATGAACCTTATCTTTTTTTTAGTAAATGGATGAAGGCCTCTTACAAATATTCTTTGTTCTTTATTTTGATGTTAAATAAAGGAATATAAAAAGATCTCTCACTATGGAGAACAAAGAATTGATGCTTGAGAAAGAAATATTTGAGAAGAAAAAAATTAAATCTGTGTAGGTAGATGATATGTATGCATGCAATGTAGATGATATGTATGTATGAAATGGGCATATGTATCATGTATACTCATCTTTGTTGGAGCACTGTCACGTGACCCATGGGGGATTCATGAGGTCCATATACCCATTTGATCCCATTGGATACCACTACGTGGGTGAAGTGTCGTCGTCATCATCACTCTCGTATCATGTACCATATCCAATAACCTACTTCCCAAGCCTCTCTCAACAAAAGTAACTCAACAACAAGTTTGAAATGCCAAATATAATATGTATAAATGAGATGGATATAGGTACACCATGCAATCAACATAATCAAGTACAATCGTATTATAAGTTCCTTTTAAAGTATTTAGACGAGATGTAGAGTGATGAATGCATGACAAGTCAAATCAAGAATAGAAATATCAAACAAGGCGACGAGCCCAAATAATCGCAATCATACCAAATCTAAGCGGATTTATGTACCACGCTCACGGCCGAAGGGTAAACACATAATCTCCTTCAAATATATCATAACAGTTCATTAATTTCCCAAGTTAAGTTAAATGGTGCCCGTCCTAGTGCCCGTCACCTCACTAGTACGGGACCCCTAATACCCCATTACTCCCATTAATTCACTAACAACATACCAACGCATAACGCTATACTAAAGTCTAGTAAGTCTCAACTTGCTCGATTTGAAGAGGAAGACTTATGCGTAGCTTTGCCTTTCCTCCGAGCCTCCTCATGAGCCCGCTCTAATCAATTACATTGATTACATGAGATCGTGAGTCTAACTATACACATATCAATAGGGGAAACTAGAGTCTCCAAGTTAAACTACAAAGGAACTCGGGCCCACATTATCAAGACACGAACTTTATTACCCAAATAGCACTATAACATGCTAGATAATTATAATCTTAAGTTAATTTAATAACTAAGTCCGAATGGATCCTCAATTTCATGAATTAGCAAAAAGCCTCAATTCTAACCCTAGAATTTCTCCCAATTTCCAAAAGGGTTTCTAACATGCAATTGATCAATTAAATATCACCCACAAGTCTAACTAGTTTACAATATCAATAACAATAATTCAATAACCCACCCCCAAATCCCAAGTATTACTCACTTATTCTCAACAAATCCATTCCCTTATTTCCCCCAACTAAGAATCATACTTAGGATAGAACTTAACTAGTATACATTAATTCAAGGGTGAAAAGTTACCTTAAGTGATGAACTTCCTTCAATATTCAAGAATACCTACTGCCCAAGCTCCAATCCCAAGGAGAATGATTTTGGGGAATGAGAATAAAATTTCCGGTCATTAAGAATTTATAATATTAATAGTGTTCCCATCCCAGCGGAATCGACTTCGCTGGAGCGCACCCGCTTCGAGGTAAACCCATCCGCCGAGGCAAGGTCATATAAAATCTCGAATTGCGTTGGGCGGAAGGAAACTCCGCAGAGGCGCACCCGTTCGGAAAGGAACTCATCCGCTAAAATGGACCCTCGATACATGGTCGATCTTGTTTCGCGAGCCGGACCTCCGTAAAGGCGGACTCGCGGAAGTGAACATCAGCTCGCTGGTGCGAACACTAGACACCAGCAGTAGTCCAAGAATTATCAACTCCACGTCAAACATCTGAAACACTCCCGGGACCTCCTGGATACAAACCAAACATGCATTCCTATTAGAAAATACATTCCAGACCTGCTCGCGCACTTGGATTTCCTAGAAAATGTCTCTAAGGCTCGGGTTTGACTAAAGTTAACTCTTAAGTTCTAGTATCACAATTTCACAACCAAATCCCCAAAACGCACCCAGCTGCCTCGGGGACCGAACCAAAGGCTCGACTAAGTCATAAACGTCATTTCAGAGCTAATGGAACCGACGAAACTATGAAAGGAGCATGTTTACCCAAAGGTCAACTATTAGTCAAACTCTCTATTCTCTAAACTTAGCATTTCTCAAACCTACCAAAATGATATGGAACCTACCGAATCACCTTGGGAACCGTGTCACATATCCTCGCAAGTCACAAGAAAGCAATTAAACACTCGGAAGGGTAATTTATGGGTTTCAAGGAAAAATAAGCAAAATGACTTTTCGAGTTATTACATCGGTACCGATTAAATAAATGTTCATCCTCAAATAGTAAAGAAAAAGAAATACATGGACTCTCAAATAGCTCATGGTAGTTAGCCCGCATATTGGACTCGGTCTCCCATGTAGCCTTCTCCACCGGCGATTCTTCCATTACACTTTCACCGAAGCTATCTCTTTGGACCTCAACTTTCAAACATGCATATCCAAGACTCAAGTTATTTCCTGGGAAAGTTGAAGTCAAGATGGTCCATCCTTTTAGAGTGACAAAGGTGTTCCCTTAGGATGTCATTAAATTGGAGAGCAAAGCCGACCACACATTCAAGGTGAGCGGTCAAAGAGTAAGGCATTATTTAGGGAGTGTTGATGATCATAGTGAACACTATCATCACCCTTCATGAACCTTGAAGAATTGGGTAACAATTGTCGTGCCACGACGTTAAATCAAGCGCTAATGAGAGGCAACCCAAAGTTTTATTTTGTTTATATATTTTGTGATGTTCACTTGTGTGTTTTAATAGTTTGTCTAAAGTGTGTAGTATCCGAAAACGCAGGCAAAATGAGGAGGAGAAGGAGACCATTGTGTGACCTCTTCGCGCATCGCAAACACGATCTCGCGGACCGCACAATGGTCCGTAGAACTCCTCGGGGAGTTGGAAAAATTTGAACAAGAAGAGATAAAAATGCGGACCCATATATAGACCGCACTTTGGTCGAGAATTGCATAGTGTACCTAATAGTTCCAAAAGAAGAATGCGGAGAACAAGTCCCATTATGCGGACCGCAACACGGTTTTTGACTTGCTCGTGATTGCATAATGGGTCTACATCATCAATAGATAAGTGGGTTGTAGTTCGATTTCGTGGTCCATAGACCGGATCCGCAACCCGCACCGTAAAACATGCACAAGGTATAAATAGGGCTTTTAGACCTAATTTTTTCTTTCTTTCTCCCATTTACATTTCAAATGCACAAACCCCCTCATTCTACTTCAACCGTTACAACACTCCATCGCAAACACCCTTTATCTCTCGCACTCAGCCTAACCACGTGTTTGTGTGTCATCTCACTCATCTCCCTCATTTCTCTTTCCATCGATCAACATGTATGTCTCCGTTTCTCTTTCTTTCGTGCTTCTTGGTAAGGGATGGAATATTATTGTTGAAGAGTGACTTGTGGGTTTGGTTTGATGCTCATTTATGGTCCACAATGTTATTTGAATAATGAAACTCCCTGTAGTTCTCTATTTTCCTTTTTTGTGTGAAATTGGTTCAAGTAAGAACTTGTATAAGAATGAATCATCTTAAATTGAACGAACAAAGGGATTGAGCTCGGGATTAATTGCATTATACTTGACTCGGGGTAGATAATTTATATGGGATGATTGTTGGATTGATCGTAATCAAAATTTGACTATACATGCCTATGATTGTAGAAATTTGCAAAATCAAAGCCGTAGGGAAGTCTGAGTACCCATGAGCTTTGTTGAATGCGTTTAGTTGGTTGTGTGTATGTTATTTGTAGGATGGGGTGTGGCAACACCAGGTTGTGAAAAAATGAAGTAAAACTCTTGAAAATTACCCAAAATACGCTAACTAGGAACCTTTTTGCGGGCCACAGAATATTCTATAGACAGAAGGGTGGCAATTATGTGATGCCTCTTTGCGAGCCGCGAAATGGTTCTACGGATTTCAAAGTTGGCCGTATAATTGCCAATGAATTTTAAGTTTCTGGGAAAAATTTCGATCTTGATATGCGGACCGCAATTTAGATTTGCGATGTTGCAGACATGGATTGTGGCCCGCAGAATAGATCGGCGATAATTGAAGCCTGTTTACATGTTAGATGATTTGCGCTTGTGGGCAGCGATGATTGTGGCTAGTGAGACCCCGTAGTGGATAGTTGCGGCAAGAAGATATATAAGAACACCTTAAAGACTGAGGCCAAGTTTTGGCTAAGTTTTGTGAGTATCCATTTGCAACCTTCCTACAACGAGACAGATATCCATTTGGAAAATATTGCACTCATTGCTTGTATCATGAGTTGGGTCTATGTCAATGTGGGTGATGTGATAGAGAAGGATCTCGTCAAGAGAGCGCAACAAGATAAGACCTCATTTCCTTTTCCTTGCCTCATCACTAAGTTATGCCGGAGAGATAATGTGTCGGACTTGCCTTGAGTTGACAACACCGGTGAAGCATCTGTGATGGTTGATATCTTACGGTTATAAGATGAGAAAAATCAGGCAATGAAGAAAAGAAAAACCACCAGTAGTTTAGTGGAGACCTCTCCGCCTTTGGAGATAGCTAATTTAGAGGGCTCCACATACGAAGGGACAAAGACACATGCCACCACTTCAGCCGACCCTGCTTCATCTATTCCTTCCACAGCCAATATTTCTACATTGGCAGGTAGTTCCACCCCATCATCCCCTACTCCTCATGCACCTTCGTCTACTTCAGGGTTGGCTCACATTCTATTGAGGGTCGGGATAGTGAGGATAGGCCGATTGTTATGACTACGGATACTAGGTCATCTCATCTTGAGAATAGCATCTCGGAGTTTATTAAGAGTGTCTTAGCCCCGATCAAGGAGGTCATGATAGCGGTGCAATATAGATAAAAGGATCATGAGGATGTACTCGTTCTATTGACGGACGTGTAGAGATGTTAGAGGCTAATATCGGTGGTAATGTTTCTTCACTATGGGCAAACATAGAAAGCTTTAAGAAGGAAGTGGAGAGCTTGAAAACTACCGAGATTGATAACCTTCTTGTTGTCCCGCTCCGGCCGGATAAGGTGGAGCCACAATAAAGTGAGTGAGCTCGAGTTAGAGGGTCGAGAGAGAGGATGTTAGTGAGACTCGGATGACATGAAGAGCAGGATGATGAGGATGATGAGACTAATGAAGAGGGGCTTGATAATCCCCGCACTATAGTTGAGACAACTAAAGAAGACATGCATTTGATTGAGGAGGAAATTCTTGATGCGCTAGGGGAGTAGTCTCTTCGAGAGACTTCAATGATTGGCACTAGTTGGGTGGCCTAGGAGCCACAGACAGAGATTGATGTCGGAGGTTCTATTTCTCCACTAGTTATGGGCACCACTCCATAGGTCCGAGAGATTAGTCCAGCACTGCTACCATAGACTGAGCCCGTGATGAGAGATCTAGAGATACATGTCCCCGTCGCATGGCATTGATGCCATAATAGAGGCCACATCTATGAACCAGACTCAGGAGGGCACTTAGTGCGCCTTAGGGAGACCCTTAAACTTTTGTCCTTGTACATTATATTTTTTTATGCATTGAGGACAACACAAGTTTTTTTGATGTTTTGGAACTTGTAAGACTTGACAATTAGTTTAATATGTATGTGTTTTAGTTATGCTATTGTTAGTTTTTCTTTTGAGGCAATTGTGTATGTGTTTCTAACATTTGACATAAATGTCTATATTTTGCGTCATTTCTCTTCGGTTTCTTAGAACGTTAGTCATACCTCTTGCATTTGATTTGCTATAATTGAGCTTATGTTGTGGTATTTGTGTTTTTAGGCTCCATGAGGTAGATTTGATAAATTTTGAGCATTATGATGACGATTTGTGAGAACTTCGGGATGGAACTAAATCACTGAAGAGATGCGCGGTACAATTGTGTCGCATGGGTGCTGCAAGTGCACACAAAAATTACGGAGATTGGCCACATCGCGTGACACCTCTGCGTTGTGTGGGTGAAGCACATCAACAAACCGTAGGCAACTTTTCCTTCATTTGTGGCACCTCTGCGTCGCAGGGTGCTTTGCACGTCGGCGTCTGCTTTTCCTATTTTGATGGGAATTTGGTCTACTTATTTTAGTTTTAACCTAGACTATAAATAGACATTTTTATCAATGTAAACGGCGTCTTTGGGATATTTTTTAGACTTGTAAGCTGCTCTTATTGCTTTTCCTTTAGTTTTCTTATTTTCTATCCATAAACCCTAGGTTATTTTATAAATTCTTTTGTCCTTCTTCGAATCATGACTAGCTAATCTCCTTAATTTCTAGGGTTATGGCAAAGATATGAATGTTGGTTTAATGATAGTTTTTGCATATTAGATTTCCATTATTGGGTTTCTTATTTATTCTTGAGCTTAATTGTTTGATTAATTGAAGAATTAGTTGAGCACTATATGTGGCGTGTGAATTGGACTAGGGATAGGAAATTTGCATGCGTAATAAGAACAATAGGACTTGTTCATATTCATGTTTTTCGCTACTGGGATAAGAATATACCTTTTAGCCTTGCTTAGTTAAATACTGAGTTATAAATGTGTTCTTGTTACCTCTAACATCCATAGGGATATAGGCGTTATAGTAGCATCTACAAGCTTGTGAGCAACCCGGAAGATACTCATAAAGTTAAAATCAATCTGTCAACTAGTAACCTACGAAATCAAAATAGGTAGAACTATCGGAAGACCAACTGGATTGTTAAAAGTCATAACCCTGGATTCCATCATCATCGATAAATCTTACAGTCTTAGTCTCAATTGTCTTAGTCACAAGATTAATCAATCTTACTTATTTACTTTTGCATAAATGCAAGGTAAGTCTGCGTACAATAGACCCTTATGGTCCGGCCTTTTCCGAACCTCGCACATAGCGGGAGCTTAGTGCACTAGGTTGCCCTTTTTATAGTTAGTTTAACAAAACACCTGGATTTTTACTCTCTTGAATAGTTACGAATGAATTTGAATTAGATAGATAGTAGAAAAGTACAAGTCCCCGTGGGTACGATATCCGGACTTTAATCATATATTACTTGTCAACCACGTATACTTGCATGTGCATTTGGGAGCAACCGTTTTTTTAGTTCCCCTTGGTTTTTTCTATGCCTCGTTCTTTTCCAAGGGTGTAAGTTTAGCAACCATGGTTAGAGATATAATAGTTTGACTTGGTTGGTACTTTTATGTAGTTTCTAGCATGTGTAGCTTCTTTTTGGCTTTGGTGATACCCTTGAAAATTTGGATTTTGAAAACAAGAGTAGCATTGCACTTTAATGATTGTTGTATGAAAACATGCCTCATTTTTTTTACTCTATGACTACTTATGTTTGAATCTTCATGAGATGATAGCCTTGTGTTCGATAGAGGGTATGAAATGTAGTAATTTTTGTAGTTCATGTGCATTGAGTGGTGAGGATTTGATTGCTATCTTGTGTTTGCTTGTATTTTCTAGAACTTGCCTCATTAGTTTGTCACCGTGAAACTCGGAATTGTTTGGTTGAGGAAAGGATCTTAGGATTTCATATGAGAGTGAGCCTTCTTGATGGAGATTCTTTGACCTACCCGTGAGTTGAGAGAATTAGTTGTCCCCTTTTGAGCTTTTTAACTTTTTCTTTGGCTACCATATTACAAACTGAACCCCTTTTGAAATGAACCATCTTTGGACCTCTTTTAAAGCATGAGAAGTGAAAATTGAGGCCAAAAGCCTAAGTTGGGGGTGGAACACGAGAGAAAAGAAGGGAAAAAGATTGTAATATGAGTGATACTAAAAAAATAGAAAAGAAGAAGAAGAAAATGAAATACAAAAATAATAGAAGAAGAGAAAAGAAAAGGAAGAACAAAAAAGAGTGAACTAAAATGGGGATAATTAAATAAAATGGGTGGGAAAAGGAATTTGGAAGAAGAAAGAAGTAATTGAGCTAAAAAGTGTGAAAAGTGTAGTGCTAAAGTATCACGATCCAAAATCTCATTGTGTCGTGAGGGCACATACCCTAATTTGTAGGGGAACCCCAATCTTATAACATAAGAAATGTGAAAGTAAATGCGGAAAGTAAACAAGAGAAATATTAACAAGTCTTAAGACTTAATACATACTCTCTCCGTCCCAATTTGTTTGAAGGTCGTTGACTTGGCATGAAATTTAATACTATGAGAAGACGTGTAATGTTCCAAATTTACCCTTACTAAAAATAATAATTTAAATAGAAAACGAAAGCAATTCGATGGTAAAAGAAATCAATGACTTTCTCTCTCCTATGGTGTCATCTCATTAATGTACTCTAATTCCATAGAGTCAAAAAACATTATCGATGTACATTTTTCTCCATCTCCCATTTATTTTCTCTCTCATATATGATGGAGTCTCTAACTCAAACTCACACCAACGCTGATGTATATAAGGAGAGGATTGTATGGTTAGGTAGGTCGGAGTTGGATTGGAACCTAATAGACACGAAAGTGGGGGTCAAGTGGAGGTTAACGGGTTTTCGGGCAGTGTGTGTTTGGTGGGAGGTGTGTGGGTACCTTCGGGTGGAATCGGACTGAGGCATTTGGAAAGGTTGATTTAGACATGTTGTAGGTTATGTTGGTGGTTGGTATTTGGTGGTTGGATAATTGTAAGGTGGCGGAAACTGATCGGGACAAGTATGGGTGGCGCAGTTTAGGGACTCGATAGGGACGGTGGGAAAGCGGTTGGGGTTTCAAGGGTTTGTGGGAGGAATCGACTAACGACCTTTTGGGTGTAGGTTGGGGGTGTTGTGGTGTATTGTGGTGAAAGAAATTAGGTAGTTTGGACAAGGATGGATCACGAATTTGACAGACAAATTCGTGTGCGGATAAGGTGATGAAAGTCGAGAAGACCTTCAATGTATTTGTTACAAATAACCGGTCGAACCTTGGCTTGGATATAGTTAGATCACAAACGTTCTAACTAGACTTACATCGAGGGTTTGGATCATAAAAGGACCAAGGGATGGCCCGCAAAAGGACCGGGGTTCGGACCACAAAAGGATCGAGGTTTGGCCCATAAAAGGACCAACTAAGGATAACAACACAAGTTGAAATACTTAGCAAAGTTTGAGAAAACTCAAATATATTTCATATAACTTCAATGTCTCTTTACATCAACTACATGCCCTAATTATACTAGTTCTAAACCTTCTAGAAGAGCAACTAGATAGACATCATACATGGAACTCGGCTGAATGGGAAAAGGAGAGGCTTCGGCCGACTTTGGGAAGGGAAAAGAACCAACCCTTCATGTTCTCTAGGCCACCCTTTTGTGTCATCCATGTAGATAAGTGCATGAACTAGCTAGTTCATGAACTACCTCCTTGGGGCATGTTTGGAAGCTTCTCCTTCTAGATGATTCTCGGCCTAGTCATCCTATCTTATTACATGGCCGGCTTAGTCATCTCATCCTATTACACGGCCTATTAATTAAGCTATAAGGAATTTAAGCTAAGAATTTAAAATAAGCTAAAAGTTTGTCTCGGCCAAGACCTACATAAAATCTGAAAATATATGGCACTTCTTGGATCTTCAAGTCTTTTCTTCAACTCCACACTCCATAACATATTAAGCATATCACCATATGATGGACGACAATCTTTGGCATCCCTAGCAAATGACTTCGCGGCTCATGTTTGACGCTTAAGTTCATAGCCTTCTTTTCATCATACTCCCCTTCTTTAACATAATTTGCCCTCAAATTATCGTCGTATAAGTATGGTGATAATTCTCCAACATCAAACGTTGAACTAATACTTCCATGTTTGTCCGGAAGTCCTACCTTGTAGGCGCTTTCTCCAAGCCGGGCCAATATCTTGAAGACCATCCGCCCTTGGCATTAGTTTGTTCTTTCTCATGTCTGGAAATCCTTCCTTCCTTAGGTGTAGCCAAACCAAATGATTTGAATATAAGATAAAAGGTTTTGACTTCAAATAATGTTCCCCATTGGACCAAGGATCTCACCATATAAAATTCCTTGTCATAAGTAGAATAATTGAGTCGTGCACCACCCAATTTTCCACTAGAGAAGGCAATAGATCTTTTGTCTTGAATCAAGACGGTACCAATTCTACTAGCATCACATTCAACTTATAGTAGTTTCTTAAGGTTCTAAATAGGGGCAGTAAGGGTATAAAAATCTCGAACGAAACGATGACAAAAAGAAGTCAAACCATGGAAACTTTTTACCTCACTTACATTCGTAGGCTCGGGCCAACTCCGGATAGTTTCCACCTTGGATGGATTCACATGAATGCCCTCGGATGATACAATGTAACCCATAAATAGTCGTAGTACCTCATACATGAACCTTATGAAAGAGCTTGGAGCGTTACACAATCCAAATGGCATCACAAGCCATTCGTACAAACCATACTTGAAAGCCGTCTTACATTCATCCCCCTCTCGTGTTCTCATTTGATGATAGCCACTCTTCAAATCTATCTCGGAGAACAACTTGGCCCCACTCAATTCATCCAAAAGATCATCCACTCTAGACATAGGAAACTTGTACTTCACGGTGATGTTATTGACCGCCCAGCTATCAATACACGTGTACCAAGTTCCATCTTTCTTTGGCACCAACAAGGCAGGTACTGCACATGGACTAAGGCTCTCTCGAACAAAGCCTTTGTCTAGTAATTATGGCACTTATCCTTGCAACTCCTTAGCCTCTTTCGGATTGCATCTATAGGCTTTTAATGGTGGGAATCCGGGTGCAAAAACATCCGGAAATACATCTTCCGATTTCTTCAAGAGATCCTACGAGTCGTCATATTCTACTGTATCTCCAAGAAGACTTTCCTTCTCATTTCACACCAATGCATCTATAGAACTCCCCTTCTTCAACTCATCTTCCATCTTCGTTCATTAAGCAATAGGGCCTCGACTTTTCCTTGCGGTTCTTAGCATTTTGGACCTTCATTTTCTTCACATCACTAGGTGACAATGGTATCAACCGGACCTTCTTATCATCCTTTTGAAAAGAATAGATATTCTTTTCTCCATCATGTTGTGTTTTCCTATCAAATTGCCACGGCCGTCCCAATAAGATATGACAAGCATCCATAGGTAGGATGTCACACCAAATCTCATTTTCAAACTTACCAATCCGAAAACTAACAAGAGCTTGTTTCATTACCTTTAACTCATTGTCTTTGTTCAACCATTGGAGAGCATATGGTTTAGGATGGCCGCGGGTAGGCAATGTTAATTTGTCCACCATTTCTACAGAGGTCGCATTGGTACAGGTTCCTCCATCAATGAACACATTACATACCTTATCATCACCTTGCATCGAGTGTAGAATAGTTGCTCTCTTTATGTCGCTTCCGGTTCTTCAAGTTGAATATTTAACACACGTAGGAGTACTAGACTTTCACCCTCCTACACAAGATCAACATCCTCCTCAAGGACCTTCTCGACTTCAGGTTCTTCAATAACAAAAGAATCCCCACACTCTTGATATTCTTCAATAGTCATTACCCGAGGGTTAGGACATTCATTTTCAAAGTGTCCTAATCCTTGACATTCAAAACACATTTTTCTACTTCTATCTACCCTCTTTGTAACATCTACTTTCTTTCCTTTATCTTTCTCTACACTTTCTTGGCTATACAATGGGTTAGTAAAAAGGTACCGCCCTTTTCATTAACATTAGTGGGCTTTACATAGGATTTTGGGGTACCTTTCTTTTGTTGTTTTTCAAACTTGAGTGCTAAGTGACATACGTCTTCAAATGTGTTGTATGTTGCAACTTTGACCTTCTCTTAAATCGCCACGTTCAAGCCTTCAATGAATCGTGCAATCCTTTGAGCCTCCTTTTCTTCTAAGTCACAAAACATGGTGACTTTATCGAACTCTTGAACGTATTCTTCAACTTTAAGAACTCCTTGATGAAGTTTGGTGAGCTTAAGGTATAGGTCTTGTTCATACTCCATTGGGAAGAACTTTTTCTTCAAATATTTCTTTAATTTGTCCGAAGATTTAATCTTGGTTTTTCCATTCCTCCTCCAGCTTGTTTTGAGGTTTTCATACCACACAGAAGCAAATTCCTTCAACTTCAATGTAGCAACCTTAAAACACTTGTGGTCATCAAATTGCTTGTATTCGAAAAGCCTCTCAATGGCCCTTAACCATTCAAGAAACTCTTCTGGGTCCATATTTCCTTCAAAGGTTGGAAGATCAAACTGTAGACTTTGGTCATCTTCCCTTTCATACCTCGGGTTGTCTTGGACATCTTCATTTTCATGTCTCGGGTTGTTTTATGCAACCTCTTCTCCGAACTCGGAATCATTAATCATGACACGCTCCGCAAACTCTCTTCTAAGGAGTTGCATTTGTTCCGCCACAAGTTCACTTATGGTCCTCCGAAGTTCTTCATTTAGGTTAGCCATAAAGTCAAGGCATGGGACGAGAAAAACCTTGCTCGGTACCAAACCGATGTATACAAGGAGGGGATTGTATGGTTAGGTGGGTCGAAGTTGGATTGGAACCGGATGGACATGAAAGTGGGGGTCAAGTGGAGGTTGACGGGCTTCCGGGCAGTGTATGTTTGGTGGGAGGTGTGCAGGTACCTTCCGGTGGAATCGGATTGAGACGTTTGGATGGGTTGATTTAGACATGTTGTATGTTATGTTGGTGGTTGGTATTAGTGGTTGGATGATGGTAAGGTGGCGAAACCGATCGGGATAGTAAGGTTGGAGGTTTAGGGACTCGATAGAGATGGTGGAAAACGGTTGGGGTTTCGAGGGTTTGTGCGAGGAATCGACTAACGACCTTTTGGGTGTAGGTTTGGGGGTGGGGGTGTTGTGGTGTATTGTGGTGAAAGGAAAGGTAGTTTGGACAAGGATGGATCACGAAATTGAGACAAATTCGTGTGCGGATAAGGTGATGAAAGTCGAGAAGACCTTCAATGTATTTGTAACAAGTAACCGGATAGAACCTTGGCTTGGGTATAGTTAGATCACAAAAGTTCTAACTAGACTTACACCGAGGGTTTGGACCACAAAAGGACCAAGGGAGGCCCACAAAAAGATCGGGTTCGAACCACAAAAGGATCGAGGTTTGGCCCATAAAAAGACCAACTAAGGATAACAACACAAAAGTTGAAATACTTAGCAAAGTTTGAGAAAACTCAAATATATTTCATATAACTTCAATGTCTCTTTACATCAACTACATGCCCTATTTATACTAGTTCTAAACCTTCTAGAAGAGCAACTAGACAGACATCATACGTGGTACTCGTACCGAATGGGAAAGGGAGAGGCTTCAGCCGGCTTGGGGAAAGGAAAAGAACCAACCCTTCATGATCTTTAGGCCACCCTTTTGTGTCATCCATATAGATAAGTGAATGAACTAGCTAGTTCATGAACTACCTCATTGGGGCACGTTTGGAAGCTTCTCCTTATAGATGATTCTCGGCTTAGTCATCCTATCTTATTACATGGCCGACTTAGTCATCTCATCCTATTACACGGCCTATTAATTAAGCTATAAGGAATTTAAGCTAGAATTTAAAATAAGCTAAAAGTTTGTCTCGGCCAAGACCTACATAAAATCTGAAAATATATGGCACTTCTTGGATCTTCAAGTCTTTTCTTCAACTCCACACTCCATAACATATTAAGCATATCACCATATGATGGACGACAATTTTTGGCACCCCTAGAAAATCACCTCGCGGCTCATGTTGGACGCTTACGTTCACGACCTTCTTTTCATCAAACTCAATCAAAGAAGATGACTCCAAATTGATAGATATCTTGGTGAATCAGGTTTGTATTTTGTATGTAAACAAGTTTTTCCTCTTGATTTCACCTATAATTTCAATAAAAGAGACTACCCAAAGTTAATTTTGAAATCATGAATGTGCCCTTGCTATTCTCTGAAACCACTGCCAAGAAAAATCATTTGAGTTAAGGACTCTAAATTTTTAAATTGTGGCGTCAAACTTTTGGCTGATTTTGAATTTTAACAAGTGATGAGTATATAGAAGCACAATGACATTTGTATTTGTGTCTTCCTCATCTAGTATTGCATCACTGCTTTCTATTTATCTCCTGCTTTGTATTTGTATTTGTGTTTTCCTCCGCTGGTACTTGATCACTGATCTGGAAAATATAAATGAGAATTTGAAAGAACGCCGAGTAGTCGCATATTATCTTTTGAAAGAAGGTGATGGAAGAAAGGTTAAACATAGTGTTATAGCACGAAATTTGTTACTTTGTTTAATACATCGAAGTCTCTTGTTGAACGTATTTGAAGACAAATTAGATCATCTATTATTAATGGTGTTGTGTTAGACCCATCTTCAAACCTTACAAGCAATGTTGGTAGCAAGATAATACAAGTTAATATTAACAAATTCAAAGAAATTTTGTTGCGTCGTCGAACAAATATTCGGTCTCTGGCTTGTGCAATAAACATGACAAAGTCAACTATTTTTTAGCGTATGAAAGAATGTTCTATTAGGCCACATACCAATGCCATAAAGCCGCAATTAACAAAAGAAAACAAGAAGGCCGAGTGATGTATATAAGGAGGGGAATATGTAGGTATGTTGGTCGAAGTTGGATTGGAACCGGATGGACATGAAAATGGGGGTCAAGTGGAGGTTGGCGGGTTACGGGCAATGAGTGTTTTGGTGGGAGGTGTGCGGGTGTCGTCGGGTGGATTCGGGTTGAAGCGTTTGGAGGAAATGTTCTAGACACGTAATGTATGACGGTGGAACTTGGTAAGGACGGTGGAGTAGTTGGATGGGGTGTTCGGATGGTTTTGGGAGGTTTCAGTTAATGGATTTTTAGGTGGAGGTTGGTGAAGTGTTGTGGTGTATTGGGGTGAAAGGAATCAGGTAATTTGGATAAGGATCGAACATGAGATTGTTAGACAAACTTGGGTACAAACAAGGTGATGAAAGCCGAGAAGACCTTCAATGTATTTGTGACAAGTAACCGGATAGAACCTTGTCTTGGGTATAGTTAGATCCCAAAAGTTCTAACTAGACTTGCACCGAGGGTTTGGACCACAAAAGGACCAAGGGGTGACCCACAAAAGGATCGAGGTTCGGACCACAAAAGGACCGATGACCCACAAAAAGATAAACTAAGATAAGCAACACAAAGGTTGAATAACTTAGCAAATTGAGTAAAACTCAAATATATTTCATATAACTTCAATATCTATTTACATCAACTACATGCCCTATTTATACTAATGCTAGACTTTCTAGAAGAGGCAACAAGAAAGACACAAACAATGTACCATTCGGCCGAATGGGAAAGGGGAATGGGTTCGGCCTATTGGGGGGGGAGTACCCAACTCTTCATGTTCGCTAGGCCACCCTTTTGTGTCATCCATGTAGATAAGTGCATGAACTAGATAGTTCATGAATTACCTCTTTGGAAGCTAGGTTCGACTGAGAATGGGAAAATGAACACCAAATCTTCATGTTTTCTAGGCCACCCTTTTGTATCATCCATGTAGATAAGTGCATGAACTAGCTAGTTCATGAATTATCTCCTTGGGGCGCTTTGGAAGCTTCCCCTTTCTAGATTGTTCTTTGGCCTAGTCACCTTATCCTATTACACGGATTGCTTAGTCATCTCATTCTATTACAAGGCCTACTAATTAAGATAGAAGGAAATTAAGCTAGAAATTTAAAACAAGCTAAAAGAAAGTGGTCTCGGCCAAGACCTACATAAAGGCCGAAAATGTTATCTTCTTGAATCTTCAAGTCCTTTCTTCAATTCAACTCCATACTCCATGCCACAATAAGCATATTATCATAGGACAGTCGACAATTTTTGGCATTCCGAGCATATCACCTCGCGGCTCACGTTGGAACTTTAAGTTCACAATCTTTTTTTCATCACCGAGTTTAATTCTGTCTCTCAAATA
The DNA here is from genome assembly GCA_034509755.1 of Anisodus tanguticus. Lineage (NCBI taxonomy): Eukaryota > Viridiplantae > Streptophyta > Magnoliopsida > Solanales > Solanaceae > Anisodus > Anisodus tanguticus. The sequence goes on along the minus strand of CM067555.1, from coordinate 29,642,653 downwards.
TTGATCAGGTTACAATCAACTCAAACCCCATATTTAATTATATGTTAAATGTTGTTTATATTGATGAAAAATGGTTTTATTTAACGAAAAAATCTGAAAAATACTATCTGCTCCATGAAGAAGAAGAGCCTAATACTTATCGACCTTGCAAAAGTAAGAATTTTATCACAAAAATTATGTTTATGGTTGCAGTTAAGCACCCTAAATTTGATGAGAATAGAAATGAGTTGTTTTCATGAAAAAATGAATTTTCCCATTTATAGTTAAGGAACCTGCTAGCAAAATAGCAAAAATCGAACAACATGAACTTTAAAAACAAAACCTATTTTATTTGTGACTAAAGATATCACAAGAGCTTATTTGATAGAGAAAGTTCTTCTGGCCATTTCAAAATGACCAGCTTTAATGTCAAATGGTCCAATTTTTATACAACAAATAATGCAAGGCCACATATTGGTGTTAATGATCCAGAATTTAATAAAGTCGGTCAATAAGATGGATTCGACATTCGACTTTGCTTTCAACCTACTAACAACCCGATCTAAATATTTTGGACCTTGGATTTTTTAGAGCAATTCAATATCTTCAATATAAGATGGCCCCTTCAAATGTTGATGAATAAGTGGAGGCCGTTGAAAAATCTTTCAATGAAATGAAAGTAGAACGACTCAACCATGTATTTCTAACTCTATAGTCTTGCATGATTTAGGTGATGAAAATTAATGGTGGCAATAATTACAAAATGCCTCATATGATTAAAGAAAGACTAAAAAAGAGAGAGAGATCTTCCGCGTCAGGTTTCTTGTGATATTTATATTATCAATCATGCTTTAAATCTAATTCAACAATGATTGGGTTGCTACAATGTCAAGATAGTCTATTTTTCGCACACTTAGTATTTCTGGTGGTACATTGTAAGTTTAACTGTTGAAGTTAGCATGTCATTTCATAAAGTGTATTAGGAGTAATATTATGGTGTACAATCCTTCATGATCATTATGTAACATTTGCACTCAAGGTATGGTTGTATTATAAGAGTACTTATAATATGCTGACACATTTCAATACTTTTGGTTAAATTGTGAGATTTAGTTCTAATGAGAAACATTCTGGTTGTAATTGTTCCTCGTCTTATGATATGCTCCTTGCATTTAGTGACTTTTTTTTTTAGTAAGTTGATTCAAAAAATTCTCCAGTGAAGAAATTTTTACTTCTTGGTAATTCTTTGACTTCAATACCGATCATTAAAGAAATTATTTTCCATTTCTACAGGTGTAGTATGAACCTTATCTTTTTTTTAGTAAATGGATGAAGGCCTCTTACAAATATTCTTTGTTCTTTATTTTGATGTTAAATAAAGGAATATAAAAAGATCTCTCACTATGGAGAACAAAGAATTGATGCTTGAGAAAGAAATATTTACAGAAGAAAAAAATCAAATCTGTGTAGGTAGATGATATGTATGCATGCAATGTAGATGATATGTATGTATGAAATGGGCATATGTATCATGTATACTCATGCTGTTGGAGCAGCTGTCACGTGACCCATGGGGGATTCATGAGGTCCATATACCCATTTGATCCCATTGGATACCAGCTCTGTGGCTGAAGTGTCGTCGTCAGTCATCACTCTCGTATCATGTACCATATCCAACAACCTACTTCCCAAGCCTCTCTCAACAGTAACTCAACAGTTTGAAATGCCAAATATAATATGTATAAATGAGATGGATATATGTACACCATGCAATCAACATAATCAGTACAATCAGTATTATAAGTTCCTTTTAAAGTATTTAGACGAGATGTAGAGTGATGAATGCATGACAAGTCAAATCAAGAATAGAAATATCAAACAAGGCGACGAGCCCAAATAATCAGCAATCATACCAAATCTAAGCGGATTTATGTACCACGCTCACGGCCCGAAGGGTAAACACATAATCTCCTTCAAATATATCATAACAGTTCATTAATTTCCCAAGTTAAGTTAAATGGTGCCCGTCCTAGTGCCCGTCACCTCACTAGTACAGGACCCCTAATACCCAATTACTCCCATTAATTCACTAACAACATACCAACGCATAACGCTATACTAAAGTCTAGTAAGTCTCAACTTGCCTGATTTGAAGAGGAAGACTTATGCAGTAGCTTTGCCTTTCCTCTGAGCCTCCTCATGAGCCCGCTCTAATCAATTACATTGATTACATGAGATCGTGAGTCTAACTATACACATATCAATAGGGGAAACTAGAGTCTCCAAGTTAAACTACAAAGGAACTCGGGCCTACATTATCAAGACACGAACTTTATTACCCAAATAGCACTATAACATGCTAGATAATTATAATCTTAAGTTAATTTAATAACTAAGTCCGAATGGATCCTCAATTTCATGAATTAGCAAAAAGCCTCAATTCTAACCCTAGAATTTCTCCCAATTTCCAAAAGGGTTTCTAACATGCAATTGATCAATTAAATATCACCCACAAGTCTAACTAGTTTACAATATCAATAACAATAATTCAATAACCCACCCCCAAATCCCAAGTATTACTCACTTATTCTCAACAAATCCATTCCCTTATTTCCCCCAACTAAGAATCATACTTAGGATAGAACTTAACTAGTATACATTAATTCAAGGGTGAAAAGTTACCTTAAGTGATGAACTTCCTTCAATATTCAAGAATACCTACGCCCAAGCTCCAATCCCAAGGAGAATGATTTTGGGGAATGAGAATAAAATTTCCGGTCATTAAGAATTTATAATATTAATAGTGTTCCCATCCCGGCGGAATCGACTTCATTTGGAGCGCACCCGCTTCAGAGGTAAACCCATCCGCCGAGGCAAGGTCATATAAAATCTTGAATTGCATTGGGCGGAAGGAAACTCCGCAGAGGCGCACCCGTTCCGGAAAGGAACTCATCCGCTAAAATGGACCCTCGATACATGGTCAGATCTCGTTTCGCAAGCCAGACCTCCGTAAAGGCGGACTCGCGGAAGTGAACATCGCTCGCCGGGTGCGAACACTAGACACCAAAGCAGTAGTCCAAGAATTATCAACTCCACGTCAAACATCCGAAACACTCCCGGGACCTCCCGGATACAAACCAAACATGCATTCCTATTAGAAAATACATTCCGGACACCCGCTCGCGCACTTGGATTTCCTAGAAAATGTCTCTAAGGCTCGGGTTTGACTAAAGTTAACTCTTAAGTTCTAGTATCACAATTTCACAACCAAATCCCCAAAACGCACCCCATGCTGCCTCGGGGACCGAACCAAAGGCTCGACTAAGTCATAAACGTCATTTCGAGCTAATGGAACCGACGAAACTATGAAAGGAGCATGTTTACCCAAAGGTCAACTATTAGTCAAACTCTCTATTCTCTAAACTTAGCATTTCTCAAACCTACCAAAAGGATATGGAACCTACCGAATCACCTTGGGAAGCGTGTCACATATCCTCGCAAGTCACAAGAAAGCAATTAAACACTCGGGAAGGGTAATTTATGGGTTTCAAGGAAAAATAAGCAAAATGACTTTTCGAGTTATTACATCGGTACCGATTAAATAAATGTTCATCCTCAAATAGTAAAGAAAAAGAAATACATGGACTCTCAAATAGCTCATGGTAGTTAGCCCGCATATTGGACTCAGTCTCCCATGTAGCCTCTCCACTGGCGATTCTCCATTACACTTTCACCGAAGCTATCTCTTTGGACCTCAACTTTCAAACATGCATATCCAAATAGCTACAGACCCTTCCACATAAGCTATGTTCTGATCCAGCATCATCGAATCCCATCTAATCACATGAGAACCATCCGCAACATACTTCTTCATCATCGATACATGAAACATAAGGTGCACACCGGATAAACTAGGAGGTAAAGCCAACTCATAGGCCACCTCACCAACTCCGTCCACTATCTCAAAAGGACTGATAAACCTTAAGCTAAGCTTTTCCTTCATCCCGAATCTTATCACACTCTTCATGGATGAAACCTTCAACAAAACCCACTCTCCAACCATGTACTCCAGAACTAAAGTATAGGATCATGAAATCAGAATAGCAGAATTTGTCTAAGTATTTAAGGACAATAGAAGCTCACCGAGCGAGCTCCAAAGTAAGACCATTGCTCGCTATAATTCTCTCTCAAAGTGAGGCATGGTGTGCAAGTTGGAAAAAATGTCAATTTTTGGCTAAGTATAGAAATGGCAGCAAGGCCTCACTGAGCGAGCTCCAGAACGAGACATGACCTCGTTATAGACCTCACTCAACAAGGTATTATAGCGCATATATGAAAAATTTAGAAAATTGATTTATTATGGGAAGGTCCGGGGAGCTCGTTGAGCGAAGCACATAGCGAGGCATGGTGCCCGATGACCGACCCATAATAAGGTCACCCCTTGCGTTGGAGATCGCTCAGTGATCCAAGCGATCCTGAAGCCTCCTCCTATAAAATCAACACTTAACTCAAATTTCATTTCTCGGACATTCCAACCTCATAGAAAATCCTTGAAGGATAATTTTCTCTCATACCCCCCCCCCCCCGCGTATCAAAGTAAGAACATCTCTATGATTCCTAATCAATTCTATCACTAAACAAATTATTCTTAAACAAAAATATAAGATTTTTGAGGTAATCTTCGCAAACGATTCAAGCAAGAGTTTTGGGTGTTCTTCATTAGAGAAAAAACCTAGTTCATTGGATTATAGCATTTACAGGTATATAAAGCGCTTCTATACATGTGTGGGAACATCATTGTTCTTCCCCACGCTATGTTTAACTCATGATAGTAAAGTTTCTCCTCAAAGATAGAGAATTATGTCTCGGTTCATGATAAACCCTATATACACATCGATACAAATATACACACACACACACACACATAAGACTAGGAGTGCTTAACATGCTATGAAGATCATGTTATAAGGTATATAAATCATATAATAGTCTGATGTTTAGTGTTTAAGTTGACTAAGTTGTAAGACAAAAGTTAGCAAAAATTATCGAACTTACGTTCGTAAGGATACCGAAATTTGGGTCGAGATCTCACTAAGCTATTCTCCCAATATACTTATAGTTATATGGTTATCCACCCATAAAATTGAAGGTCTACGATTCTAATTTCGACGTATTAAACCGTTTATCGATACGACAATAGAGTAAAGAGATATTCGCATTTTCGTAAGACTGTGCAGACAGTCCTTTGGGACCCACTAGAGGTGGTGGAACTTTCCAATGTAGAAATTGGTGGCAGCTCTTAATCAGTTTATTATTCATGGTTTCCAGCTCCTATACACTCTTAAACCCTCTCTAAAGGTTTACATATGATACTATAGTGAAATTAAAAATAAACAACGCAAATTAAACGTTGGGAATCACGTGGTGCTCATTAGATTGTTCTTCCTCTTCTTGTGGTTGATTTGAGGAATCCTTCAAGGTGAAGTAATCCCATATTTGGGGTTGTTCTTGATGTTTAAGGTAAAATTCACCTCTTCTATATGTATTTGAGCTTATACAGGTCGTAACTAGATTATTTGATTGAGAACTTGTGAAGTAAAAGTCGAAATCATTGTTTGAGTTGTTGTAGTATATTGGGCTGTTTTGGAAGTTGTTTCAAGTTCAAGTTATAATCTGAGTTGTTTTTGTTTTATTGAAGGTAAGAAATCATTTTTCCTTGATGTATATGAGCTTATGCTAGTTATAGTTGTGTTAACTCCATGGAAAATGTGGAATAACAACTAGAAGTTTTAAACTAGTGTTAAATGTTGTTGTTGTGGGTTGTTGTAACTTTTCTTGTATTGTTAAAGGAATGAACTTGTGATTGTTGATTGTTGACAATGTTTGTGTGTTGTGGTGATGTGCTGAACTTGGGTATATGTAAGATAAATAAGAGAGATGCTCGCCCATTTTGTTATAGAATAAGGTTATCATTTGGAATACAATACGATTGTTATATCACGTGTAATGTGATGATAGCGTTGTTTCGTTGTTGTATATTCAGGTGTGGTGCATTAAGATTATTGTGGTGATTGGACAGAGAGTCACAAGGTATGTTAAGGCACCTTCTTTCCTTCTTTTGTCATGATTTCGAATGAACGAAACATAAACGTAAATGAACGATATTCATAAATGACTCTACTCTTTGTAGTTTTAGAAACTTATGTCTATTTTAGTCCATGATGTATTTTTGATCCGTATTGCCTTGATCTTTGGCTCCTAATGAATTGTATGTTGATGATGTTAGACTCATAATGATAACCGAGGGTTAACAACATTACGTCAATCTAATAAGTTCATAATGTCTTTTATGACTCTTACACATGCATGCATGTACATTATGATATTATGAGTCCGTGTGAGGCTCTATAGCTTTATATATATATGTGTACGACGACGTTATGTACACACCGATCGATCGTTGGTTATTATTATTATTATGATGATGATGCTCACAAAGGTTTGAGTGTATATACGATATATATATATATATATATATATATATATATATGTACAATGACGTTGTATACACATATAGATGTACTTATGCATATCATGTCCCTCGAGAGGCAATTCGGATATTAAGATTGATCTTCTTGTCCCCGTATTACATTGATATCTTTACTCATGTTGTTATTTGTCTTACAAACTTGGTATTTCTATTCGTATTGACGTCCATTTGCCTAGGGATGCTGAATTTCATGCATGCGTGTCCACGATAGACGGGTTGATGATCTTATTCGGTAGGTTACCAGCTCGTGGAAGGTATTGGTGCACTCCACTTGTTCCCGAGTTGCCGTTCAGAGTCGGTATGGTTATGTACATGCATGGGTAAGGTGGGGCCTTGTCTCGACCTTATGACATTCATGTACTCTTAGAGGCTTGTAGATAGATGTCCTATGTATATATGATTTGTATGGCCTACATCATGGATGTGTAGATGATCATGGTGGCATGGCGGCCCGTTCTATCATGTATATATATGCACGTACGCCATTTTGGGCGATCTATCATTGAGTTGTCTTTAATGTTTTCTTAGATGGTCATTGACGGTCCTTCTGGCCACTTATATATATATTAGTATGCTTATTGATGTATGTTATATTGGTGCTCGGTAACGTTAGGCCTGGTTGTTAGCCATGCCCCTCGGGTTTGGGATGTGACACATGAGTTCTCATATACTAGTCAAGAACCAATATTGTTCCATTCTATGGATTTTATATGTTTTCATGTCTCTTGCAAGTTATATTGTAAATATACATGTTATACTATATTTACAATCATGTTATATAAGTCATGGGCTTTTAAGCCAACCATGTTCATGTTCACATTTTTTGGAGTAGCACAGATTACGAGAAGGTTTAGTACCTCAAACTATGTTGCCAACGTAGGATAAGGATCGCTTCGCCCGGTTTGGATGATTCGTTCATGTTACCCATTACATGTTATTTTAGGATCCACTCATGTCATGTTCATATCTCATACCACGATAATATATGAGATAGATTAACTTATCAGGCCGAGATCAGACATCACGTACCCACATGGTGATTCATGTTGGTTTTACTAATCCTCTCCCACATGCTAGCAGGTTTATTCATGTTTTACCTTTGTGCCAGAATACACTCATGTTCATGTTCAGTTCAGCTTTAGTTTTCAGTTTCAATTTAGTATTACTTATTGATTCATGTTTATTGATTTGGGTTGCCCAATCTCTGACCACGCCACTTACAGTTTAGTCATGACGATAAATTCTTCGATAGTTTCTAGCATCCACCAAGGCCTATCTAGTTTATTACCCCTACTTAGAGGTTGAATCTAATTTATAATGTGATCTGCAAGTTCTTGAGGTAAGTTGTTTCTCAAAGAAAATTCATGCCGCCTTTCTTCAGTAACAACATCAGAGACATTATTTATATCTTCATTGCAATAAAAGTCAGGTGGAGTGATGAGGTATAAATGACCTAACCTAGTCCAATTGTCAAACCAAAACTATGAAGACCCCATTATAAGTTTCCACCAGATTTGATGATCAATCAAGTCCCTAGCTTGCAATATTTTCCTCCATATACAAGATCCTCTCTTCCATGGAACCATTATTGGATTAAGCTTTTTCAGTACTTGTTGCTCATAAATGCACTCCACAAAGAAGTAAATGTATTCACAAAGAAGGTTTGATCCTAAAATTCCACCACAACTTTACAAACAAGGCCTTGGACATGTAATTAAGTGATCTAATGCCCAAACCTCCTTCACTCAAAGGCAAGCAAACAATATCCCAGCTAGACTAATGATAACTTATTTCTCCCACTGTATTGCTCCAAAAGAACTGAGAAAATATTTTGTACAGTTTCTTAATCACAAAAGAAGGACGATCCACTACAGAAAGCAAATAAATTATCATTGCTTACAATACATGAGAAAGTAATATGGCTCCTCCGAAGGAAAGCAACTTTCCTTTCCATCCTTGTAGCTTGTTCCCCACCTTAGCCATCAACTCTGAGTAGAAAGACATATGACTTCTACTATAGTATATAGGGCAACCCAAGTACATCAAATTAAATTCTTTCATGCCAATACAAGTGACCCTCTCAACCTTGTGAACAACCTCCAAGTCCACCTTATCATGCAAATGCACATAACTTTTTGCCTTGTTTATGAACTGCCTAGAAGCCTGTTCATACTCAGTCAACACATTCATAATCAACTGCAAAGTTATCTCACATGAAAATGAGAATATAATAGTATCATATGTATTCATAGATCAAGCTAATGAACATCTCACATAATCTCATCTTTCTTAAAACATTAGTAAGGAAAATCCATGACAATATATCATAGGCTTTTGTTATGTCCAACTTTATAACAACATTATGACCTATTTTAGTTCTGAGCCTAATATTAGTGATGATCTCTTGAGTTAACAAGATGTTTTCTACTATGCTCCTTCCTCTAACAAATCCTACTTGATTTTGAGAGATCAAATCAGGTAGTAAATACACCACCTCTTATGTACAACTCTAGAAAACACCTTATTGATTAAGTTGCTCAGACTTATAGGCCTCATGTAAGAATAAGTTTTGTCATATCTTTCTTCTTTGACAACAAAACAAGATTAGTATGTGTGATGTACATGGGCAGTTGCTAACCTTTGAATAACTCGTAAACCATGTTGAAAAGATCATAACCAACAAATCCCAATATGTTTGAAAGAATAAACTTGTGAAACCATCAGGACCTACTGCACTTGCTAATCGTTCGGGCCAAAAACTACTTGTTTTAACTCTCTTTGGTGGGAACTATAACCAACTCTTCATTTTGCTCCCTTGTGATCATGGATGGAACATGATTTAAGATATCAAACTGTGTAGGAACCACAGTTTCAGTGAACTGAGCCTATAAAGTCTTATTGCTTCATCAACTATTTCCTGCTCATTATCGATCCACTTACCTTGACTGTTTTGTATCCTCTTAAGTTGCAACATCTTCATTTTTCCATTCATATGTGAAAGGATTTTTTTATAATTCTCGTCACTATCTTGAAACCAACGCTACGCGCTTCTACTTCTATAACTTCTCCTCCAAGTGCAATACTCTAGTAAGTTTATCTTGAAATTTTTGAAGCCTCTCCCTATTGAGATGAGAGGAATTTGCCTCAAACTGTGCTTTAATAACCTCCTCAAGATTAGTGATCTTCTAAGAATATCACCATAAGTGGTGTTGCTCCACACTAATCGTACTTTTTTCTTCAATATCTTCAACTTCACATTAAACTTTATAAAAAAGTTTAACACCACATATGTTTTCTAGTTTTCCTTTATAACATCCATAAATGTAGCATGCTTAGTCCTAAAATTAAGAAACTTGAATTATTTCTGAAACCGTGGAACCTCCTTCTTGCATTCAATCAACAAGGGAGAATGATCAGTACCAAACTTGATCATGTGTGTGATTTCCAATCCTGGAAATCGATGTTGAACTCCAAAGTTGCCCAAACATGATGAAAAGAAGGTCATAAACTTAAGTTTCCAACACGAGTTGCGAGGTGATTTGCTAGAAGTGTCAAAGATTGCCAACCATCCTATGGTGACATGTTTAATGTGAGGTGGAGTGTGGAGTAGAGTTGAAGACAAGACTTGAAGATCCAAGAAGGAAATATTTTTTTGGCTTTTATGTAGGTCTTGGCCGAGACCACATTTTATCTTGTTTTAATTCCTAGCTTAATTACTAGATCTCCTTATAGCTTAATTACTATGCCATGTAATAAGATAAGATGATCAAGCCGAGAACCATCTAGAAGGAGAAACTTCCAACGTTCCCCAAGGAGGTAATTCATGAACTAGCTAGTTTATGTACTTATCTACATGGATGACACAAAATGATGGCCTAGAGAACATGAAGAGTTGAGTCTTTTCCCTTCTCCCAAATCAGTCAAACCTCTCCCCCTTTCCCATTCGGCCTAAATGCATTTTTATGTCTATCTTGTTACCTTTTCTAGAAGGTTTAGAACTAGTATAAATAGGGGATGTAGTTGATGAAATGAGACATTGAATTTTTATGACATATATTTGAGTTTTCTCAAAATTTGCTAAGTTATTTAACTTTTATGTTGTTATCTTAGTTGGTCCTTTTGTGGTCCAACCCTTGGTCCTTTTATGGTCCAAACACTAGGTGTAAGTCTAGTTATAACTTTTGTGATCTAACTATACCCAAGACAAGGTTCTATCCAGGTTACTTTGTCACAAACACATTAGAAGGTCATATTGGCCTACATCACCTTACCCGTAGGCGGTGGGTAGTTGGTGGGATGTGGTAGAGGGGGTAGGTGGTGGCGATGAGTCATGATGGTGGTGTGGTGAAGTGTGGTAGCGGTAGTGAGTGGTAGTATGAGGGTTGGTAGGTTTGGGTGTGATGGAGGGGGTGGGTGGTGACGGGGTGACGGGAGGGTGGGGGGTGGATTTGGGTGTGATAGAGGTAGGTGGGTGGGGTGGGGTATAATGAGAAAATGAAATACATAATCAAAAAAACTATCAAATCCGTAGTTATAAAAATTGAACTTTTCATGGTTATTTAACCACAAAATTACAACATGATTTACAACATCATACAATATAATTTTAAGAACAATTGAAACAAACATGATTTCATTAAAAACAATACAATAATGAACCACGGGAAACAACCATCCAAATAGGGGTAAGCGGGACCATCCCACTAAGTCCAAAAAACATGATACTAAGCTATCGAAGCATCACAACAAGAAATAGAGTACAAATGCTCAAAACGGGAGTTTGAGTTGTTACATTTGTTTCATTGTGAACTATACATTTTGCGTCGTATTTAACCAAATCTCATAGAGAGTTTATAAAAGTTAATAATATTTTCATTAAAGGTTAAAAGGAGTCGAATTGAATTTGAAATAACAATTAGATTTGGTAGGGATTTAATACCGAGACAAACTCCTTTATGAGCATATATAAAAAAATTCATATTGAAGAAATTGAGGTCAAGCTTTATGATGCCGATCTTCAACATGTCTTTAGTCTTTTCGTATGTGTTTTACATTATATGATAATCATATTTCTGTTCCAAAGATTTAACAAAATTAAGTTTTGGTTCTTTTTCGTTTAAAGTCAATTTTGTTAAATATTTTTCAATTTGTTTTGGAAATTAGTGAAGTAAAATTGATGATATTAATAGTTTTAGAAACAATTGAAGAAAACATTTATACTTGTCTAATTTACAACAAGATCTTCATTTTCGTCAATGTACTTAGTGTAGAGGAGAATAGTGAAATTTCTGAAATAGGAGGGAGCAGTGCGCAAAAAAAGAAAGAAGTGCTTACTGCTTAGGCATAATTAATCAAGGCTGTCAATGAGGAATGAGCCCATTACCAATACAACCGGCTTTAGACAAGGTTTATCTCTTGCTTCTATGATCTGCTGTAATAATATATGAAAAAAAAGTTGTGATATTGAAGTTGTTCATCGAAACTAGCTGGGTCAATAGTGATTTCACATTATTTATTTGCCAAGTTTTCTAACGCTATTTTGTAATTGACGACTGATAGGGTTTTGAAGCAGAGAATTTTGGGAATTGTCATGAAAGTTTGGATTGGGGTTTGACATTAAATAAATAAAATAAGTGTGAGATATTTGAAGGCTGGGTGCCAATCAGTCTCGGCAAAGACCGTCATCGGCTGGGCCAGCCGGTGTCCACCACATCCTTACTCTCTCCAAATGGATACTGTAACCCGCCCTTCTGCTCCTCCACCCTTTCATGAAGAACCCGAGTACTTGGCTCGTTACATGGTTGTCAAACACTCATGGCGTGGTCGATACAAAAGGATTTTTTGCATATCTAATTTCACTTTGATTACACTCGATCCATCTACATTATCAGTCACTAACTCCTACGATGTTGGGAGTGACTATGATGGTGCCGCCCCTATTATTGGCAGGGATGACTATTCAAATGAGTTCACCATAAGTGTGAGGACTGATGGCCGTGGCAAGTTCAAGGCTATCAAGTTCTCTTCCAAGTATAGAGCCAGCATTTTGACAGAGTTGCATAGAATAAGGTGGAATAAGCTTGGAGTTGTGGCAGAGTTCCCTGTTTTGCATCTAAAGAGGAGGACCTCTGAGTGGCTTCCTTTTGTAAGTGTGATTTTAATTCCTAGCACTCTTATGGTATATAATTGTTTCTATGATAGATGCTTTGACCCCAGCTGTGTTTCCTTAATTTTTTTGTGACCATCAGGTGACATGTGAAACGATGCTCGTCCTATTGGTGCTTGGTAAAAATAGTATATTTTACAGTGAGAATTCATATAGAAAACAATAAGATTAGTTAAAACAAAGTGTTCCCTGTCAGAATGTACTTACCCAGAAAAAAAGGTAGTGGAATGTTGTTAAAACACCAATTTTGAGTTGATAGAGGAACAATGAGATTTGTTAAGTGAGGAAATGATGATTCAATGCTTCTATAGGATCTTTCACTACCCCCTATATCTTTAGTGCTCATTACTGATTATCCTAGCTATTGGCTTTTTAAGTTGTTTTTGACTTTTCCATTAAGTGTATCTTTTATAATATTTGGCTGCAAGTGTTATTGCCATGATTTATTTGTTTCTGTTTTTACTTTTTTCATACTGCTTTGAATTGCTTGTACTTATGCTGAGGGTCACCGGAAACAACCTCTCTACTTCCCAAGGTAGGGTACGGACTGTGTACACTCTACCCTCCCCAGACCCCACTTTGTGGGATTTCACTGGGTATGTTGTTGTTGTTGTTGTTGCTGATGCAAGTGTATATTGTTAAGGTGGGAAGTCCTGGGAAGTACACGTGGACAGTTTATTTGCTTCAGGGTAAATTGACTAGCTCTAGTATATTTCTTTAAAGTTTTGCAACAGATAATTGATTTGACTGTTTTTGCGATATTATCTGATGAAATGATGTGTCTCTAATAGTGCTTATATGTTGGACTGAACCAGGAAAGTAGACTAAGGTACTTGGGTTTAGTTGAGAACAACACTGGCTTGAAATGATTATGATGCATAGTTGAGCTTAAGAAATTGTAAATCTAATCTTCATATAGGCTTATTTCAATCGACTACCATCCATCAACTTGGACAATGATTACTAGAACCCAAGGGTGTGGCCTAGTGGTCAATGAAGTGAGTTGAGAATCATGAGGTCTCAAGTTCAATTCCGATTTCTCCCCATCTATCCAAGCCTTGGTGGACAGAGTTACCTGGTACTTGTGCTTTGGTGTTGTAGCAGGTACTCGTGCATTGGTCGAGATGCTCACCGGGCGGCCCAGATACCATGGTTTCAAAAAGAACTATGACTTTACTGTAATGGGGATTTAAGTGGGTAACTGTTTGGCTTATGATCGGATGGGCTAAGTTCCAAAATATCCTAGGATGCAAGCACCAATCTGCTTTCGTATATAAAGAAGATATCTTGCTTCAAGCTTACAGATCAAGCCCATTAACCTATAGGACATTGTCACTTTCTATAATTGATTCTAGTCCTCAAATATTTGCTCTGTGCGTCTCTTTTCCTTCTCTTTTGTCGTTTCTTTTGGTTATTGCAAGATCCACTGACTATTGGAACACTTAGTTTTGAGCATATAATACATCTGCTAGTGAAATTATTTTATGTCACTATCCCAGTTGGTGATACATTCTAGGCAGTTATTCTGGATTTACTTGGGGTCTCAGGTGTCTGGTACCTGAATGTGTGACACATTATATCTTCTAATGAGTAGGGGATTTAGTCCTCTGCTTAGTAACGCTGTTGGCTTTTGTTATAATGTTCATTAGTTGAATTACAGAATGCTTTGAAGTTGTACTTAGGCGATTTTTTTTTGTGAATTGCCTACAATTCCAAAGGTTTGTCCATTGACGAATTGTAAAATAATCTTTAATTTTCTTTTTTGTTTTGATGTTTCAAGATTTGGCTCATCTCCCAAAAATCCATGCTTGTGGCATTAGTGGCAGAATATATGCTATTAGCTTTCTCTTTCACCATGTTGTAAGGAATTGGTGGCAGGTGCTTATGTACTTTCATTTTCAACAGTTTTTCAGGTCCTGATCTCTGCTCTCTGCTGCTAATAGCCTAATCTTGATATATAAACCTACAGAGTGGAATAGGGTTTTTCGATCATTGCTGCTTAATTCTCGCTATGCTTTGGCATTATTGTTTGTGATGATCTGCTTTACTATTGTCTATTTGCTCTCTCTATGTCAACTTGATGAGTTAAGTGATGTATACACTAATACTGGAATATTTGTATGGTAGAGACTGTACTGGTTGTATTTCTTTCCCTTCTCCTCTTTTCCTTCCAAACCCCCTGCCCCGGTACAGAAAGTAGACAATGATAATTTTCCTTTTCATCTTCGGGGGTGCAGAAGTTGAAAATTACTTATATAGGATTTGAGCTTATTGAACTAAAATCTGGAGAACTTCGTTGGTGCTTGGACTTCAGAGATATGGGCTCTCCTGCAATTATCCTACTATCTGACCCTTATGGTAAGAAAAATACAGATCATGGAGGTTTTGTTCTTTGCTCGCTCTATGGAAGAAAATCTAAAGCTTTTCAAGCTGCTTCGGGAACTACAAATGCTGCCATCATATCAAATCTGGTAATAAAGCCTTGCATTGCTCTCCAAGTCATTAACTTTTGGCTCTGGATCAGGATGATTCTCATCCAATGAAACTCTACTTTCTGAAGCATGAGTCATTTTCATGCTCTAATCATACTTTTATGATGCTTAATTTGCTAAATCTGTTGATCAGACTAAAACTGCGACATCCATGGTGGGTGTGGGATTAACCGTTGACAGTTCTCATGCTCTGGCTGTATCTGAGTACATAAATAGGAGAGGTATCTCTTGAGAGAATAATTATACCTTTATTCTCACTTTCTTCTTGTGAAATCCTTGTACTCACAGAATGTCATCCTATTTGTTTTGACTACATTGATGTCAAATTCAGCTAAAGAGGCTGTTGGGGCAGATGAAACTCCTTCTGGAGCTTGGTTAGTAACAAGATTGCGTTCTGCTGCTCGGGGGACTCTGGATACTCCAGGAGTAAGTTTGTCTATTGGTCCAAAAGGTGGCCTAGGAGAACATGGTGATGCGGTATCTCGTCAACTCATTCTCACAAAGGTCTCACTTGTGGAAAGACGACCCGAGAACTATGAAGTAAGCTGGATATTCTTTGGTTTCTTTCTTTTTCCAGGAATTGTATGCTTGAGACATTTCTCCTTTTCTCATACAAATCTTTATTCTTAATCCCCTCAGCTCGTCCCTTCCTAGCAAAAGAAAAAAACTTATATAAAAAAAAGTTTGCGTCTTGCATGTTCCAGTCGCATACTTAGAAAAAAACTGCTCCTCAATCCCGTACAATTGGTTTTAGCTATATTAATCCTCTGTACCTATTTCACTTTGTTCAGGTCCATTTTATTTCAGTATTAAATAATGTCTTTTAAGGTAGCATTTGGAGTTTTCTAAAGTTAGAGGTTCTTCTCAAAATGTAAACTTATTCCAACACAGGACATACGAGTAACTTAGTAGAATAAAAGACTGCTGAAAAAAAAAGTTTTAATCCCAGTTAGTTGGTGTCATCTATATGAATCCTTTGCTATCAGTGTATTATGTTTTTAACTAAATTTGCATTGACTTTAAGAGACTAGTGTTTTATAGACAACTTTCATCCATCTGATCTAAGTTTTCCTTGTCTCCTTTTTTCATCTTCAGTATTACATTGATGCACCTATGAATCGGTGTATTTGACGTCTATGTAGGGCATAGCTAAACCATTTTTGTATTTGTGTGACGACCCAATTTGGTGAAGTGTGATTGGCACCCAACACCCCCTTTAGGAGAACCAAACAGTTTTAACAACGTTTACATTGCCAATTAAAGTTAATAAGAGTCTATCAGGGAAATTAAATAGATAATGAAATTCATAATCTGATACAAGTTCAGAAATCCATAAAACAACCCCAAGGACCTGATATAGATTAGTTATGAGCTACTAGGAATACAAAAGTACATCAACTATATCAAAGCCGATGCATAAATTTCTGAGTATGAGAAAACAGAATAAAAAACCCTGAGCTACCGCGAAATAAGTTTGGTACCTAATTCCTGGAATAGCGTCAAGCTTTCACTCACGGACTCTACTGGTGATCAGATCCAAATCT
Source organism: Anisodus tanguticus (assembly GCA_034509755.1). Taxonomy (NCBI): domain Eukaryota; kingdom Viridiplantae; phylum Streptophyta; class Magnoliopsida; order Solanales; family Solanaceae; genus Anisodus; species Anisodus tanguticus. Next base: position 29,625,922 of record CM067555.1, on the reverse strand, counting down.
GGCAGGAAGACAGGGGGTGAGTACAGGGAGTATTCAATAAGTATTATTGATCGCCCCCACGAAGTAGTAGCGAGAGTCGGTATGAGAAATACTCTCTCAAAATATATCCTGTGCATGTATTATATTCGACGATAATAATATGCATGAAATCACATTTAACCTCAAGTACAACATATAACCAATGCATAGATAAAACATATAAAGATATGCACAAGTCCAAATTTAATGAAAAATGCCTAATCAATTACTCCCTCTGTCCCAATTTATGTGATGGTGTTTGAGTGAACACAAAGTTTAAGGAAGAAAGGAAGACTTTTGAAACTTGTGGTCTAAAATTAGGTATAGATATTTGTTTGGCTATAAATCATCTCATTAAGGGTAAAATAGGCATTTTAATGTTATATTGTTACTAAATATAGAAAGATGTCATCCTTTTTGGGACTGACTGATAAGGAAAGAGTCACATAAATTGGGACGGAGGGAGTAACAATTAATGATATGCATAGGTAAAGCATATAAGGATATGCACAAGTTCAACATTTATTGAAAAAATGCCCAATCAAGTGTCAAGAATCAATATGCATAATAAGAATTAAACTTTACACCGAAACTGCCAGTTTCAACCAACAAACATGCGCACACACCATCAAGGGCTCCGCAAGACTAGTGACTCATGAGGGATAGATCCGATGCACATGCAATAACAGGGTCATGGACACCTTACACGCCTAAAACTCAATCACTGGGTTGTGGCCAACTCACAGGCCCATAACTCAATCCGCGTGGCCAAGTCACACGCCAAATTCCACATATCAATGTGAATCACATATGCAAACTGAATATGCATATTCATATTACATGATTAAAATCAGGCCAACCATGAGATACATGTAATTTATAATGTTAAACTAACATGTAAGGGATAATTCATTTCTTGAAACACATGATGGCTTGAGCTAGCTTTTTCGGTATCGTTTTTGGTTACTTGTAAGGAATATATACAAATTTCAAACCCCAATAGCTGTTGCCTCCTTTTGGCCTATAAGGACAAGGGGTTGTTTATCTAAGTTGTTTTAGTGTGACGGAGCTTTCAAAGTTTGGTTGTTTTACTGTTATCCAAGGATATTCTTTCTAGCTGAAACTATCTATGTTTTTCGGATGAAACCCATGTGATAAAATTCATCGATTTATTGGTTTTGTTATGGTTCTTGGATTTTTGAGTAACACACAAATGTGGCATCTCTAAAAAATAATATACAGTACTAGCATATATAGAATGCATATTTAGTCATGTTACAGATTTAGCAAGTTATGCACAACAAGTAGCAATAATATTCCTACATATTATCGGGTATCCACATATATACTCGTCACCTTGTATATAGTACCCCATATACGTAGTGTATGAAAAAACAAGTTCAATTTGGGAAAATCCCTTTATTGAGGTCAAAGTTTTAACTTACTCCGATCCAAGCGAAACTTTAACCTTCCAAGAAAGCTTTTCCACGCCAGGATTCCTCCAAACGGCTCAACTATATTCACAATAATACTTAACGGCGTCAAACAATATTGTTGGTCTAAGTTCCATAATTTAATGCACAGTCTAAGTCAAAGTTAACTAAAAGTCAACCAAAAGTTAACCGCAAGCCCACATGGTCAAATCCCAAAACAAAATTCATATTTGGGTTACACATAACCCCTCTATCGGAAAAAGTCTCTCTACCCTCACAAGGTAGGGGTAAGGCTGCGTTCACACCACCCTCCCCAGACCCCACTTGTGGGATTACAGAGTGCATGTTGTTGTTGGGTTACCCATTACCCCACGAGTTCAAATCTATGCTTATATTTTCATTTTGAGTTCATTTAGGTGTTCAAATCATCCTGGTGATTCTACGGTTTATGCCATGAATACCCAATTTCACCCATCAAATTCCATGTCTAGATGTTAAATCTTAAGGAAAATCCATGATTTAAACTCAAAGTTATGTTTAAATCACTTACCCCAAACTCGTAGATGAACTCCTTGCTTAATACCTCTCAAAATCAAGCTCCCCAAGTCTCAAAATGGTGAAGAATGAAAAGGAATCACTCAACTCAGCCTTTTATATCCGGACAGGAAATTCAGCAGTGCTGGACGCCATTGCCGGCTGCAGTTGGAAAGTTTCCCAGCATTGCTGGATGCAGTTGAGAAGTGCTGCAGCACCACTGGCCGAAATAGGGACTGCTACAGTGATTCCTACAACGTCCAACTTTATTCCAAATGGTGCCAAAACCCACCGAGCCCCTCAGGCCCAACCTAAACCTTCCCAACAAGTCCCAAATCATAATACCGACCTATCCAAAGTCTTAAATCACGAAACGAGGTGCAATTACTCAAACAGTTTGTTACTGTTTACTTCTTGCACCCTTTGTTGGATGTGATTATTCTAATCTGGTTCAATCTTATGTGACATTATATTCGTCTTGTATCTGTAATTCTACTACATTCATCTTGTGAATATGTCCCACATTCACTCCATATAGCGTCGTGGGTTTTACAATCGTTCCATAGGCCTTCTATTTCGTTAGTTATGTTCCTATTGCATAACCATTCTGTAGTGTTCCTCCAATTCATCCATTTTAGTTTAATTATATGTGCTGCATCTTTCATCTATTACACTATTATACCAAAGATTGAGTCTGGATATATGAAGTTCTTGGATTTAGTTGCAACAATCTTGTTTAATCTCATGCCACCTTCTCATCTTGTGGGGGTGAACTTGATGTGCATATAATCTGTCTACTTCTCCTTAATTCTAATACCTCACTCTCTAGATTGCTTCACAATTTCAAATTTTGTTGATTCCCTTGCTATTCTTGTCTGCTAGAAAAGACATCATCTCTTCTGCAAATAACATGCACTATGAAAACCTCGTCCTATATTGGCTAGCTCATTAGATCATTCATAAAATAGGGTATACATAGGACATGGAAGATTAAGTATATATCTGTGGTTAACACATTCTGTATACTCCCTCCGTCCCAATTTAAGTGTCTTACTTTCCTTTCGGTTTGCCCCAAAAAGAGTCTCTTTCTATATTTAGTAAGTTTTGGCAAGTTTAAGACCACAAGATTTAAAGGACCCCACAAATCTTTAATTAAAGACCACAAGATTCAAAAGTCTTCCTTTATTTCTTAAACTCCGTGCCTAGTCAAACTAAGACACTTAAATTGGGACGGAGGGAGTATTAGTTAAAATTTTAAGACATAATTTCTGTTTCCACTAATCAATCAGGCTGAAAAGAATAAACATAGTAATTTTTTCAATTTACTATGGTATGAACAGTACTACTCTAAGTACAGTAGAAAGTATTGGAGGCAATTCCTACTTGCATTTTCTGGAACACATGGCAGAAGAGAAACAACAGATGTCTTAATGATAGAAGAGACATTATCTTACATGTCAAACCTAGATGTTTGAAGAGCCTTTATTTACGGTGTAGAACTAGCATTTAATCTGTATCTTGACTCTATGTTTGATCTCCTGAACCTTTAGACAAAAATCTTCCTCTCTTGTACTCTCTGGTACTCATTAGTAAAACCATTACCATAGTAATTTTTAAAAGTTACTATGGTATGAACAGTACTCCGAGAAGTACAGTAGACAGTATTGCAAGGCAATTCCTACTTGCATCTTCTGGAACGTATGACAGAAGAGAAACAACAGATGTCTTAATTATAGGAGAGACATGATCTTATATGTCAAATCTAGACATTCGAAGAGCCTTTATTTATGGCGTAGAACGAGCATTTTTATCGGATCTTGACACTATGTTTGATCTTCTGTACTCCTTTAACCTTTAGATGGAAATTTCTTTCTCTCTTGTACGTTTTGCTACTCTTTGATAAAACCATTACCTTTCATAAGAAAAAAAGAATAATTTTTAAAAGCTCAACATGGACATGTACACGAGGTGTTGTCCATGGACATGATGGCCTAAAGTACTGAGCAATATGGGCAATAGCTTTCGAGCTATTACTGTAGACTTGTCACTTAGTTACATTTACCTTGCTCCCCAACCTAGCACTAGGTAGAGGGGACAAATCTATGTCATGCTTGATCTCCTACTTTAGGAATCTCTAATGATGCTCTTTTTGTTTGATTTATAAACGAAGTTATTAATACTTTCTAACAAATGCTTGCAGGCAGTTGTTGTGCGTTCTCTATCTGCCGTTGGTGCCCTTGTTCGATTTGCTGAGGAGCCCCAAATGTTTGCTATTGAATTTAATGATGGATGCCCAATTCATGTGTGTTTTTCTGGCTTTGCCAGATGTCAATTTCATTTATTTACTTGTGTTGGTTAGACTTTTAGTTTTATGTCCTTTTTTCCCAGGTATATGCTAGCACGTCTCGTGATAACTTACTTGCAGCAGTTCGTGATGTTTTGCAAACAGAAGTAAGTGGACATGCTCTTCTTGGTCATTAATAGTTTTTCCCCTTTCCAAGGGGTCTGATTGAATGCATTCTCCGCTCCGTACACGTTAAGACATCATTGAATACATGAATTTGCTTAAGTCATATCGCTTTAAAAATCTTGTTTATACGGAGGTTTGTTTTGTGTAGCGCCAGTGTCCCGTACCAGTGCTACCAAGGCTAACAATGCCTGGTCATCGAATTGATCCTCCGTGTGGCAGATTCCACTTAAAATTTTCTGCTTCACAACAACCTGTTGCTGACTTGGAAACTGCAACTATGCATTTAAAACACTTGGCAGCAGCCGCTAAAGATGCTGTGGCTGAGGGAGGATCTATTCCTGGATCAAGAGCAAAACTATGGCGTAGGATACGAGAATTTAATGCATGTATTCCATATGGAGGAGTACCTTCTGGTATTGAAGTACCTGAGGTGACGCTAATGGCTTTAATTACAATGCTTCCGGCTGCTCCCAATCTCCCACCAGAGTCACCATCACTGCCCCCACCCTCTCCTAAAGCCGCTGCTACAGTGATGGGTTTCATTGCTTGTTTGCGTAGGTTGCTTTCATCGAGAAGTGCTGCTTCTCATGTGATGTCTTTTCCTGCTGCTGTTGGTCGTATAATGGGTCTACTTAGAAATGGGTCTGAAGGAGTAGCTGGTGAAACTGCAGGCCTTGTGGCGGTACTTGTTGGTGGTGGTCCAGGGGAAACTAATATGCATACAGATACAAAAGGGGAATGGCATGCAACAATAATGCATACCAAGTCTGTGCTGTTTGCTCAACAAAGTAATCTTATAATTCTGGTAAATCGGTTAAGGCCTGTATCAGTGTCACCACTATTGTCAATGTCTGTTGTTGAGGTTCTTGAGGCAATGGTCTGTGAACCACATGGAGAAACAACCCAGTATACAGTGTTTGTGGAGCTACTACGTCTAGTAGCTGGCTTGCGCCGCCAGTTGTTTGCATTATTTGGACATCCTGCCGAAAGTGTGCGAGAAACAGTAGCTGTCATTATGCGAACAATTGCTGAAGAAGATGCAGTTGCAGCAGAATCAATGCGTGATGCTGCTTTGCGAGATGGTGCACTACTGCGGCATTTGTTGCATGCACTATACCTTCCTGTTGGTGAGCGACGTGAAGTTAGCAGGCAACTTGTGGCTCTTTGGGCCGATTCTTATCAACCTGCTCTTGATCTGTTATCTAGAGTTCTGCCTCCAGGACTTGTTGCTTATTTGCACACTAGATCCAATGAGGTTCCAGTTGAAGATGTATCTGACCCGGAAAATTCATTGCTGAGTAGGAGACGCAGACGGTTACTTCAGCAAAGGAGGATTCATCCTGGGAAAGGGATCACATCTCAAGGGCATTCTTTGCCCTCTGCTACTAACTATGATGTTAGTGAGCAAGCTCCTGTAAGTGCTGTCCCTTTCAGAACTTCTGATGGTTATCAAAGTGCTGCAGTTGATTCAATCTCTGGACAGGTGCCATCCATGCAACCTTCAGCTGGGAATGCAGGTGAATACTTCCAAGGTGAGCTGTCTGCTGCTGCTGTTCCTCAAACTGATCAGTCGTCAACCATTCCTGCTCCTGATGGTCCTTCAACAAGTACACATTACTTGGTTGAATCAAATGTTGCAAATGCTGTGGATTCAGATGTTAGTGCAATTTCCCAGGATACAGGCCTTCCAGCTCCTGCACAGGTAGTGATCGAAGATGCACCTGTGGGATGTGGAAGATTGTTACTAAATTGGCCAGAATTTTGGCGAGCTTTCAGTCTTGACCATAACCGCGCTGACTTAATTTGGAATGAGCGGACCAGGCAGGAATTGAGAGAGTCATTGCAGGCTGAGGTTCATAATCTAGATGTTGAAAAAGAACGCTCTGAAGATATTGTCCCTGGAGGTGCAAATAGAGACTCAATAACCGACCAAGATAGTGCGCCTCAAATATCGTGGAACTACATCGAGTTTTCTGTTAGATATCCTAGCTTATCAAAAGAAGTTTGCGTAGGTCAATACTATTTGCGTTTACTTATTGAGAGTGGCACAAGTGGGAGGTCACAAGATTTTCCCCTGCGTGACCCTGTTGCTTTTTTCAGAGCACTGTATCACCGGTTTCTATGTGATGCTGACATTGGGCTTACTGTGGATGGTGCTATTCCCGATGAATTGGGTTCTTCTGATGATTGGTGTGATATGGGAAGATTAGATGGTTTTGGAGGAGGGGGTGGCTCCTCCGTCAGGGAGCTCTGTGCACGGGCCATGGCAATTGTTTATGAACAACACTGCTACACAGTTGGTTCATTTGAAGGCACATCACACATTACAGTTCTCTTGGACCGGACTGATGATAGAGCTTTACGGCACCGTCTTGTTCTTCTTCTAAAGGTTCATCTCATTTATTTTACTATTGTATTTCTATTTAACGATCGTCTTTAAATAACACCACATGTCCGGAAAAGGTAAAGACGATTGGTTCTTCTAAGTGTGAGGAGTACAAAGAAAAACAGCAAATGCTGTTTGTTGATCTTTAAATAATACCACCTGTCCATGGAAAAGAAAGAAGTTGCTTCTTCTAAGTATAAGGAGTAAAAAGAAAAACAGAAATTGAGGTTTGTTGGGCTAATTACGGGTCCTAGTAACAAAAGATATAAAGAACCTTCAAGACCCCCCCCCCCCCCCCCTTTATTAATGAAGCTTCTGTTGGATACCTTGATTCACTTGAATGATGAAGATTTACATTCTTGTTACAAAATCTAGTGTCTTTTTTGGAAAATTTGGTAAAGTCGAAAAAATGAGTATTTGGAAGCTGATATTTTGTCTGGACATGAATTTCACTTAAAAAAGAAGTTGAAGTTTTGTGATTGTAAACCATTATTTCACTTGAAACACTCCTCAAGCAAGTCAGTCAATTTCAAATTCTCTATTTCAAGTTGGAGTTTCAAATAATGGACAAAATTGTAAAACAAACATTGATTTGCAAATAAAAAGTATATATACGTGTGCGTGCCAAAATGCCTATGTGATCTGTCTCGCTACTGCATGATGCCTGTTGCTTCCTATCTGCCTCAGTTAGGAATCTCTCGTCTGCAGTTCCTATATGCTTTGGCATTTCCCATGCTTTTGCTGCTTTATTTGAAAATAGACATTTTGGTCGTGTAACCATTCCTTCACTTTAATGTTCTAGTAACTGTCCTGCTAAAGCATGGCTTATATGTCAGAATGAGAAGCTTGCTTGTAAAAATGCCCATTAGATGCGTTATGATGACATCCTATATCAGTTATGGTTCTGATCTCTATTCGTAGATATCTCAGGTTTAAGATATTTAGCGTCTGGAAACAAGTTATTCTAGTTTCTGCTTTCTGCTTTCTTTTGGTGCTTTCTCATATTGGTGGTCGCCATTGTCTGTGTTCTGCATTGTAGATAAGATGAGGTGCAAATAGTGAATGCTATTGTTGTTTTCATGAAGCATTTTAGTCAAACCTGAAATCTAGTCTGGGCCTTGCTTACACTGAAGCACAACCTAAGTGAGGCTAAGCGCTTACCTGAAGCTTCTCTGAGATTCAGGGCTTAAGTGTGCCCTCAAATTAGTCTTTGACAGCACTTTGTCCCTAAGACACTTGAAACTTCTTTGCGCTTTTTTCCCTTTGATAACTTTGCCTTTGGTGCATATACTTCTCAACCAATGGAGTTGAGGAATGTAAAAATCGAAGTCTCACACCAATCATGTTCCCTTTTGTTTTTTGGGAATACAATTTGACACGCCCCAAAAATGAGTAAGTGCGTGACTGGCGCCCAATACTTTAAACTCTCATCAAGCGAGCCCATACATGCACTGATATTTGTAATACAAATCTCATTAGTAAAACATAAGAATTGGCACCATCAACCTCATATAATCCAAAAGGGAGAATGCATAAAAACTAGGGGTGGCAAAATCACCGCCAAACCCGTCTGGTGTTTCTACGGGTTGGGTCATGACCTGTTTGTTGAGTTGACCCAACAGGTTGAACCCAAAATGACCCATCAAACTTGCGCAGGTTTTGATGAAGGTTTTGACTAATGTAGAGGCATGTGTCTTGGTTGGAGGCTGTGTACTGGCTGTTGATCTACTAACAGTAGTTCATGAAGCTTCAGAAAGAACAGCTATACCTCTGCAGTTGAATTTGATTGCTGCTACTGCTTTTATGGAACCATTAAAGGAGTGGATGTTTCTTGACAAGGATGGTGTGCAAGCTGGACCAGTGGAGAAGGATGCTATCAGGAGACTCTGGTCAAAAAAGGAAATAGATTGGACCACAAGATGTTGGGCTACTGGGATGCAAGACTGGAAGAAGTTGCGAGATATTCGTGAGCTTAGGTGGGCTTTGGCTGTCCGAGTTCCTGTTCTCACTCCAACCCAGGTATCACGATACTTTCATTTTGATACAGTTACAAACTTGTTTTTCGATTTCCCTCGTCTCAATTTAATAGTGAATAGAGTTGAAAAGAACTTTGAAATTTTGTAACACTTGAACTGAGTGGTCTTGAAGTTGATAACATTTTTTTTTGGGAAAAGATGCAAATATACCCCTCAACTTTGCGATTTAGAGCAGATATACCCCTCGTTAAAAAAGTGGTGTATATATACCCCTGCCGTTACAAAATGGTGCAAATATACCTTTTTGCGGACGGAATTTTTTGTAAAAATCATTCAGCTTATTTTTTAATTAAAAAAATGCCATGTGACTTTAAAAAAATTCTATCCATTTTTTTTGAGTAGACATACTTTTCTAAAGCCACATGTTAGTTTTTTTTCTAGGGGGTCGGGTCTGGTTCCTTTAAAAAAATGGGTAGACTTATTTTTTTAAAGTCATGGAGTTATTTTTTTTTAACGAACCGGACGACGACACACTAGAAAAAATTGCCATATGGCTTTAGAAAAATATGTCTACTAAAAAAATGGGTAGACTTTTTTTTTAAAGCTATGTGGCATTCTTTTTAATTAAAAAATAAGCTAAATAATTTTTTTTAAAAAAGTTTCTTCAGCGAAAAGGGTATATTTGCGCCGTTTGTGTACCAGAAGGGGTATATTTGCACCATTTTGTAACGATAGGGGTATATATACACCATTTTTTTAACAAGGAGTATATCTGCTCTGAATCGCAAAGTTGAGGGATATATTTGCACCTTTGCCCTTCTTTGTTAATTATATATTTTTGTTGTAGTGATGTTAACTTCTTACTGTAATATTAAGATTGTGATGAATACTTTATGGTTCAAATTGTGATGAATACTTTTAGCGGAACGTTATGGACAAAACCGCGACATTTGGTAATGTCCTGTAGATGTAGGAGGGATGGCCTGAAAATGGAGGGAACTTTGGGTTTGGAAAAACTTTGCATTCTGAGGAAGTGAATAATTTTACGGAAAAGGGTCAGATTTGCCCTTGTATTCTCATAAATAAGCTATATTTTCCTTCGTTATGCTTTTTCAACATATTTTCCCTTGCTATCCAACTTCAAGGTCATTTGCGCTTGTACTCTAAAAAGTCATATTTATCCCTACTCCGTTAAATCCTCATGTCCCCTTAATTTTCCTACGTGGTGCCTACATGGCATATATTTTTCCAAATTAAATCTGGTCATCATTTTAATTTTTTTTAACCCGCCCACCCAATTAAACCCGATCCACCAACCAAAATAAATCCAACTCCCTGCCATTCACCCCCTAATTAATTATTCCTGATTCCATATTTTGTGGCTACTGGAGAGATTATGTTGGGTTCAATGTGGATAATTTCCTTCAGTAAGAAATCTGTTCGCATAATTGGACGAATTGTTTATGAATATGGGACACAGGTTTAGTGATGAACATAATCAAATACTTGGAGCCTAGTTCCAGAGGTGAAATTTAGCTGGAATTCTATGATTACCATGGGGTGTCCATAATGCAAGGGCCAAGGGGTACTGGTTTCAATCTGATTTATCGCTTTGACAGTGGCCTTCTGAACACTCTGTGAACTATCTAAATATTTTTCCCATCCTTTATATACTCGATCATTTTGATTCTCGAGTCTAGGTACTTCGTTAAAGTTGTCCTGAATCATGTAAATGCAGATTTTTGTCAGTGAGCTTCCACTGAAAATATTGTGAGTAGGGAGTGAACGGCGAGGAGTTGGATTTATTTTGGTTGGTGGTTCGGGTTAATCGGGTGGGTGGGTTAAAATAATTAAAATGGTGACCATATTTAATTTAGAAAATAATATGCCACATAGGCGCCACGTAGGAAAATTAAGGTGGGGCATGGAGATTTAACAAAGTAGGGTAAATATGGCCTTTTTTTAATGGACAAGGGAAAATATGACCCTAAAGTTTGATGACAAGGGCAATATGTTGAAAAGTATAACGAAGGGCAAATATAGAATTATTTGTGAGAATGCAAGGGCAAAACTGACCCCTTTTCGATAATTTTATTATGGACGGAAAATGAATGGGTAATATCAGTTTGGTGTAGGAGAATTAATTCTTCGCTCGAATTTGTGTTAGATTTTTAGTAAAACAAGCTAAGGTGTATATTCTGTTGGCTATGTTGGTTTTATTTAAATGATGCACTCCATCCCAAAATAAGTGTCGCTTTAGCTCATTTTACGCTCATTAAGAAATCAATAAATACAATGTATAGTTTACTCAATTACTCCTATTTAATAAAAAATAAATTAACTTTCCCTCTTGAATACTATGCATCTTATTAATTATTTTGACATTGGAAAACATTCTTCACAGATTCCAAAAATACTAAATTACTATGTGGCTTTTCAATCATCATTTTGATATGAGTAGTAGGAATTCCGGATGATACAATATAGAGTGAATGGTGTTGGATCTCCACTAATTGTTATAATTCTAATATTTTGACTATTAAATGTTTCTTGAGAATTGAGCATATTAAGAAGTAGTTCTTCAGTATAAGGGTATAGTTTGAATAAATACTAACTTTCCTCTTGAATTCCTAAAGCGACTGTTATTTAGGCCATTTTTTTTTTGCTAAAACGACACTTATTTTTGGACGGAAGGAGTACTATGATCTTCTCGGGCTTGACTTGTTTGATTTATGCGTAATCACAGAGGAAACAGTCAAGACCCTCTTTTTGCATGTATGGAAATATGTCTATGTACGTGTATTGGGGTTTGAGAATATAGTAACAGTTTGTTACATGCTTCTAATTCTACTACCTATGTGATCACTCAAAATGGCAATGGCATTCCAGGTAGGAGAAGTAGCATTGAGCATATTACACAGCATGGTTGCGGCACACTCGGATATAGATGATGCTGGAGAGATAGTTACACCAACACCTAGGGTCAAGCGAATCTTATCAAGTCCACGTTGCCTTCCACATATTGCTCAGGTTAATATATTTGACTTGTTTTGGTGTACTTTTCTATAGTAAAGGAGTCCTTGGTTATCATCACGGTTATACTTGACCAAAGTTTGAAGTTTCATCTTATTGTGTGGATTTGGAACAACAACTACAACTATGCCTCATCCTAAACAAGTTGGATTAGGTCTAATTGGCCTCTAAAATATATTCTGAAAGCATTGATGGCGTAGCTGTTGCTTTTCTACTTCATTTATCTATCTTTCCCTTCTCTTTTTTCTGCAATATTAGTGTCTTAAATCTATTATTCTGTTTAAACATGGTTTCTTCTAGTGGAAGTATGAAAAAGTTCTGAAGTTGTGGAGAAGGTTTGTTTTAGATACAGGCAATACGATTTCTTTAAGATTTTCTCCTTGAGACCCTTGTGGTCCGGCCCTTACCCGAACTCCGCGCATAGCGGGAGCTTAGTGCACCGGGCTGCCTTTTATAGATAAAAAAATGAAAAACATAATTTTATTTTGAACTAAAGAAACTTAGGTTGCAGATTCCGAATATCCATCGGAATGCTCAACAGTCAATGTGAGGGTTGAAACAAACAATTTGAACAGCTCTATCTGTGTTTACATAACAACTATGACACTAGCATTCAAAGTTCCTTAATGCCCTCTTGATACCCCATGCTGCTCTGTTGAATTGTTCTTTCTCTTCCCCTATGATCCATGTAAAAGGTTTTGTTGAGACGTGTAATATTTAATCCTATTCTTCTATCCAAGTTGGAATACCACAATGAAATAACTGACTGGGGCTTGCGTTTTCAGAATAAGGGTTGACACATAAGATTGAACAGTCGAGGCTCTGGATTTAATGCTCCTCAAATCACTTGAAAATAGTGCTTCAAATGGGAGTGGGGAAAGAACTCCAATTGAGAATTAGCCTTTTTTTTTTTATAAAAATGTTGGATTCTAGTCGAGAAGTTTGATGCATGAAAATGCTCGGAGAGAGATGGGCAAGCTGTAGCCATCAGACTTTCGGAAGTTTCTGGCACTTTCCGGATAAGGTGGAGGAAATGATCCTTCTAGAACTATGACTCCTGACTGGTCCTTATATTTTTATTGGATCAAGCAATATTTGGAAAGTGCAAAGTTCTTTAAGTTCATCCTCAATGAAAGTGCTGGTTCGTGCAGAATAGGCAGTTGTTAGGAAAGTCAACATTATTAACTAATTTAAAGCATTTAGTACCTGAACTACAATTCAATGTAAATATTATCCTTTTTATAATGGATATTACTTATAAGGGCTTTAAGCATCACTTACGCTGTACCAGATGGAATTTCTCTTATTTCATATTCATTTCTGATAGTTTTCTTAAGTCTCAAGTTCGGATTACACTTTTATAGAGTGACATGGGGATGTTCTCTACCTTCCTCTCATTGATTCTTCTTTATAACGGTGATTTATAGGCTATGCTCTCTGGAGAACCGAGTGTTGTAGAAGGTGCTGCTGCTTTGTTGAAGGCCATTGTTACTAGGAACCCCAAGGCAATGATAAAATTATATAGCACTGGAGCCTTTTATTTTGCTCTAGCTTATCCTGGATCCAATCTCCTCTCAATTGCTCAGCTGTTCTCAGTGACTCATGTTCATCAAGCATTTCATGGAGGGGAAGAAGCCGCCGTCTCCTCTTCTTTGCCTTTGGCAAAACGTAGTGTTTTGGGTGGGCTTTTACCTGAGTCCTTGCTCTATGTTCTGGAACGTAGCGGTTCTGCTGCATTTGCAGCAGCAATGGTTTCTGATTCTGACACTCCTGAGATTATTTGGACACACAAGATGAGAGCTGAAAATCTTATCCGTCAGGTTGTTCAGACCAACAGGATTTTGTGGTACCTTCTTTGTACCTTTCCAAGATTGTGAGTTGCTGCTAAACTTTACCTCTATCTCTGCAGGTCCTTCAGCATCTTGGTGATTTTACCCAGAAGTTGTCACAACATTGCCATTCTTTGTATGAATATGCTCCTATGCCACCTGTGACATATCCAGAGCTGAGGGATGAGATGTGGTGCCACCGTTATTACCTTCGTAATTTATGTGATGAAGTTCGCTTTCCTAATTGGCCAATTGTTGAACACATTGAATTCTTGCAATCGCTGCTGGTTATGTGGCGAGAAGAGTTAACTAGGAGACCCATGGATCTTTCTGAAGAAGAGGCTTGCAAAATATTGGAGATTTCCTTGGACGAGGTATCAAGAGATGATGCTCCCAAAAGACAATCACAGGAGACAGTTAATATTTCTAAGGAGATTGAGAACATTGATGAAGAAAAGCTCAAGCGCCAATATCGAAAACTTGCTATGAAGTATCATCCAGACAAAAATCCTGAGGGGAGAGAAAAGTTTCTGGCAGTGCAGAAAGCTTATGAACGGCTGCAGGTAATTGCTTGCTCCTAGTTTAGCGTTTAGACTAATAATTTTCTGGTTTACCAAATTTTCTTTCTGAAACTTCAAAGTTTGAGATCAGGAGAGTGAAATGTTGTCGGACTCTAGGCCAGGAATTGTTTGATATTTTATAGTTTCAATCTCCTATTCCATTATTCTATAAGCTGTGTGTTCCTTTTTTTGTTTCCCGATCGGTACCACATTTAAAATAAGCTCAGTGTGTTAATGCAATTGTGGGTAGGGTTTAAGCTAGAGCTAGGAGTTGAAGCCTCGTGGCTTTTGACTTCTAATATTCTGACATCATGTGCAATCTTGAAGTGCAGTGAATGTGCATACAATTGGTAGAAACAGTGAGACCTTTACTACCCTTGCCCCCAAAGATTGCTGGTTATGTGAAATTTAGAGGTGGTAAGGCCTTCAATATCTTAAATAACATTAAAACTCTATTTTGATCACTTTAGCAGATTTGGCTTCCATAAATGGACTTCCTAGACAGTGCGTTAATCTGGTAAAGCACACTGCTTTAATTGTGGTTAATCTATTTTATTTTATGAACTGCTCGAACATAAATTGGATCTATTTAATTATTCCGGTCCGTCATTGATGATCATTGTGCTTTATGTTCTGTCCTCTTATCCTACTGCATTGGCCACTTTATGCACTGGTTTTATTAGACACCTTGTCTCCCAACAAGCATAACTAGATCAAGTTCCTGTCTCTTATAAGATGGAGGAGACTTTTGAGAAAAATATCAACTAGGAAATAATCCTAACTGATGTTATTTCTACAGTTAGAAATGGGGAGTCCTGTGGGAGTGGGTGGTGGTTTGTGGATTAGTCACTAGATTTGTGCTTACTGTGCTATAGCAGGAGATGTGAATTTTAGGGGAGTGGTCTTCTGTAGATTAGTTCATGACTTGTGATTGTGTTTTGTGTCTGCCCAACTCCTTATGGACATGCCAATCTTTTTCAAAGAAGACCGTTATCTATTGTAACCTTGCAGGGGGGACTCCGTATATAAGATCTCAATATGAGAAAGAAATCAGACCTATAACCTCACTGCAGTGGCTTGTAGCCTTGCTTTGCTGCAGAAAGCTCAAGTGGAAACCTATTAGAACTGTACGCCTCACCCGTTTACTAGTCGACCTTAAGTAACTAAAGTTAAGAGGATCCATCCAATAATTTATGTGACTTGCTTGGGTCATCTAACAGGTATGACCTCCTCCGATCAACCCTGACCTTCATTATAGAACGAGCCTACTTTACGCACTTCCGCACTGAGTAGGCAAGTCCAACTACAGAAGCAAGAAAGCATCTGGGACCACCCCAGTTACAACATATTCCTTTCTGTTATGTCTAAAATCTCTATTTTTGCTAATATTTGTTAGGGATGTAGAATGATTTCATTAACTGATGTTGAAAGCTTGGGGCCAAAAACTAAAGAATTCTTAAGTGACTACCTTTTGTTTCATTATCTCTTTCCAATGTTTGTCTCATACAATAGGATAATCTCTTCAAAAACCACTTATATTGCCAACATTCATTCTTCTTATCGATCACTTCTCTCCAAGTTGCATTTTCTTCTTATACAAATCTCTATAGCCCTATCCCAATCGTGCTTGATTAAACATCCAATTTATGTGTACTCAACGCCCAACCATGATTTGGATTATGACCCATCCCAATTTCCCCCAAATGACCCTATTCAGTTAGCCAAATGAAATTCATTTCATTTCTCCATCCTAAAGGAAATCCCTCTTAAATCCCCATGTCTTTTTACACACGGTTGTTACTTAGAACATAGATATTACAGGGGTCGTTTGGTTTTTGGTCTAATCATGCAAGGATTATGGTGCAAAGATCATTTGTATAGAAGATTGGGTCTCTTTCGTTAATATTCTCGGGTAGCTTCTCGACTTTTTGGTATACGACTTGAATATGGGGTTTTCTCCAATTCTTAATAAGATTATTAACCTTATCAAAGAAACACCTGCATCATTATCCATCGTATACAAATGGGGACCTCCCGAGTACACCAAAAAGAAACTAGAAACCAAAGACTATTTTGCAATTTTACGAAAACTTGTTCTACCACTTCAAATTCTCTTTATTTCTCTCCTTCCAAATATCCCACATAATTGCAAACGGGGCAATATCCAATACCCTTGTACTTCCATTTCTCTTCGTGAAAGCCCAGCTATGCAACACCTCTTTTATTGTACCCGACATTACTCATTGTAACCCAAACCAATTTAGGACCAGCCTCCACAGACGATTAGCCACTTTTGACAATGCAATAGAAGATATCTACATCATCGCCCGAACGTTCTCACATGAAACACCAACTAACACAAGTGATTATCCTCTTTTTCAAATTTTCCATTGGCAAAATCACAACCCTTGTTGCCAACCACACAAAGAAACACACCTTCCTTGGTGCACTGGGAACCCAAATAGATCCGAGGGAAAATACCTTCCTCTCCCTAGTAAACTCTGGTAGAATGGTTTGACTATGAACATGTAATCACTATTCTCTCTCCATCTCCAAACATCCTATATATTGTTCGGTGTATCCTGCCCATATAATATCTCAACCAAGTTATGAAATTCTCCAAACTCCCAACCCTGTAGGTTCCTCCTAAATCTCAAATCCCAAAGAACTTACCCCTCATATGACCTATGAATTTGTTGATTGTCATCTTTCTTTGGCAATATATTCTATTTATGTTGGGAAAAACCTCCTCAACTCGTTCTCCGTACACCACTTATGCCCCCCAAACCAACCCTGCTTAAATTGCCAGCCTTGAAAGAAATATGTCCATTGAAGTCTTCCCGCTTATTCATAATACTCCTCCATAATTCCAAACGGTGTTGTGATGTTTTTGTCCTCCATCCCCTTCCGTGATACCATATTTTTCTGCTACCACCCTCCTCCATAGTGCATTCTCCTCCACCCCAAACCTTTATATCCACTTCCCTAGCAAAGCTTTGTTGAAGACCTTACGATCTTTCACCTCGAGTCCTCCCGATTCAGAGAAATGACAACTCTCCGGTTCACTAATTGAAACTTTCTCCACCCTTCTGCGGTATAATGTTACTAAGCCCTCTAAACAAAGAAGAGAAACCCTTCAACAGACCACCATTGACTGTCCTATCCATCATTTTGCTCACCACTTCCATAACCAAAATGAATAGTATCGTAGATAGTGGATCACTGTGCGACAACCCCCTCGAACTCCCGTTCACCGAAACAGAGAATCTGGCAGTAGTAATGCAAAATTTGATCCATTTCCTCCACTTATCTCCAAAACCCATCTTCAACATACTAAAGCTGCATCTATAATCTGTCTTCCTTCCACGAATGCTCTTTTGAGAAGTGGACACCGTCTCATCCAATACCTTTTCGAGCCTCTCAGAAAGCACTTCAGAAATTATTTTATAGATGCTTCCCACAAGAGTAATAGCCTATAATCCTTGATGCTTGTCGCTCCTTCCTTCTTCACCGCAATGATCATAAAGAAAGCATTAAGGCCTCTCTCAAAGTCCCTAGTTTCTTCGAAAGCCGCAATTGTCTCCATCACCTCACCTTTGACAGTACTCCAACAATGTTGGAAAATGCTAAAGTGAATCCATTTGGTCCTTAGGCCTTATCTCCTATACAAATTACTACCGCGTCCCTCGACTCCTCTTCTTCCATAGAACTTTCCAACCACTCCCTCATCCCCCTCCCCCCAATTTGACTAATACTACCCTTCCCAACTTTGGTTTCAAACTAACATCTTCCTTAAACAAACATTCATAATACTCCACAATAAGCCCCCTTAACTTCCCCCTCTCCCTCCAACACCACACCGTTCATTTCTAAGGATTTACTAATGTTCCTCCTGCTCTTCGGTATCACCACCCTATGAAAGAACTTTGTATTGGAATCCCCCTCCTTCAACCATAACGCCCTCGATTTTTGCCTTCAACTAGTCTCTTAAGCAATTGTGAAGGCGACTTCCTCCGTTTTCACCTAATTTCTGATTCTCTCCTCTCTTCTAACGTCCTCAACCTCCACCCCTTACCTTATTAATTAGCTTCCTCATCTGAACTTCTACCCTCTCAAACACCTTCGTATTCCACTTCCTTATATCCCTTTTTAGCATTTTCAACTTACTTGCAAGTCGAAGATGTTGTCCCAGTAATATCATAACCATTCCACCAAACATTTACTCTATCTCGAAGTCTGTTTCCTTAAGCCACATATTCTCAAACTTGAATGGAATACACAAACTTCTACTACTACCATCTAGCATAATTGCCAGTGATCTGAGGTGAATCTAGGAAATAGAACTTGCAAGACATTTGGCCCCATCTCATCCCAATCGGTAGGCACAAATCTTTCAAGTCTTGATTTTAATGTGGAATCTTCTCCTCTGGACCATGTGAAGCTTGCCCCTGTTAAGGGAAGATCAATAAGACAATGATTGTTAATAAATTTTGAGAATTCTTCCATCGCCCTAGACACCACCCTACACCATGCCCTTTCCTTCGGGAATGAAAATCCCCTCATAAAACGCACGGTACCTCCCACCTCGTCATTAATGCAGTCATCTCTACCCAAAAACTATCCTTTGATCCCTCCCCCACCGGTTCATACACTCCCAAAACCCCACTTCTACCCACTACCCTAGTTTTTTATTTTTGATAAGGTAAATAATTTTACTAACAAATGGGGAAACCCCGTATACAAGCCGTATACCAAGAGCACCTATATCACAATATGGTTCTCAACAAAAGAGGTCCAATCCTCTATACAAATAGGGACCTCGTACGTACACCAAAAAGAAACTAGAGACAAAACACTCCTATGCAATTTTACAAAATCTTGTTCCACCCCATCAAAAGCCCTCCTATTCCTCTTTCCAAATGACCCACATGATTGCTAAGGGGCAATCCTCCATTCCCTTGGGCTTCTCTTTCCTATCCTATGAGCCCAACTTTGCAAATCCTCCTTCACCTTGTGCTGTCATCACCCATTGCATTCAAAACAACCTTAGCGCCACCCTCCATAACCTACTAGCCAACTTACAATGCAAAAGAAGATGATCAACATTGATCCTCCGCTTTCTTAGGTTTTCCGCAGTCCCCTAGCCTCCAACCATGCAAAGAAGCACACCTTCCTCGGTGCTCTAGGAATCCATATAGCGTCATAGGGGAAACTACACTCCTCTCTCATCAATAGCTTCTTATAAAAAGAGTGAACCCTGAATAACCCATCTCCACCTTTGTCCTTCCGGCTCCATACATCCGTCAGGTTGTTATGAGTGTCTAGCCCATACAAAAACTCAATTAAATTGTGAAACTCTTTCATCTCCCAATCACGAAGGTTCCTTCTGAATCTTAAGGCCCAGTGAATAGCCCCCTCGTGTGACCTACATATTTGTTGGACTGTCATCCCTTTTTGACTGGATAACCGATAAAAAAATAGGGAAGGTTTCCTTCAACACATTCTCCCCACACCATTTATGTGCCCAAAAGCTAATTCTACTACCGTCCCCAACCTTAAAGAGTATATGTCCACAAAAGTCTTCCCATCCCTTCATGATACTCCTCCACAAACCACACCCAAACGGCATTATAATGTTACTAGTCCTCCATCCTCCTTCTAAAAGACCATACTTTTCCGCTACCACCTCCCTCCAAAACGCATTTTCCTCCATCACAAATTTCCACATCCACTTCCCTAACAAAGCTTTATTGAACACCTTAAGATCCTTAACTCCGAGACCTCCCCATTCCTTTGGAGATGTCACAACTCTCCAATTCACGAGGTGGTGTTTCTTGATACCTTCCGCTGTGTCCCACAAAAAGTTGCGCTGAAATCTCACTACCCAAGTTTTTTATCCAACTACTATTATGAAATCCCCCTTACTTACCTCCATGAGCTCTATTTTTCTTTCATCCCATAATATTATGATACCCTGCATTCCCTAATGCCAACACCCAATCATACTTTACTCACCACCCTCCATACACCTTTGACAACTTCATTTGTTATAACTTCCATTTTAGTCTCTTAGAGACACAAAAGATCCCGTCCCCATTAATTTTACCAGTTTCAAAAAAAAAAAAAAAAAAAGATCCAGTCCCCATTCCGTAACCCCCCACTTTGATGATGGCCCTCTTATTTGGGTCATTCATCCCCTTATATTCCATGTAATGATTTTAACTTCCATGGACAATATCTTTACCTTCAATCCATTCCTTTTCTCCTCCATAACATCACTCGTTTCCCTACTTCTAAATCTCCTATCATACACCATAATTTTCCTTCCCCAATATCCTTTCCCTCCCGGTGAAGTGTATAAGAAAAGAAGGTTTGTTATGAGGCATAAACAAGTGAATTTGTCTCCCTGCAATCACCTTCCTCCGTTTCTCTAACCCCTTCTGCCTCATTTGATTCTAACACCCTATCCTCCTTTTCCTCAAAAGACACTTCAAAAAGTTCCCCAAAACTCAGGTATTTCTGTCCCACACAACTAATGAAGTTTCGTCCTCCCTCAAACTAGTTAAAGACTGCTCATCATCTTCGTGTGCCTCTTTCCCACCATTGCCAGTTCCAAGACTCAACTGGAAGTTGTCTGATTTTGGAAAATAAGCTTCTCTCCCCCAAGAAATTGGGGTTGGAGTAAATATAAGTCCCCTGGCCATTTCCCATTTCATTCCCATTTTTTGGAAATTGGAGCAAATAGTACCAGTTCTGCACTTCCGGCGTGCCAGTAACATTTTCTGTCGCCGGACCAGCCCTAGAGTCACTGCAGCTTGCGTCGCCCAATAACAAATAGGGTTCAGACCCCTTCCCCGAGCCCAAACAGCTCTCACCCACCACTATTGTTTCTTTTTAACGCTGCCGGAATAGTGATTTGATGGACGGGCTCAATTGGAGTTCTGGAATCAGCTTTCTGCACATCCCCTACCCCTAAAAATGAAAATCCAGGCCTTTCATGTGGTTCGCGAACTAAAACCGAGCCTCGGAGATATGTTTCCGGTCGAGTCTCCCTCAATTTCCCGTGCCGGAACAGTAGTGTTCTGACTGTTTGCTCTTTTAGTGACTTCCGCAAATTCACGTTATCAATAGAACCGGTCAACTCTTTTTTTTCCTGGCAGTTTGGCCCTCTTTGATTATTGAACCGCCTCAATCTGCTCTTTCAGCCCTGTTTAGTATTTACTAACCCAAGGGTGAATGTCTATTCCCTTTCTTAGGGTTTTCTCCCTCTCTCAAATTGTAAAATTATCATCACTTCTTTCTTACCTTCATAGCTGCCCCTTCCATAACTTCCGGCAAGGATCCACCCTTCTCAACGACCCTTCCCCCTTCCCATCACCTATTTCTCCTCCCCTCCTAATTAAATCCTCAATTTTCTCCCCCTTCAGTGGCAGCATCTCTGGGAGAAATTCAATGGACAACCAGATTCTATACCCCATTTCATCATCATCCACTCTAGGCGAAATTCAATGGATAACCAAATTCTATACCCATTTCACCATCATCCGCCATTATAGATACAGGAACCTTCCCCCCTTTCCTCACCATAATTCTCACTCAAGATATGTCGTGTAGGCCTCAAATGACATTCACAATGCCGCCCACAAAGATCCTCCACCTTCTTAATAAGTCAACACACCATAAATTAACCGGGAGGCCCACCAAGTTTATCACCGTATCACCAGAAAAACGTGCATCCACACAATCATTCTGCTCCAGCAACCGTCCACCTTGATGAAATTACCATCAAACCACCTTCTTCCTCCCTGGTGTATCTTAAGATTCTTAACAGTTAAGCTGGTCATTTACAAAGCGAAGCAAGAATTAGGTGTCGCTCAGCTGCATGATCTTCAAACCATCTGCGACTCCCCATTCCTTGGCATTCCACTTTCTAACCGCTGCCAGCGAACTCACCCATTTTTTGAAGGATCCAACCAAGCAAGATTTGTAAGAACTTTTCCTTTTTCAGAATGTGTTCTTCTGACAGCGAGAAGCTGGGCTCTCTCATTAACTCCTCCTTTCGGCATCTACCTCTTAGTAGATGCTGTCCAAGCTAATGCTTCCTTTAAATATACGTTCTCCACCTTCCCGGTGATATAATATATACCTCTTAGTAGGATAATATATACCGGAAAATTCTTTTGTTGCTTGAAAAAATTTCTCTAAAAATACAATAAGTTCGGAAATTTTTCCCCAATCGCTATCTACAACCATATCAACTGGATTTTGATTATGAGAGTTAAAAAATAAAGTTATAGGTTTTCTATAGTCATAAGCAACAAGTAGTTGCTCTAATAAAGAATTTCACTTAGTGGGTACTTCTTCTGGAATTTTTCTATAATGTAGTTGACAATTGTGACAAGTTTTTTTATATTCTTTTCTTCGTTGTATTCTATTATTTTAAAAAATAAAGTTTATAACAAATTGTATAGAATGTCTTCAAAAAGTGATAGACCATCCTTTACAATTAAGTTATATATATGACACACACATTTTATATGAAAATGATCGGAAAAGATGGAGTTAAACTATTTTTTAAAATTGTAATAGCGTAATTGTTAGAAGAAGCGTTATCTAATGTAATAGTCATAATTTTATCAGTTATTCCGTAATAATTTCACACTTGATAATATATTTTCTGCAATAAAAGTACCAGTGTGCCTATCATCTATATATCTATACGCTAAGATACATTTTTGCATAGACCATTTATAATCTATCCAATGACGGAGTTCTTGTTAAATAATCATGACCGTTAGTACTACGGCCTATATCAGAAGTGATAGCCACTTTTCCATTAAAATGATATAGTGAATAACGTAAATATTATAGATATTCATGTGCGAATTTAAATACATCTCTCTTAACAGTTGATCTAGGAAAACCGTTAAAAACAGGATTATACATATCTCTAATGTAATGAATAAAACCGGGAGATGAAGTAAATGAAAAAGACAAACCCTCCACATCAACTAATTTTGCTATTGCTTCCCTATCTCTATGTTTATCGTATTTAGGGCCTACAATTCCCCCGTCATAGGGTTAATTTGACCCTGTACTTGGTCGGGACAAGTATGTGAACCTTGTCCCGATGGAGCGGGCGTTTGCGCACTTTGGTTTTGAAGCCTCGTATTGGGCATATCTAGTTGGATGAGCCCTTGTTACGTGTCTTATTAAACCCCCGTCCCACCACGACCTTTTCCAGTTTTAAATTTTAAAACATCTTTATAAATTTTACATCTAGTTACTTGATTCTCTACGTCCCTATCAAAAAATGTCCATGCATCGATTTTAATGTTCGTTTTCTTGGACCTCGTCTCATACTAGGGGGAATATGAGGCATTTCGGTTGAAGGTGCACTAGTGGGTGTGTTGTCATCTACATTAGTGGGTGTATCATCTAGATCATCGTCTAAATTAAAGTCTTCTTGAGTATACGTTTAAATCCTTCCATTATAAATTTATAATTATACTAATAAATAATTAAAATAAATGAAATTAAGTGCGCTAAATAAAATAAACAGATAATATAATTTAATGAAGGAACGAATGTACCAAACGCCGACGTAACGTCGACGTGTAATCGAGAGGTTGAAAATTGAAACTTTGCTCGATGGAAGATCCTCAAGCTAGTTGCCAACTTCACTCCCAAATGAATAAATAAAATTGAATTTTAGTAGACAATGTAGACTTGTAGAGAGATAGATTGAGAGATTAGAGAGATTGTAGGAAGATTTGTGAGAACGATGATGAGAAAATGAGGTATTTATAGTTGAGAAATTGGGTTAAAGTGTAAATATAATAACTTATGCGTTAAAAATAAATATTAAGGGGTTTGGGGGAGGCCAAAAATGGCCGTTGCACAACAACCAAAATGTAAAATTGCCTTTGGCGCAACGGTTATTTGTGCAAAAGGGGGATTTCGGGCGGGATCGGGGCGGGACCGGGTCGGGCCTGTTGGGATTGGGGCGGGGCGGGTCGGGACGAGACCATGTCCCGGTTCGAGTCCCGAGCAATTTTTTTTAAAAAAGGTCATTTTCGGGGCCGGACCGGCCGGGATCGGGCCGACCCGGCCCACTGGCCAGCCATAGCATAAACTAACACCACTACAAGGATGAGAACCCAGTGTGAGCAAAATCCCATCAGAGCTTCCACGCACCACCCATTAAACTCCTTTCCGAGCAAAAACTCAAATTATCTCTGGTATGTCAAGGGTTGACTCATATCAAAATCGCATTGGTTGATTTACAGAATTTTCCAGCGAACCACGTTGTTCTTGCCACATACCCGCCAGTTTTTAATAGCTTTCTGGATAGTAACTTTTAGTTTGTTCTCTTGATTACGTGTGTTGATTCTCTCTCACAATTTGAGGTTATTCTTTCGTTTTCTTGATATTTGTTGTTGAACTCTTTTCAACCCAATAACATGTCATTAAGATTTGAGAAATTTTGCTGCAAGAAAATGGATTCCGGAAGTTTCTCAATAAAGAAAATGGAATCCAAACATTGAATGGTTGGTTGGTTTCTTTACTTGATTATGTTTAGTTTCTTCAGCAGAAGATGCTTAAACAGATATCTTCTAAGGTAGCTTTTGTTGTTCAGACATGTAATAGTGTTATTAGTTGAATGAATGTGTTGTCTCCTTGTATGTTCTTGGAAAATCCTCACTTCATGAGCTAGATTTTATGTAGGGATGGCCTAATTTGAAGGTGTTTTAAGACTAGTTCATATGTTGCACTAGACTTTTAATCACCAGCCTTGAATTTTCCTTAAAAATATTTCTATAAGTAATGAAATGCAGATCATATATATCTAAGCTGAGGGCGCTCTGTCATGTGTAATTTGAGCTCGAATCGCTGCACATATCTTATGCATGAAACAATGATTAGAAGTCCCCTGATAGAATCCTTCTTCATTAGTCATACCTTTTATTACACATCCCTACATGGTTAAAATTTTCCTTATAACAATCCCTCTATTAATTTATGGTCAATAAACCATCTCATGCTGTGAGTTGTAAACCATGATTTTTATAGTATCTTTCCATGATTTTTCACTTCCGTTATTTCCTTTTTGACCTGATTTCTCTTGAGCCGAGGGTCTATCGGAAACAACCTCTCTACCTCCCAAGGTAGGGGTAAGGTCTGCGTACACTCTACCCTCCCCATACCCCATTTGTGGGATTACACCGGGTATGTTGTTATTGTTGTAAACCATCTCATGCCGTATTAACTTTCTGATCAAGTCTTTTCAGTGACGATTCTACTTTAAGTGATATATCTATGAATGTCTGTTCCACCTATTAGCTTTATGGCTACTTCCTTGCAACAAAGTATGTGGAAAAAGGCAAGAATAATATATAATTCAAATATAGGAGCTTGATTTTACATGTATTTGGCTCTGTAAATTTTGAGGGGAAGGATAGGAATGCTGCAAAATTTAACCTTTCCTGTCAAGAAAGGTGGAATACTCTTGAGGAAACCCAAAGAAGGTATGTGCAGATATTCTAAGTTTGGAGGGAGTAAAATTATAGCATGTTGATGAGTTTACTGCCTTGATGACTTGGTTGTTTTTTGCTTCTAGTTTTGACGATTTTTTTGTTCTTACCACATCCTCTAAATCCACATGTATATTAACTTCTATCTCCTTTATTTTCCTCTCTTTTAAACACTTTGGTCAGGCTACAATGCAAGGACTGCAAGGTCCACAACTTTGGAGACTATTGCTTCTATTGAAAGGACAATGCATTTTGTACAGACGATATGGAGATGTACTGGAGCCATTTAAATATGCTGGTTATCCAATGTTGTTAAATGCAATCACCGTGGATAAAGACGACACCAACTTCCTTTCCTCTGATCGAGCATCTCTTCTTGTTGCCGCATCCAAATTGATATGGCTAACGTGTGTTTTCTGGATATAATTGAATTTTTGTTTTCTATACTACCCCCTTTCGGCTATATGAACTATTTCCATGTTTTTAATGTCTCAGGTGTGCATCTTCTTTACGGAATGGTGAAGAACTTGTAAGGGATGGAGGAATACAACTTCTTGCAAATCTTCTGTCCCGTTGTATGTGTGTAGTTCAACCAACTACTCCTGCAAGTGAACCATCTACTGTCATTGTCACAAATGTGATGAGAACCTTTTCAGTTTTGAGCCAGTTTGAGAGTGCCAGAGCTGACATGCTTGAATTTTCTGGCTTAGTTGATGATATTGTACATTGTACTGAACTTGAGCTTGTACCAGCTGCTGTTGATGCTTCCCTTCAGACAATTGCTCATGTTTCTGTGTCCTCCGAATTTCAAGATACCTTACTCAAGGCTGGTGTTTTGTGGTACGTGAAACTTTTTGATTTTCACCCTTTCCAGATGAACTGTATAGATTACCAGAACCACTGGATAGTGTCAAAGCTGTTGTTTCTTAGGGCCATCATTTTTGCCTAATCCTACCTCTATTGTAGCTTTTTGTTTCCACTTTCAGGATGTGCTAAACAGGTGATGCGACTGGATCTGCTTTTGATTTTACTTTTGTTGTATAAGCTTTTTTCTGATGAACTGAAAAAGGACCTTGAAAGTTTGTTTTAGGAACACTTATTTATAGATGTCGTATAGTACTCAAGCTAACCGTATATTTTGATGATGAGTGATTTCTGTGATGGTTTCTTGCCATTTACGGAACAGGAAACTATCAGCTACTGCTTTATCTTTATCTTTGTGAGTTAATGACAGGTTATCAATCATGCTTGCTCATGTCTTATCAGTTTCATGTAGTACATGGCCATTTTCTGAAATAGCACTTTGGTTTGTTGATATGCTTTCAACAAACAACAACAAGCCCAATGTAATTCCACAAGTGGGGTCTAGGAGGGTAAGATGTATGCAGACCGTACTACCTTTGTGGGTAGAGAGGTTGTTTCCGATTGACCCTCGGCTCTAAGAAAGTAGTCCCAAGTGGTAATGAAAGGAAAATAACGATAGCAAAAGGCAAGATAAACAAAGCAAATAAAGCAACAGTAGTAGTAAGAAATGGAGAATACATATGATACTACATGAATACTAAAAAAATGCTACTCCCTTCGTCCCATTTTATATTTTATATGAGGGTGTTGGAGTGGGCACGGAGTTTAAGAAAGAAAGGAAGACTTTTGAAATTTGTGGTAAAAAACAAGCTTCAAAAATTTTTGTGGCTGTAAATCATCTCATAAATTGTTTCTAAATATAGAAAGATGTCATTCTTTTTGGGACTGACTAAAAAGGAAATATTATCATATAAATGGGATGGAGGGGCTACTAAATTAGGAGAAGATGAGTAGATGAAACTAAGAAAATACTACTAAGATTACGACACCACCCAACTACGTACTACCCTTCTACCCTAATCCTCGACCTCTATACGTTCCTATCTAGGGTCATCCTCAATAAGTGAAGATTGGTCATGTCTTGTCTAATCACCTCCGCCCAATTTTTTCAGCCTACATCTACCTCTCCTAAAACCTGCTATAGCCAACCTCACACCTCCTCACTTTGGTGCATCCACGCCACTCTTCACTTGCCGAAATCATATCGGTCTCGCTTCCCTCATCTTGTCCACCACGGAGGCCACTGCCACCTTATCTGTATAACTTTATTCCTAATACATCCATCCTAGTATACCCACACATCCATCTAAGCATACTCATCTTCCCCACCTTCATCTTCTGAACATGTACGTTACTGCCCAGCACTCTGCCCCATACAATAGAGTAGGCCTAACCACCACTTTGTAAAACTTAGCTTTAAGCGTTAATCACATTCTTTATCACATAGTACATTATATGCCTTGCTAAATATTAATTTGCTAATACCTTATGCAATTAATTATTTGATTTAGGATTCTTTTTTTTTGTTTGTGAAATGGTAAGGGTTATTAATGTCAAAACTATCACTAGGAAAGTGCTGTGATTACATACAAACAGAGAGAAGAAAGAAAATAAACGATTGAAACCCCAGAAAAACTAAGCTATACAAAAGATTCTATGAACTGCAATAGGGGTTTGACATCATCTATCCATTCCACTTTACACCAAAAAGAAGTCAAACTTATAAATTCTGATTTGATCTTCATTATATAACTGCTGTTTTTGCTTCAAAACATTTTCTCTTCCTTTCCCTCCTAATGCATGCAGGTATAGAGTTCCAAGCCTTCATCTGTTTCTTAGATAAAGCCCCTTTGTACCAGCATAAAAACTGATCAGCAGGTGAAATAGATCTTTGAGGTTCAAAACATTGAACAACAAATGCCAAATCTGATAAGTGAAAGGATAATGCAAATAAGATGTTTGTTTGATTCAGATTCTCCTCCACAGAGAAAACATTTGGTGACTAGTTGTATGCCTCTATTTTGTAAATTGTAAGTTGTCTTGAGTTAGACAAGCTTCTCTGATAACCAGCCATGTAAAGCACATCACTTACGCTGGTGCCTTAGAGCTCCAAATATTCTCCCATGAGCCATAAGTTTCCTGGTTCTTTTACGAACATGCAGTAACATGACTTCACTGACTAGGAACCATCTCTCTGCCCGTTCCAAATTAAATTACCTTCACTGTTGTTTAAATCTAGAACTAAGGAAAGAAGACCAAATGAATCAATAATTCTGCCCATTCCAGTCGTTTAGGTTTCTTATGAAGATGATGTTCCAAAAGTTGCCTTCTTTACTTTGTGCTACACTGAAATTGATGTCCACTGCTGATTAAACAGGTAGGGGAACTGCTCTTTAAGAGGGGAGTGCCTAATCCAGATATCTTGCCAGAAAGCCACCCTTCTTCCATTGCCAATAAATGAGTAAAATATGATAGAATTGTGTATCTACATTGTTACATTGTTGTGCGCTATTTATAGACACTACATTATAATATTTTCCACATAGGATATTATATACAAATCCTTTTCCCATTCCTATTTTTACATGATCAACAGGTTACTTTGATGTCCATTGTTCACTTTGAGCCCCTTAATCCAGCTTTTACTTGCAACATATTTAAGGAGCTTGCTTAGACTTACAATTACCAACAACAACAACAAAAAACCCAGTGTAATCCCACAAGTGGGGTTTGGGGAGGGTAGTGTGTACGCAGATCTTACCCCTACCTTTGAGAAGGTAGATAGGTTGTTTCCGATAGACCCTCGGCTCAAAGAAAGATGAAGACTTACCATTACCAACAAAAATAAGAATGGAGATATTGGATGCCCTTTTATAAGGCCTCTTTGAGTAGGGAATAAGCCCTTTGGAGAGCCATTGATGAGAACCGAGAATCTGACAGTACTTGTGCAATACCATATCCACTTCGCCACTTACTTCCAAAGCCCATATCCGTGAGGAAATTAAGTAGAAAACCCTGATTTACATGATCGTATGCTTTTTTTATGTCAAGCTTCCACATTAATCTTGGTTTTGTCTCCCTTTTCCTGGAATCAATACATTCATTTGCCATAAGAGCCGTATCCATAGTTTGTCTCTCTTTTAGTTCTATTGTTGTTAAACTAGCTTGGGCATTATCTTCTTCAGTCTCTCTATAAGTAGTTTGGTTTGACCACTATCTTGTAAAACTTCCCAATTAGACCAATCGGTCTAAAGTTCTTCAACTCTCGAGCTGCCTTCGTTTTGCAAATCAAAGTAATATATGAGCGTTGAAGCTTTTTTCAAATTTTTCTGTTGGTGGAAATGATCAATAGCTTCATTAAGACTTCTTTCACACTAGTCCAACACTTCTGGAAGAAACCCATAGTGTATCCATCAGGCCTCAGAGCTTTAAGTCAAGCATATTGTTTTATTATTTGTAGTACCTCTTCCTCTCTGAAAGGTCTTTGAAGTCATGCATTTTTCTCCTGAGAAATCTTTGTTGAATCACTCATATTAAGTGATCGTTTCCAAAATCTATAGTCCAGTGTATAGTTTCTAATAGAAATCCACATTTTCATTTCTTATCTTTCTGGTTCCTCCAAGTTTGTCCCTTCCACTACTATCTTATCAATGTGATTGTATCTTCTATGAGCATTGGCCATTTTCTGAAAGAATTTGGTGTTTTTGTCCCCTTGCCTCAGCCATAAACTCTGGATTTCTGTCTCCAAGATGTCTCCTCCGCTTTGGATATGTCCTCCATTTCCATTAGAATGCTAGCTTTTTACATTTCTTCTTCGGTCAACTCCCTGTCCTCCATTATTCTATCCATGTTTTCAATATTTCCCAGTACGTAGATCCTTTCTCCTGATTTCATAATTCTCAGCAGCCTCTTTAGACCACTCTTTCTATTTCAACAGCTTCAGCTTTTTAGCAAGAATGAAGTCTGGCCTACCTTCCGCAATAATGGACCACCAACTCTCCACCATATCCACAAATCCCTCTTGTTCAAGCCACCAGTTATCCAATTTAAAGTAGCTGGTAATCTTTGCTTTAGGATTATTTTAGTTTTTTTTTTCATCAAGTAAAAGTATTTTCATTCATAATCATGGCCACGAAAACGACCATATACAAGGGATATACCAAAAGTTAAAGAATCTACAAAATATGGTTCTCTACAAACTCCGCCCAATCCTCTATACATGGAACTTTCTGTTCACACCAAAAGAAAATAAGCAGAGGCTACTCCTCTAACTCAGAGAAACTTGACTCTACTCCTTCAAAAGCCCTCTTGTTCCTCTCTCTCCATACTACCCACATCAATGCAAGCGGAACCATGTTCCAAGCCCTTCGTCTTCTCCTCCTTCGGTTGTTCCAACTGACCATCAATAGCAACTATTTTGTACTCATTAAATTTCTACTAATCTAAAATATATTACTCCTCCAATCCCTATTTATGCGGATGGTTGACTGGTGAAGTATTGCTGTTATTGTACATTTAAATTGGATTAATTGTCTGGAAAAATCAAACATGAATTCTTTAAATTTAAATGTCCATCTATCACAATGCATAGATTTATTAAAATACTTATCTAATAGATAACAGAATCATATTTATAAAAATAAAAGTAAAATAAAAATAAAAAATCATAGTCAAAACCATGAAGTGGGGATCGGAGTTGCAACAGAGGTTGCGACTCTACCTTCTAACAGTTGCAGGATTCCAATCTATCAAAAGCCTCTCCCTCTATCTTCCTCTCCTACTTTTCAAGGGTCCTCTCCACCCTTAAAATAAACCATGAAATTTGACCTCTAAGGTCCAACTTGTCACATAGGATGGATGTAGTAGAATCTAATGCCTGGTCCCCTGATGTTGAATTCATTATACTTTTCTTATTAAATCATGGTTTCAGGAACGCATGGTATTCATTTTCTTATGCTTGTCTGCTTTAGGTACCTGCTGCCACTGTTGTTTCAGTATGATTCTACTGCAGAAGAGATGGACAAATCTGAAGCTCATGGTGTTGGTGTTAGTGTTCAAATTTCAAAGAATATGCATGCTGTACGGTCAGCTCAGGCTTTGGCAAGAGTTAGTGGTTTGGGTACTGATGAGAATCAGACACCATATAATATGGCTGCAGCTGATGCACTTAGAGCTTTGTTGACACCAAAGCTTGCCAGTATGCTGAAAGATCAATCTCTCAAAGACTTGTTATCCAAATTGAATTCGAACTTGGAGATCCCAGAGGTGATTGCTTCAGATCTTTTAAGTTCACTTGGTGGATCTTTCTGTTGCATATGCCGAACTGAGTTTTTTACTTTTACAGCTTTCTTGAGTATGATAAAGGTTAACTTTTTTAAATGGGGGTTGCTTCTGTTTTATTGCTATTTCTCATTTGTCAAGACCTGCAGGAGATTCAATTTCTACTGCAGGGAGTAACAAAAAGAAGGCGCGAACAATAGACAATTCTGCTATTGATTCAGCATGTTTTGTTAAAGATTCATACTTAAAAACTATTTACTCTTGTTTCGTTTCTTTTTCTAATCGTAAAGAAAACGTTCAAAAATTACTCCTTCCGGTTCAAAATAAGTGTCCACTTAGCCATTTTCACACCCCTTAAGAAAACACTCCTACAAGAAAACACTTAACTCCTGGAAAAATAGGTATTTTGACTAAACTACCCTTAATTAATAAGACTCTTACCTATTTATTGTCTGGAGTAAATAGGGAAAATCTGGAAAAATAATGTTAACTCCTTCTTGATTATGTAAGTGGACACTTATTTTGAACCAAAATAAAAAGGCCAAGTGGACATTTATTTTGAAACGGAGGGAGTGAAATGGGGAAACTCTCTTGCATACAAGTGGTACACAAAAAGTTGACACCCTACAAAAAACATGGTTCTCCACAAAATGTACCCAATACTCTATACTAACAGGCAACTCGTGAGAGTTGGTCCTAATTTGTAGAAGAGTATTCTCTACCCCTTGAAGGCTCTTGAAAGTTTTTCTATTTATTTTTTGTTTGACAAGACTTTTCTTGAGAAACTATCTCTGTGCATGTGAAAATTGGCCATTTTAATGAATGACATCATTTAGATGGACTTGAAATGTTGTTTTACATATTGCGTTCATAAACTTTATTGTTGATAGATTGTTTGTTTTCCACCTCCCTCTCTATTTTATTTTTTTGAGACTCAAAATGCTCATTCTGATTTCTTGGTCCATCTCAATTTGCCATTGCTTCCGAATGCAGATAATTTGGAACACTTCAACCCGGGCAGAACTGTTAAAGTTTGTTGACAAGCAGCGTGCTAGCCAGGGCCCTGATGGTTCATATGACCTGAAAGATTCGCATTCCTTCACATATGATGCATTATCGAAGGAACTTTTTGTTGGAAATGTATACTTGAGAGTGTACAATGACCAACCGGATTATGAAACTAGTAAACCTGAGGTCTTCTGTGTTGCTCTTGTTGATTTTATATCATGTCTGGTACGGAGTGATGCTGCCGTAGGATCAGATACTCCTTCAACCACTGGGTCATCAGAGTTCCAAAATGATATGACTAATGAACCACATAATGAAGAACAGCTGTCTAATGATGATTCAACTCCTTCAGATGTGAAGCAGATGAAGAAAGAGGAAAATGAATTGGTTAAGAAACTCCGCTTTGCTCTAACTGCACTCCAGGTAAACACGGGAATCATTTGTCTTGTTGAATATGTTGATTTGATGTTTACATATGCTATTCTTTCTTCAGAATCTCCTAACAAGTACCCCAGATTTGGCATCAGTTTTTTCTGCAAAAGAAAAATTATTACCAATTTTCGAATGCTTTGCTGTTCCTGTTGCTTCAACAACCAATGTCCCTCAGCTGTGTCTGAGTGTCCTGTCACGCTTGACCACACATGCTCCTTGTTTGGATTCAATCGTGTCTGATGGATCCAGTCTGCTCCTTCTATTGCAAATGCTTCACTCCTCTCCTAACTGTCGTGAAGGAGCTCTCCATGTTCTGTATGCTTTAGCTAGCACACCAGAGTTTGCATGGGCAGCTGCTAAACATGGCGGAGTGGTCTACATTCTCGAACTTCTCCTGCCTTTGAAAGGTAATTTGTTTTCCTGGCATTCTCTTCTAGATTAATATCCTAGACAGTTTACAAATATTGATTAATGTTGTGCAGAAGTTCCTCTGCAGCAAAAGGCAGCAGCTGCATCATTGTTGGGAAAACTTGCTGGGCAGCCAATGCATGGACCTAGAGTTGCTATAACTCTGGCTAGGTTTCTTCCTGATGGCTTGGTATCTATCATCAGGGATGGTCCTGGTGAAGCGGTTGTGAGCATTCTTGAACAAACGACAGAGACTCCAGAACTTGTGTGGACTCCAGCAATGGCTGCTTCTTTGTCTGCTCAAGTTGCGACCATGGCATCAGAACTATATCGTGAACAGATGAAAGGCAGTGTTGTTGATTGGGATGTACCTGAGCAGGCAACCGGCCAACAGGAAATGAGAGATGAGCCTCAGGTATTGATTGATACATGCAACATTTGGTACCATTTTCTGTAACACCTTTTTTCTGGTTTTAATGGAGAATTTTTATTGTGATGTAGGTTGGAGGAATCTACCTTAGATTATTCTTAAAAGATCCAAAGTTTCCTCTTAGAAACCCGAAGCGGTTTTTGGAAGGACTATTGGATCAGTATCTTTCTTCAATTGCTGCAACACATTATGATGTCCAATCTGTTGACCCCGAACTTCCTCTTCTCCTATCTGCTGCTCTGGTGTCATTATTACGTGTGCACCCTGCTCTTGCAGATCATGTTGGATTTTTAGGATATGTGCCAAAACTTGTGTCTGCAGTGGTGTATGAAGGGAGAAGAGAAACAATGGCCATCGGGGAAGTGAAAAATGTTGACTACTCCAAGGAGGCATATGAAGCTGATAGTAGCTCAATGCAGCCTCCTTCACCAACGCTACAAGAGCGTGTGCGTCTTAGTTGTTTGCGTGTTCTGCATCAACTTGCAGCAAGTACAACGTGCGCTGAAGCTATGGCAGCTACTAGTGTTGGGACACCCCAGGTATGTGCTTTACCAATGTATAACTTAGAAAAAGTTGATTGATTTTTGTTTCTCGGTTTCTGCTGTTTAAAATACTTAAAAGAAAATACTGTGCTGCAAAGTCATGCTTTAACTATCATTTGTGCCTTTGGTGGCTCGCTCAGGTTGTTCCCCTTTTGATGAAAGCTATCGGATGGCAAGGTGGAAGTATTCTAGCTCTTGAAACATTAAAACGTGTAGTCGTTGCTGGAAACCGGGCTAGGGATGCATTGGTTGCTCAAGGACTCAAGTGAGTACATAATTTAATTATGTGAAAAGTTAGTGTTCATACTTGGATATGTAAAGATTAAAAATTAGTTTTCTATATCTTGGAGTTGAACTAATTGCTTTTCAGAATATAATTGTGGTAATTTCTTGTCAGAAATTTCACCTATCAAAGAAAAATATTTTTTCACAGAGTCTGTTTGGTTCTGAAAGTAAGTTGGAGACTTGTTTCTTATAATAGGCAATGTGTTGGAAATGACTGAGTCTTGATCAAGTTCTATTTTTTGAAGCGGAAATACCGTTTTTGATCCCTGAGTTATTACCTTATTCTGATTTTGATCCTTGTGTTATTTGGCTTAGCACATTAAAACTTCAGTTAACCTAAATGTGATTTTTTTTGAACAGTTAACATATCTATTATGAACAGAGAAAATACACCAATCGTGTACTTCAGTATTAATTACAAGTAGCAGTCACAAAAGAAAAACCTACCACCTATACCCTCATAAGCTGTCTAAAATCCTAGCTATGTCCTCTGCTTCCTGAGGGAGTTCATGAATACACCAAAAATAGAATAACACTAGACAATTCATTTTTAACTTCTGGAAGGTGATACTTTTATCTTCGAAACATCTCTGATTCCTCTCCTTCCATATTGTCCACCAGATGCAAGCTGGGACAATCTTCCATCTCTCCGTGTCCTGACAGATTCCCATCTCTGTTCCAGCAAGCTAGAACTTCAACTGTACTCCTTGGCATTGTCCATTTAAGACCCTTCAAATTAAGGAAACACTGCCATAGTTGTTCTGCCACTTTACAGTGTAAGAAAGATGATTAATTGTCTCTGTTTCAGTTTCACAAAAAAACATCTTGAACATAGATGAAGACCCCTCTTCATCCGATTATCTTGAGTTAAAACAGAATGTGTGATTTTGCTCCTTTATGTTGACGGATGTCAAATATTTAAGTGAATCTGTGTTTAAAAATATACTATAAAAAAAGTAAAAAGAAAAAGAATATACTGGGGGTGGGGGTGGCTACTTTTGTTCACTCTTTGGTGGATTATCAAATTCCAATCCCTTTATCTTCCTTTAAGCGGTGACCTGACTTGTAAGACAATAAACTGTAAAATATTATTACCACAAACAAATCAACGTTCCAGTACAACCAAAAAACAAAGCAGAAGCAAAACTAAAGGATCACCCAACTCTCCTATCACCTTCTAGGAAGGGTGCAGAGAAGGTTAGGACTCAAAAGTAAGTACAAATATGCTCAATGAAATATATACACTTTCTAGCCTGCTTGGATTCCCTAAACATTGACACACTTTCTCTAACAGTGAGTTGTATTTGCTGTAATATATGACTGCTGTGCATTGTATTCTCTGAAAATCTTCCAATTGCTAGCTTGCCAGATAAAGTAAACCACTGCTTCATAAATTGCAGCCACAGGTTCCTTCTTAAATCTACTCCAATGTCTCTGTTTGATCCACTGCAAGCTCTCCTTTGTCTCACCTTGTCGCATTTGTATCCCTAACCAGTAACCAGGTAGTCACTTCCCTCCATACTTCAGCTGTCCATTCACAAGTCACAAATTAATGGCTGGAATCTTCTATGTACTGCTGTAGAACACAGAAGGCATTTTCACGGTGCACCCACATATTCAGAAATCTGCCTTTACTTGGCAACTTCTTGTGAACTGACAACCATAATATGAACCTTTGTTTAGGCTCTAATACCATCGACCAGATAAGCTCAGCTGTGACAAGGTTTGATCCAAGCTCTAACATAGCAAGGTAGCTTTTTGTGACAGTGTACTTACCAGAGGGGGTTAGAGTTTACCTGCCATTCCCAGTTTCATTTTATTGAGTTTCTTTCAGTACCAGCTACTATCATCAGGAGGTACATGACCCCAGAAATCATCCACATTTTTCATATAGATGGCATGAATCCACTTCACCGATTGAGCTTCCTTTTGGTTCAGTAGCACCCAGATTAGTTTCCCAACTGCTGCTAGGTTCCACAATTTACAGCTTCTGATGTTAAGGCTACCTTGATTTTTGGGTTTACGAACGGTGTCCCAAGCTATGTTATCCATGGTGCTTCCCCATAAGAAGTTCTTACATTTCCTATCAACATCCTTAAATACACTCTGGAGTAGGATGAACATAGATCCCCAAAAATTGTGCAAAGAGAAAAGAACAAAATTAATAACCTGTTGTTTACCTGCATAAAACATATGTCTGGTTGATGTATCTCTAGTCTTTTCTGCAATCTTTAAGCTCAGCTGGTGACAATCAAGTTTATTCCACTTCTTTGGTGACAGTAGAAGCCCCAACTATTTAATTGGGAAGGTGCCCAAGGAAAAACCAGTGATCTCTAGTAGTCTGCTCTTTGTTGTATCATCAACTCCTGCCACAAATAGATTGGACTTGTCTTATCAGCCACAAGTCCAGTAATGTCTGAAAAATGATTTATAGCCTCCATAATCCTCTTGACAGAGGCTTCCTTGCCCTTACAGAAAATCATCAAACCATCTGCAAAGATTAGATGAGTGATTTTCTGCTCTTTGCACATAGGATGGTATTTGAAGTCTGGAAGTTGGCTCATCAACATTAAAACTCTTGTTAAATACTCCATTACCAAAACAAAGAGAAGGGGAGAGATGGGATCTCCTTGTATCTCCTCCTTCCTTCAAAGTAGTCACATCCCTCACCATTCACTTTCACAGAGAACCTAGTGGTGGTGACATATGCCAATATCAGTTGGATGAACTTGATAAGAAACCGACATCCCTCCAACATCTCCTGTATCATAAGCCTTCCTCAAATCTATCTTCATCAAACATCTAGGAGTAGTCTTCCTATTGTAGTGTCTCAACAAGTCATGACACATTAGCACATGATGAATCAAAGACAAGAATCCTTATTCGTCCAACTTTTTTTTATTAAACTGTAAAAACATTTATTAGGTTAAATATTAACGACAAGATTATGGTTTCTTAAGTTAATTGAACATGAGAGGAGTTGAGTGAAGTATGACATAAATTCCTTTGAAGTACTTTCCTGATGTCTCTCCTCGGGTCGCAAGCGTAGATTTCCCCACGCCCCACCCAGTATAATTCTTTTTGCTTCTCAAAAGCCATGGTGGTGACGGGACGGCTGAAACAATCAATTCAGGTCTTTCTTTCTATTTAAAGGGCAAAACGGCAGCCCAATGCACTAAGCTCCCGCTATGCATGGGGTCCGGGGAAGGGCCGGACCACAAGGGTCTATTGCACGCAAGCCTTACCTCACATTTCTACAAGAGGTTGTTTTCTTTATTTTTTTTTACTTTTTTTTTATAAAAGAAAAGTAGTATTATATTTTTTAAACACTAATTATGTTTAACTATTTAACCCCTGTTAGCATAAAGGAGCAAAACCACACATTTAAATTAATTAAAGGTCTAATGTGCTTAGTCAAATAACAATGGGATCAAAATTGGAATAAGGCGAGAAATAGGGACCAAAGCCACAACTTACCCTTTTATGAAAGTGTGCTTTATGATACGTTGTCATTATTTTTTCTTTTGTTACAATAGATCCCCAAAGGAGCAAGTGATACATAGTCCACCTGGTGCAGCTTTGAACCAATGCTATTTTTAGGTTTACCCAAAAGAAGGTAGAGGAGTCACCTACTTTAAATTGACTTTCATCCACATACGTTGAAAGTTAGAAAGAGGATAAGCCGGTTTATATTGTTCATACATATCATGTAATTGTGAGGAGACAATAAAAAAGAGGTTTTGAGAAAGTGTGAAAAATGTTCCCGGGCATATTTCCTGAGGTTAGCATATCCTAGCCCTTCTTTTCAACAGAACTGGGGATTCTCTAGGAGCCTGGGCCGGAATCAAGATAGGTTCTACCTTCCAAATTATATCCTAACTAGTCTAGATGAGATGGGAGACAACACAACTTATTTTTCTGTATGGTATAACCAAATCTGCAGGAGGTTCCATGATGTATGTTGTTTGTAGATGATATAGTTTTTATTGACGAGACGCATAGTGGAGTAAACGATAGGCTTAAAGTTTGGAGGAAGACATTAGAGTCTTAAAGGTTTTAGGTTAAGCAGGACTAAGACGGAGTACATGGAGTGTAAGTTCAGTGACGTGGAGCAGGAGGTAGATGTGGAAGTGAAGATTGAGGTACCGACTATACCGAAAAGAGGAAGCTTCAAGTATTTTGGATCCATAATAGAAGGAAACGGGGAGATTGATAATGATGTCGCACACCGTATTGGAGTAGGATAGATGAAATGGAGGATCGCCTCCGGGGTGCTTTGCGATAAGAAAGTGTCGCTCGAAAGCCGAAAGGCAAATTTTACAGAGTCTTTGGTTAGACCAACATTACTGAATGGGGCAAAATGTTGGTTAGTCAAGAACACTCAGATGGATGTGTAGTCATATTAGGAGAGAGGTGATTAGAAATAATGTTATTTGGGACAAGGTCAGAGTGGCCTCCGTGGAGGACAAGATTAGGGAAGCGAGGTTGAGGTGGTTCGAGCATGTGAAGAGAAGGTGTGAGGATGCGCCAGGTAGGAGGTGCGAGATATTGGCGGTAGCAAAAATTAGGAGATGTAGAGGTAGGCCGAAGAAGAACTGGGGGAGGTGATTAGAAAAGACATGACACAAGTTCAATTGATCGTAGACATGACCCTAGATAGAAAGATTTGGAGGTCGAGAATTAGGATAAAAGGTTAGTGGGTAGTTGAGTTTTTGTCACATTGTGGGGAGAGGTACGGGGCTAGCCTCTTCATCTCCTCTGTAGTAGTATTAGTTCGGTATTACGTAGACCATTACTCTTTATGTGTGCATTACTATGTGTTGCTTTATTTGTTGTGTATATTGATAAATTGATGTCGTATTTTTCTTGCAATCCTGCATGGACTACTTTTCTTTTAAGCCAAGGGTCTATCGGAAACAACATATCTACCTCACAAAAGTAGAGGTAAGCTATGCGTACATCCTACCTTCTCCCGACCATACTTTGTGGGATTACATTGGGTATGTTGTTGTTGTTTGTATAACCAAAACTGAAGAAAGAACTGGAGTGTGGTATGATTGGGCGGAATGAAGTCAAAATATGATCAGTAGAACTACATTTCATCGGAAGACGATGGAGTGGCTATTCTATGCTTTAAAGGAGGCTTCAAAAGTGAAGGAGAATCACGTGAGAAGATGGAAGTTCCAAGATCATTTCTGAGTTTTTTGCTTGAGGAACTATAACAATCATGGACATTATATAAGCATCATAAGTATACAAAGAAAGAGGAGATCAACAATAATCACCCATCATCCCTGAAATGGCATTTAATACAGGGCGGATGGAAATTGTAGTTAAAAAATAGAAAGTTCCATTAATGACAATGCGCAGAAGGTAGTTAGATTTGTTTGCAGAAGTACCAGAGGAGGTTCTGTTCTACCCTGAAACTGTCAGAAGAAATAAATGGTCATAATGAGAAATGAATGAAGGTATGGTTCAGGAAAAAAGTGGTATTATAAGCGTATCCGGAGGAACCAACCTAATTCAAAATGAGCTTCTACGGAGGAGTGTGGTTGGGAGCCTTCCAAAAGAGATTTCTGATATCCCTACACTCTTGCACTTTGTTTGGATGGTCGTTACCCATGGTTTCCTAATGTATAGTATCGTATTGTATTGTATTAATGAATGCAATGTTTGAATAGAATGTATCGTTTGTTGTGTTTAATAACATTTTTATTGTTTGGTTTGACAAGATGATACTTGTATAATATGTAAGTTTACTAAAATACCCTTAACCTTTAATTACAAAGTAGTTTATATATATTAATAAAATTAGAGTAAAGGATAAAATAGAAATTTTTAAAAATAAGTAGGTGGTGGGTGGGGTGGGTGGTGGAGGGGTGGGGTGGGGGTTATAATGGGTAAATGAAATAAGAAATCAAGGAAAAACCACCAAATCTGGGGTTATAAAAATTATGCTTTTTCATGGTTATATAACCACAGAATTACAACGGGTTTACAACACCATACAACATAACTTTAAGAATAATGGAAACAAACATGGTATCAATGAAAACTATACAATAATGAACCACATGAAACAACCATCCAAACAGGGGGTTAGAGATTCATTGTTGGGCCAATAACACTTGGAAGCAGACACATGGAGTCAACATTTATGAAATGGGTCATAACCGATTTATCTTCGAGTTTTCTTCGAAGACAACTGCAGAACATATCATTAAAGGGAAATGAAATTTGAAGCTTCATAAGTTTCATCTCCAATGGTGGACACTAATAGGAGGTTCTATCTTGAAATTTGATAAGGTAAACCAGTTGTCGATCAGGCTAATAGGATTTCCAGTTCAGTTATGGTCGCAGAAGGTGTTCAAAGAAGTCGGTGATCATTGTGGTGGCCGGTACAAACAAAGGAGGAGACGGAACTTAGAAACAATTTAAAATGGGCTAGGTTGACGGTGAGAGGGGACGGAGACTCAGTTCCGAAGTGGTGAAGGTGGAATTTCAAGGGATTATTTTCTCGATTTAAGTGGTGTGAACCGCTAGTGAGAACTAGAGCCATAGAAGATGGACTGTTCCGACCGCAAGCTATTTCAATTGCTAATGTACTTGAATTCACACGTGGCACATCAGATGAGAGGATGGATTTAACAAGCACTGGGACTAGACACTTTGGCCCAATGCATTTCGGAAGATACAACACTGAAGGAGTTAATAGTAGAGCCTAGACTCGATTGTTTTAATGAAGAGTTAGTGGCTAACTCTTGCTCGCCACTTCTGAGAACAAAAGTAACGAACTATGACGGAGAACTTACAACGAAGAGGGAGAAGGAAATACAAGATGAAGAGGAAGAGCAAGTCCGAGATTTTGATACACCAATTTGGGTGCATCAAAACATCATCAGATTAAGCAAGGTAGTTGGGGTGAACTTCCAAGGTTGCGAGAAAGAATATCTAGAGATATTAATGAAAATTGATAATACGAGACAAACGAATAAAGAGGGTTCAAGTGCAGTAACTCCAAAAAGAAAGGGGACCAAAGAGCTGAAAATTTTGGATATTAGAAATAAGTTCAAGAGTAATGGAACGAGAAGCAAGGGGGTATCTTGTTGTCTTAAGATTAATGAAGGTTAATATTGTATCGTGGTATGTTTGGGGGTTTAATCGCATTATGAAGAGGAGGTTGATCCAGGGCGTGATACATAGGTGGATAGCTGATTAATTTTGTTTGTAAGAGACTGAATTAGGAGGTGATATTAGGAAAATTGTAAAAGAAATATCACGATTAAAATTTGGCATCTAGGTCGCAACAGGGCACCCAACGAGCCACTACTCATTAGGCGAACCCTCTAAGTTAAACATGCTGAAAACGTAGAAGAAGATAAGAGAGAAATGATACTCAACTGTCTAATATAGATAAGTCGTGGAAGCATAACAAAAATATTTGAACAATATCCCATTAACCCACTGAAAAGACCAAGTCATGGAGCTACAATATCTTAGTACAATTATGAGTCACAGCTCGGAATAAAGAATGTACTGAAGTATGCTATTAGATGAAGCTGCCTCCACTTACTGGTGGTCGCTCACCTCAACTGGAAGGCTGATAGCAAAGCTAGAATCACTACTTAATAGCTGAATCTCTGTCTATTGTACCTGCGCACACACAGTAACTGTGAGTCTAAAAGAACCTGGAAGATCATCGCCTCGGTCTTCTAGATTATCTCTGGGAAAATCTTTAGAAATCGCTGTTAGTGCATAACCAATGCAAAACGATACAAGTATAAAACAATATACAAGTAAAGCAACTGAATTTGAGATCACGAGTACAAATAACAAAGTAAAACATGATATTACTAAAAGCTGATAACTGCACATGGGACATGGAATGTCTCTTCTCATGTCTTACCCGTCTTCCAGAGCGCTAGTCTCATGGCTACCCATCTATTGCGGTCCATGAACTACACATTTTGCTCAGGTCTTTGTAATTCTGGCACTATTACTGGCTGAGGACATCATCATGCTCAGGCAGTCTGTGCGCTACTACATAATTATAAGGCATGCTAAATACCTAAGCATATCACATAAATATGCAACATAAATTCGGAGAACTAAATAAATGACAAGGCAAGCTAAATAGCTAAACAATATCATGTCAAGATTCAATAAACTGAAAGAACGATAAAGCATGCTAAAGAACTGAGCAATATCATATAATAACACTGAATCTGCTAGAAGTATCCAGTCATGTGAAAACACACCCTAGGGCCCTCATGGTCAAATCTTGATA
Organism: Anisodus tanguticus; assembly: GCA_034509755.1. NCBI lineage: Eukaryota > Viridiplantae > Streptophyta > Magnoliopsida > Solanales > Solanaceae > Anisodus > Anisodus tanguticus. The sequence goes on along the minus strand of CM067555.1, from coordinate 29,582,613 downwards.
CTTCAAAACTATCTGATCTAGCTCACTCTTGCCCACTCACATGAACTACATGGTTTAAATGCATACAAGCAACAGATATAACATGCGTTAAAGAAAAAGCACGCAAACTTAGAGTATAAGTCTCACTTGCCTAAAACACGGCAACTTTTACTTCACTTGAAATGCTCAAACTGCTCCAAACGTCCAATGGCCTCCATCTATGCTTAGAACGATAAAAAATCTCAAAATAGCCATTTTTGGATTTTTGGGATCCTGTTCACAGTCAAACTTTGATAAGATCGGGTCAACTTACAGTCAACCGCCTTAGAATCCTCCCAAACACACTCCAAGGAATGGTCCTCACCTAGTGGAGTCCGAATATATGCTCAAAGTCAAATCTCGAAGAGAAACAACGCATTTACGGAGGTTTGGCTCATTTTTCAATATCGGATAAAACCACCATTTGATCAACGGGCTCTGAATTTAATAAATTTTATATTTCCATGAAGCCCACGACTCAATCTATAATCAAAATCTGATTTTTATTGGAAATGTATGGTCAATTGAGCATTTCCCCCAAATTTAGCCCTAAGACAAGAAGCCCACTAAAATCCCATGATTTTGGTGTTAGATTCATGATCCAAACATGTTATAATAATCAAAGAAGGTCCGGAAATGTTACCGTAATGTTTCTCCTTGATCCACAATGTTTTTCACCTTTTCCCACAAGCTATTCTCTAAAAATCACCTATTGTGTTTGTCTCCACTGAGATTTGAACCTAAACCTCATGGTTTTCAACCCACTTCATTTACCAAGTGGCCACACCCTTGGGTGCAAGATTGGCAAAATCCAAATTGTCCTTAGTAGGTTCTTTAATGGTTTGCTTGGCACTTAAAACGTATTCTCGGTTTATCTTTTAGAAATTTTGTGGGTTTTATGTTTTCTTTTTAATTTGGATGTGCAACAAAATTAACGAATTTATTCAGTCTGAATAGGATATTCTTTGTACCCCTCTCTCTCTCTCTCTCTCTTACACTCAAAATGCTTTCTATAATACAGGGTTGGACTTGTTGAGGTACTCCTGGGCCTTCTTGATTGGAGGGCTGCAGGAAGAAATGGACTTCGCTTTCAGATGAAGTGGAATGAGTCTGAAGCATCCATTGGCAGGGTGCTTGCAGTTGAGGTCAGTGTTTCTTAATACTGTTACTTGATTTTCATGATCTGTAGTCTACTTTTTCTTGTTTTAAGTATTTGGTAATACTTCCTGTGTCATCTCATTACAGCCAATGTCCTGTGCTTAAAGATTCTGTCCGTTTTGGTTCATGCTTCATAAACCTGTAAAAGTCAATTGGTGATATAATCACAGTGGAATGGAATTCTTAATTGGTTTTCCTAAATAAAATTCTTGCATTTCTGAATACTGTAAATTTCTTTGTGGTGTGACGATATTCTAGTTTGAAGCAGTGCTAGTTATTATTTTGTGGTTATAATCTGATTTATGCTTATGAGTATGATCAAATATTTGCACATTTATATGCATTTAGAGCTATAAATGAATCGACATGTTCACAAATAAAGTTCAACTCAATTTGAGTAAGGCTAAAAAATCGTCTAATTTGTTTAATGAACAAATTGTGCTCGATCCAACTTTCAAGCTCGATTATCAATAACGGGCTTAGCTTCGGAAAACTTGGCATGGCTCGTTTATAGTACATTTAACTTGCGCTATTTACTTGAGAAAATAAGTTATTTATTTGATTTAGTTATTTACGCATCATGATTTAGTTTTTTATGTATCATTTTTACTTGGTAGGCATTTCCATTTGCCATGATATTTAAGCATGTAATGTGTGTTGTTTGTATTAAAAAAAGTTTAAGAAAAGATTGACTCATCTATGAGTCACCCAAATCAATCCTAGCTCGATATCAGTTACATTCTCAATGAGCTCAAACTTGACCTGATAGAAACATAACTGAGTGGAATTCACACTTTAACTTGAGCTTGTTTATTAAACAAGCCGTGTGAAAAGTTTACCAACAAAGCTAATTAGAAGCATGATTAGATTTTTATATGTCAATACGCCTTTTTTGAAAGCCTTTCTTAGGACTTTGATCTTTCACTATTGCAACGCTTTTGAGAGCGTGAAGCGATTAGGCCCCGCTTCACTTAAAGCGTGAAGCGAAGCCCCTTCATCGAAGTGAATTGCATTTTCTAAAAAAAGAAACAAAATAAACCTTGCCCAGAGACAATACATATAAGCAAATGTTCCATTAGGAAACTAAAAAGTAGATAACACAAAATCCTCCGTAGGACAAGCAAAATCAAAACTAAAACATAAATATATCAACATCCTATTATGCTACAAGATTGTCAAACTATCTAATTCCATCATCATCATTATATTTCTCCTCTTCTTCTACATCATCATTATTATCTTCATCAATTAAGGATATACTTGTAGCTACTTCTTTTCCCCTCCTATGTGAGCTTGAACTTGAAGTACTCCCTCTTAAACCATAAACGCTCCCCCAACTCCACTTGCCTCCACAACATCACCCCAAGTGAAATTAGAATCTCCATCAAATACTTCATCTTTATGATTTTCAGGGACTCCAATTAGCCATTCATTAGCCTCATCAATGTTGTCCAAACAAATTGGATTGGTTACATAACTAGCGTTGTTACGACGCCTCAATATTCTATTGTATTTAATGAACACTGGATCATTGAGTTGTTTAGGGTTGGTCTATTCCTCTTCTTGGTATGAATTTGCAAATAAGTTGTGGCAAGTAATTTGTAGGAGTTAGAACAATTGAGATATCATTTAGTAATCTCAATATACTAAATCATTCTTCTTACGTGTTCAGACACACTCCAATTATTTTCACATCCAGATTAGCTACAAGTTAGACTTAGAACTTTGATGGCAAACTTTTGTAACTCTGGAGTGGAGGAACCTTATTGCTTCCACCATTCAACTATTGAAGTAGAAGTGTAGAACAAATATTCAAAAGTCAATAATATAAAGAAATAACTTAAAAGTTAAAGCTATAAAGAAGACATAGAAGCACTTTTGCACCTGGTAACCTCATCTTTGTCTAATAGCCATTGAATGTCCAAAAAGTCCCTTCGCATTCTTGTAAGTAGTAAATTGATCCATTATTTTAGCTTGTTCAGAAGCACCAGGGATCAACTTATCAACACAATCATAGAATTCCTTCCACACTTCATCTAGTAAATCTCTCACTTCGTTATCATAAAACAGTTCCTGGTTCAAACATTCCCAGCTACATGCAAAGGTCGATGAAGTTGATCCGACAACCTTTTATCAATGATCTCAAATACTTTTTATATTTCAGCTCGTCATTAAACAACTCTTGAATAACCTCGTTAGCCCTACCATAGCTTCATAAAGGTAGCTCATTGGTGGTTTTTGCTCCTGATCCACCAAACAAAGTACTTGAATCAAAGGACCACTAATATTCAAAAACATTATTTCACAAGGTAGGAGAAACCATAACATGTGCAGCTTCTGTCCCGATAGCTTCCTTTCCAAAATTTACTACTGGTGTACTCTGATGAAATGAACAACCTTTTCAAATTGTTCTTTTGCCGGTATATCCTATGCAAGGTCAAGAAAGCAGTGACAAATCTTGTTTTACCAGGTTTCACCAAACTACTTTGTTGTGTGAATCTCTTCATCATGCTCATTAATAAAGGTCCTTGAACAATGTAAGTGCACCCTAACTGCCCGAGCGAAAACTGTACTGAAGGGTGCTTCCTTGAAAATGTCACTGAACATTAAATTTATACAATTGCGCTCTAATAAATGTTCAGGTGCGCTCTCTTCAACATATCACCCGCTTTAACATTTTCCCTATCAGTCTGTAACAACCTGAAGAACATTTTTTGCTCCAATTTTCTATATAGTATTCTCAAACAACGAGAACTTATTGATGGAATCGGTAGAGGAGTCGCTAGCATCAATTAATTCAAGAAACAAACTTCCGTTTGGAGAATTCACCAACACATTGATGTATCATTTTTCCGTTTCTTGTTGTCCACTTATCCATCAATATAGAACATCCATACTTGTTCCATTCTACTTTATGATCCTCCACAGTTTTTTTGTCTCTTCCACTTCTTTAGTTAGATAAGGACCTCTAACTTCATGATAAGTGGGGGGCTTCATTCGTGGACCAAATTGGCCTGCTGGCCGCTTATCAAAAAGACATCTAACTTAGATCTTGTCGGTCTTTCTGACTTTATGTGCATATGTCCAAGCCGAGTCTTTCTTTTAATCTTGTGACACCATTTACAATCTGTTAAGAGCAAAAGAATTAACTTCAGCTATTTTATTTAAAAATTCCACTGAAAATAGACTTTTTGGAAAGAACTAAATTTCAGCTATATCAATTGAAGTCTGTTAAAACTTAAGAGCAACAAAAGAATTTAAAACAAAGATGAAGAAGAAAAAGAAAAAAAAATAACAAGAGAAGTATAAAAGCACCTCAGCAGCTTGAGGATTCTTTTGTTGTGGAAAAAAGCAGCAGCAGCTTGAGGTTTTTTTAGCAGAGAAACAAGAAGAAGAAAAAAATTGCACAGCAGCATTTACAGATTGGACAGGGCTACCCTCTGTAAATGCTGCTGGTTCAAAAATTTAAACCCTTGAAGTGAGATTTTGTCGCCTCGCGTCTCTTCTCTCTTTAAGCGATGAAGCGACCACTTTCTATAACACTACACTATTGCACGCGGACTTGTTGACTGCACATTATGGGGAGCTATATCCTGTGTGGATCGTGCACTTGCAATTAAAATGTTGATTCTCTGAAGAATCTTATTGCTGTAAAGACATGTTTAAGCCCTCCACTCTCTTTGCATGTTTTTTCCAGTTCTATATACCTGGATATCCATTACTAACTAGTGTTAAAATACTTATCCAGGTTTTGCATGCTTTTGCAGCAGAAGGGGCCCATTGTACCAAAGTTCGTGAGATACTAAATGCTTCTGATGTAAGTCCAAACACGTACACAGTTTATGCTTGACATTCCAGTTTGTTATTTGTTATTACCGTTTTCACCTTCTGGATTACGAAAGCTTTTTCATCAACACCAGCCCATCTGGGTTCGTAGCCGAGAAAATGTCGAATTTAAAATGATATTGTCATAATTTATGGTATGTCTAGCTAACAGATGTGTCACATAATAATGAATATTACAGTCCTGAAATTAGAATTCAACATTCAGTACGGAGTGTCCTGTAGCTAAAATTTCACGGGTCAAAATTCAGGGCATAATGTCCTAAAGTTCAAAATTCATGGCCCAAAATTTAGGACGCGATGTCCTGAAGTTCAAACCCATGGTTCAACATTCAGGACATTGTGTCTTGAAGTTTGAAATTCATGTTCAAATTCAGGACAATACGTCCTGAAGTGCATATTTCACGGTTCAAACTTTAGGATACTATGAAGAAGGCTATGACATGAGATCAGTTGAGACCTTTGTGATCTTGGCAATCTACTCTTTTTTACTTTTCTATAAGAATCCAACAGTTCGATCTCTTGTTTTATTTCTTTTTACTGATAATCTAATACAAAGATCGTGCAAAAGAAGGTTCTTGTTTGTATAAAATTGTGAGGTCTACTGAGAAAAATTATTTTTGCTGAAAGCAAAGAAGAAAATACAGAGTAAATTCTTTTCTTTTGAGAATTTGAATAATTTAAGAAATAAGTCATTTATCCTAGTTTTTGACATTTATTAGAAGCAGGTGGCTGAAGAAGAGAGAAAGAAGAAAAGAAGCAGTACTATTGTTTAGAGGGGTAACTTTATCGACATTTGCTAGCAAAACATCGGCCATTTTTTTTGACAAGGGAACTCGCAACTGCTACTCTGTGCGCACAAAAAAAATCGGTTATTTTGTGAATACTTCTTGAAAAAATGGCTGGAATTTAAGGAGTGGTTAAAAATGGCTGTTTGTGCACTTCAGCCGAGTTACATGTAGTCTGGACCAACTCTTACATATCATAAGAAGTGTCAAGACATTGTTGTAAGTTGGATCTTTTAATGAAACCAAGATATATATGCTAATCAGTGTTTGCGACATGCAGGTTTGGAGTGCTTATAAGGATCAGAGACATGATCTATTCCTCCCTTCAAATGCACAGTCTGCAGCTGCCGGAGTTGCTGGTTTAATTGAAAATTCTTCATCCAGGTTGACATATGCACTGACAGCTCCTCCAACGCAAACTGGTCAAGCAAAACCTCCTGTCGGGACAACATCTGAATCAAATGGCAAGCAGGATCAAGGTTCATAAAGAAGAAAAGGTAACCCATGATACAGACATCTGATGAAATGTTTTGGCCATAAAAATATGCTGCTCTTCTGTTGTTGTCACTTGACATGCATGCATTGTCCTTCAATAAGTAGAAGGCTTTAAATTATAAAAAAACGAGCTTCGTCATGTGATGCTACACCCCACTTTGTTCTGCATCTTGTGTACAGTTTCTTCCCACCCCTTCTAGCTTGCTCTTATTTTGATGTCGTGGAATATGGAAGAAGTCAAATTAAAAGCAGCAGTACATGATTATCCAATGTATAAGACTAGCAAAATATCCTGTAAATTTCTTATAGAACTAGTGGAGTTGATTTTGGTGAGTTTATGTAGTTCTGATTGTTTTACTACTGAGCTGATTCGCCGAGCTTTTCAAGTTAAATATAAAATTTGTGCCTTCCGCTGAGATGTCATGGTTGTAAATAACTCCAACTTCATATTTAGTTTGTAACTTTGAGTTTTGCTTTTAGTGAGATAATTGTGGTTCTGCGTTCTTCTGTATTGATTATCTTTGTGAAAAAACATCTATGGATCCAAAACCTCTGAATGCAGCAATAAATTCTCTGTATCTGCCAAGTGGGGCATACTTTTTGTCAGCAGTAGTAGACGCAGTATATGAAAACTTGATTAACAACTCTACCGTGGATTGCAGGGTAAATTCTTGGGAATCCAAAAACCCAGACACATCATACTATGTTTGAATTTTAGTCTTTCCTTATATTTCTCCAAGCATATGGGAGTCGCATAAATTCTATATCTTCTCTTTTTTCACTGTAAATCAGGCTTGAGACAAGCTCAATTTTTTCCAAAGCGTGAAACCTTGACAGTTGTACCCTATGTTAGCTTTATTTCCACTGGCGATGTTTTATCTGTAACACCTGTGTCAGTGATCTGAAGTCTTGGCTGAGTTTACTAAGTTTGATGACAAGCTAATCATCTTATAAATTAATCAGCTGTTGTTTGACGTTTTTAAAAAATAACAATCTGCTAATGATCCGAAGTTTGAAGAGTTCTTCTCTTGCTTACTAGCTTGCCCTACAAATCGACAAAATTAAACTACTAGTTCAACACAGTAAGTTGTCAATTATAAAATGTTTCTCCGCATTCATTCGTTTTTCAAAACAGCTATTATACTAATGCACGTATACTGCATAAATAATTGGGCCGAACCTATAGAAGTCACCATACTAAAGAGAGAATTTTCATATTAATCAGTGGTTTGTGCTAGTTGTGACATTATTGCTAGCTAGCATGTGAGATGATGAGAAAACCAACTGCCATACGTGAGAATCCAACCTCAGAAAGTTAAGAGCCAAATGCCTGTGTGTTCTTCAAATGCTTACTGGTTGATTCCAAAGTCTCTAATTGCCCTTGTAATTATAATCTACCTCCTTATTTACAAATTTAGAAAAACTTCTTTATAAATTTCATTGCCCTTGCAATTTCTCCTTACTTACGCTGCCTTCTTTGAGTTTCCGCACTAAAAAAAACGATCTTATATACCACTTAATAAATAATAACTTAGATACAGTATTTTTACATCAGCATGTATCCATATGTATTCAGATGTGTTACAATGGTGGAAAGAGGGAGATATTTATAGATAGGCTAACCCTAATTAACTATGTGCACCTCTCTCTCATGTTTCGGGGATAATATAGTGGTTGTTGAACGTGATAAATGGAATCTCGTATAACTCGAAGTTGACCGTCGAGAGAAAGTTAATTGTCTGGGTACTTTGGACCTTCTATAACACTGTGTTGGAAAATTGCTATTGGGTTGGGTCTACCTATAAGGGGTGCTAACTAGCCCGTTAATCCATTAGCTAGTCCTCCTCCTAAACTCCATTACTAGCCTATAAATACACCATTATGGGTGTAGGAGAAAAGATAATTTTCCACTATAGAATACGGCTAGGGTTAGGGTTAATTCTTTGCATCGAGTTAGAGGGATATCTAGGCCGTGGAAACATGGGGATACATCCGCTTTGTGAGGATTTCCGACATGACCGGTGACACGAGTCGTGGTTGTTGCAAATCCGCTTCCGCTATGGAGAAACCCGTAAAACTCCTAACTAGTATTTATGCTTCAAATACTACATTGGCATCGATCCATAGACTCGTGTTCCGATTGGAGGCATGATCGTATGCAATACATGAAAATTAAGGTTTTATGAATAATCCCGAATCTTAGTTGTATTATTTCATGTTTGTAAATGCCTAGTTTTTACATTAAACCTTAGAGATTTTATAGATCTCATCGAGAGCTTTTCGTCGATATGTGGATCATATTTTTGGCATGGTAGTTTGTGAGATATTGAATTTTAAAATTTTAGGGTTTTATTATTACGAATTTAACTCCAAAAAAATCAATAATCCTTGTTTCATGCAATTTTTGTGCAAATTGACTTGGGTAATATGCTACCCATATGTTTTTGAGCAAAATCATATAATCAATTGTGATTTTCATCGAAAATTTAGGTAGAATTTGAAGGAAAACCCACTAGGGTTTGTTCTACATCAACTTTTTATCACATGAATCAATTTTTGGACGGTTTTGCTTTGATTTGGAGGTTTAAATCAAACTTAAAATACGTGTAGGATATAAATCAATGATTTAATTGAAGAAACATGGTCGAAAAATATGTTTTGGGCCGGAAAAATTAGTCTGACTCATCGAGAAGAAGAAAAAAAGAATCATGATTTTCAATTTTTGGCACCATGTTTGATGATTTGTTTGAGCAATTGATTCTTGAAATCAATCCTAAAACACGTTTGGGACAAAACTTAATTTTTTGATTAGATCCATGTTGCTAAAAATGAAGTAAAAAACCATTTTGTTGCACTAGGTCATGCCTCGACCCATGAATTGGGGAAGAAGGCTCGTTGTCAAACTGGACGAAGTCCACTCTCTACTGAAACACATTTCTGGAGAGTGTAGTTCACCTTGATATCGGAATTCGATGATTCATTTTTGGTTTTGCTCAAAATTAAATTTATGATTTTCCCATATATTTGAAATAATTATTAGACACTTGGAAAATATTTTTTCCGTAGTTAATACCGTTATGAAATTGTTAATTTTGTATTAATTAATATTTGTGGTATTTTTCAAATATAAAAATATTTAAATTTATATATGATGCATAGAATATGTCTATATTACTCTCTCTCTAAAGGTTTATGAAAAATAAAAATTCTATTTTCTAAGTGAAATTAGGTATAAATATTGGTTTTCTCTTTGATTTGTTCTTGGAAAAGTATGAAAATTAATTTTTCAGATTTAATTAAATCATTCTATTGATATAGAAGTGTATCTAGAATAAGATATGATTTTTTCTATTTAGTGTATATATTTATGAGTATATACCACTTGTTTAATCAAGAGATAAAATATTTATTGAAATATTTGGTGATTTAGCTTGAGTTGATATGGTTATTTTACATTTAACAGCTATCCTTAGATGATGATTGAGAACGTAGTGAACTTTCGACTCTAGGATTTATGTTTATGTTTAATAAACCTTTCAAATTTGCTAAAGTTACATTTATGTGTATGAAAAAACACTAAACACGCGTGATTTTATGCTAATTGTGAAATTTTGTGTTTTACAAATATGTAGGACTTTTGTGTTTCATAAATACCATGTCTACCGCTTTAAATAATGTTATTGTAGAGCTTATCAAAATGAAAAGCTCAACGGTAACAATTATAGACTATTAAACTGTAATATGAGCTGGAAGAACTTTTTTAGATTGTAAATAATGTCATGGATAAAGCCTATGATGCTTGAATTTTTTTTTAGCTCGCATTATGTTGCTAAGCGGTGAAGATGTCACATGGAATTTGACTCATAAGATTACTAAAATTTTGTGCGATGCTCTTGAATCTAAGTGTGGTAGTTCAACGGTTACGGACTTAAGGTCATAAGTTGACTAATGAGCACCAAGTTCAAGCGATTATCCGTTTCCTCGCCTCAAATTTAGGAGCATATGAAGATGCACCTGGCTCATAATAAATGTAATAGTACATTTTTTATGTGAGAGAAGACCTAGAGTTAGAAGATGAGCGGCATAAGGCTGCCAAACAAGGTGCAAAAGTGCACAAAATAATTTCTAGCTAAAGAAATGATTTTAAATGTAAAATCATAGAAAATTGAAAAGTTAAGGCACATCCATATAAGAATCCTAAAATGATAACCAACATAGAAAGTGAAAAAAAAATGTGACTAAAGTGAAATGCTTCAATTGTGATCAAAAGGGTCATCATGCTAGTAATTGTACTAAGCATAATAAAGCACTTCATAATGAGTCTAAAAAATGTACTTCGTGTTTCTTACGCTAGTAATAAATGTGTTTCGAGTTATTTTTTCCCCTAAGAGTAATCCTTTATCGTAATTAACTTAGGAGTTGTGTATCACATTATCAGAGAAATGAAGCATTTGTGGACTTTCAATGGGTCCCACATATATATTGTGGGTCTATGTAGGAAAAGACATTAAGGTTGTTAAAAGAATCGTATCATATGAATTAGTTTTACGTGAAAATCGAGACTTTATCCTACATAATACTTTTATTGCTACTTAAACTTTCAAGGATATTACTTTGTGTTGGTTGATTATAGTTAGGTTTCAATTGAAATTTCCGTGACATTAAAGTATATGAACAACTTATTTTTATTATGGTTTTATCAAAAAAAAAAAATTCTCTTTAATGGATTTTGGATATTAGTTCCTTTAATTCAATTGTTAGCTTCCCCAATTGTCTCATCACATAATCACAAGGATGATGTGAAATTTGACATGCTAGACTTGGTCATATGGGTCTATGACATGTGGATAAGCTCATTTGTAAATATTATCTATTTCAAAAAAGCTAATAGAACATCATTTAAGAACACCACCAAGACTGGTTTTTTCATTGCATAGATTTATTCAGAAGTTGAATATCTATGAATGTGAAAACGTGGCAAAGAGCTTCTAATTTCATCATATTAATTTATAAAAATTACTCATTTTGATAATGTCTATTTTATGTCACATAATCTAACGCAATAAGTTGCTTTAAGAAGTGAGTGAAAAGATTGAAAATCAATTGAATAAATTAATAAATCGATCAAGGCCATGAATACGTCTTTCCCCCATTAAGCAAGTTTTATTTATTTATTATGAATGTCTAATTATTGATAAGTTGATTATTCCAATATTTCACAATAAAAGGTGTTGTAGAAAGCATAAATAGAATGCTCCTTGGAACGATTAGATCAATGATGGCGCAAGTAAGTTACATGTTTCCTATTGGAGATGTGTTACACTAATTTATTGCCTACACTCTTAATCGTGTACCGGCGGAATCAATTACATCTTCACCGTAAGAGTTATGGAGTAATAAAAATCTCAAGTATTTTGTGAGACCTCTATGATGCACAATTTATATATATATAATTTTTCTCTTGGCATATTAGGCCTATGAGAAAGGAAATCCTTGGAGTAACTGGTAAAGTTGTTGTCATGTGACCGAAGGTCACGGGTTCAAGCCTTGAAAACAGCCTCTTGCAGAAATGTAAGGTAAGACTGCGTACAATAGATCCTTGTGCTCCGACCCTTTCTTGGACCCCGCGCACAGCGAGAGCTTAATGCACCGGGCTAATCTTTTTCATATTGGGCCTAAGAGGAAGCATAAGTGTCTATATGAGATATTATAAACTACTATCTATGGAGCTACATCACAGCGGAAGCGTAACTATCCAAGAAGGGTGAGATAGGTTTAGGCTTATTCAATCATGAATCTAAGGACCAAGATAAAAAGGATTCCTTCATTCAAGTGGGAGATCTTTAAGTGATGATGGATTAATTTCTCATCTAGATCAATCTTTATCAATGGATGAGAATTAAAGTGATTCTTCTTCCAGTGGGAACGAAACAAATCTTCTTATTTCAGATGAAAGTGAGATGAATCTTGTTTCAAGTGGGATTGAGATGAATAGGTCTGGTCCAAGTATGAGCAAAATTAATGTAAACAGGATCGAGATGTAATTATATGAATCTCAATCAAGATATGGTTCTCCTACAAGATGAACATGAGCCAAGAATTAGCTCTTTTATTCCCTTTAAAGAATAAAAAGAATAAATGCAATGAAAGAATAAATGGAGTCTAGGAAAATCAATCAAATTTAGAAACTAGTTGATCTCCCAAAAGAACACAAAACTATTGAAATCAAATGGGTTCGAAAAGATAAACACAAGGCTTGTAGCACAGTTGAGATATATGGCTCGACTTGTTGCTAATGTAACATGAGTGATTGACTATGACGAGTCTTTCTCACATGTTAGGTGGATTCACCTCTATGAGCTTAATTCTGACTATTATTGCTAGCTTGGATATAATTGCATCAAACGGATGTAAAGACTGCCTTATTTCAAAGAAGAACTAAGCGAATGATTAGTTTAGAATAACTTAATGATTTCATCCAAAAGGCCATAAACATATGGTTTGTAGACTTTTGTAGTCTTGTTATGAGCATACACAATCTTCAAGGCAATGGTATATACATTTTCTTAGTGTGGTCAATTTTATTAACTTCACAATAGGGATCATTACATTTATACTAAAAGATCTGAGAGCAACTTTATACTCATGTCAATATATGTTGATGATATATTAATAGCTGAAAAATAATTTGAAGTATATACACAAGGTAAAGACCTTGTTATAGTCTCACTTGAATCTGAAAGATATGGGTAAAGATGCATATATTCTCAAAATAAATATTTTGAGAAAACATTTAAAGAAATTATTCTTTAAATGATTAAACTTGCAAAATTGTGACCATATCAAAACTCCAATGAAAAAAAAGAATGCCTTGTATGCTAAACTGTGTTCTAAGACTTCAATAAGATGAACAAATAAGTAAAGTTTCTTATGCTATGTACAATTTCTAGTTTTATGCAATATACGTTTGCCAGACTTGATATCTGTTTCGCAATTGGCTAGTAGACAAATATACAACCAACTTAAATCCAACACATTCAAAATACAGTTAAAACGAATCATGACGTACCATATGAGGAACTTCTAATTATGCGCTTTGCCATAAGGGCATGACATGGAACTGAGGGAATACATTGATGCTGATTGTAGAGGAGATATGGACAAGTTGTGGCCCACCTCTAAATGTGTTTTATGCTCAATAATGATGACACATTGTGGATAATGAAAAACAATCACATGTAGCTTTATCCATGCTCTCTCCTCAATAGCGCAATGAATTATTTAGTTAAAAAGGTTCTTGGATCATGTGTTGATGCTGCAGTTAGTGTTGAACTAATAACAGTCTTTGTGACCGTCAAGCTGCTATTTTGAGCACTGAGAATCCTAAATATCATCGTAAAGCCAAACACACCGACATTAAATTTAATTTTGTGATGACATGGTTGCACGCAAAGAACTAAACATAAAATATATCTCGCACAAACGGTTGCAGATCCATTGACTCGTCGGATCCTATATATGCGTGTTTTTGTTCATTCAAGATTTCGAGGACTGTGTGAAATTTAATATAGTCATTGATTTTTGGTTTACTTTACCCAACGTTCATGTTTCTTAAAAACTAAAATAAGTTTAATTTGCATACACTTATTATGTGAATGTTTATTGTACATTCATATTATGGAATGCTTTTGGTGCATTCTTTGATATTTGTTAAATATACACAATATACATGTGTATATTGTGTATATATGGCTCTCGGTTTTGGTGTACAATCCGTGTACATGGTAGATAAATTAGGTAAGGTTTTAGTCTCCTAGTTTAGGTAATGTTGTAGTGTAAATAGTATTGTATACTTACCATAATATTTGTATTACCATAATTGTATAATTAGTATCCAAGTAGAACAAGGTTTTAGGAATAGAATAGGAATAAGATTCTACTATTATGAAAATATGTAACTTGTATAAATACTCTTTCAATTAATGAAAATAATTTTTATTTTCCGTTCGAATCGGGTTCTAATGAATGCTCTAAATTTTAAGAAGACGGAGAAAACTTGAGATTTCTTCGCTATCGGAAAAGTCCATAAAAACTTAAAATAATCATCCAAAAAGAGAACATAATACCGATGACCCAATGAACTAAGAACGGGAGACGTCCATAAGTCGCTATGAATAATATCAAATGACATTAAAGTATGAGAATTTGAGTCTACAAATGGCAACCTAACAATTTTTCTTAAAGAACAAGACTGATAATTTGGAGTACTACGCGTACCCTTACATAAAATAAAATTATTTTTATTTAATGACGACAAAATAGAAGACCCCGGATGACCAAGACGAGCATGCCACAAGGAAGGAGCAAGGGCTGCAAATACTGACGGCAAAACTTGACTCGATGGACTGAAATCGGGTGTGATAGGATAAAGATCTCCCCTACTATCACACCTTATGAGAGGTGTCCCCGTCTTGAAATCCTTCACAGAGAAACCAAAGGATCAAATTCAACAGAAACGGAATTGTCAGTGGTGAATTTACGGACAGACACTAAGTTTTTAATCAATTTGGGTGCATGTAGGGTGTTTTTCAAGATAAGGGGTGGATGAGGGGGAGACAACGTTTTATGACCATAACCCTGAATTGGAATAGAGTTACCATTACCAATAATTATACCACGAGGGTTGATCAAATTGGAATAAGACGAGAGAGTACCTTGATCGGATGTCATGTGTGTAGTCGCGCCGGTGTCCATGTACCAATTCGGATCCGGTTGCATCAACCCAAGCGTGTGCATTGCGGCCTCAATATCGGTCTGAGTGGGGCCTGCTGCGTGGTGGGCTTGCAGAGGTCGGGGCCCAAGAACTCCTGCGGGTTGTCCTGGGCAAGAATCGCCGAACCGGAACTACTAGGCCAGTGGGCAGTGGGCCGTCGAGGCTGCTGGGAAGCCCACTAGCTAGATGCTGGAAATTGTTGTGGAGTTGGGCCGTAGGGCCACTGTCCACTAGTCCAAGCCCACGGCCCAGAGGCCCAAGGCTGAGACCAGTGGGTCGGTGGCCCACTGTAACTGGGATGGGATCCACCGCCACTGTTTTGGCCATCGCGACTGATGTCGGAACCACCGCGTTTGCCCCCACAATTTTTTCCATTATTTTTTTGGCCATTCTTGTCGCCCTTGTGAGATCGGTTTTGGTTCGAATTGTCACCAAAATCTTAAGGATTAGTGGAGGAGGTCATCATGACCACAGGACTAGCATTAGTAGTCGCATTTTTAGCCAAACCGGCTTCTTCCAAGGTAAGCATGGATCATGCTTGATAGAACCTTGGAAGAGGATTACTTTGACGAAAGAGAGTTCCAACGCCACTATAGGCCTTGGATAGGCCAACAACCATCTGTAAAATAAGACGATCTTCACTAACTGGTGCACTAACGTTGCGGAGTTGGTCTGCCAATTCCTTCAACCTTTTGCAATATAGTGAAACGTTCGGGAAATTTTCCATATTGAAGTGGGAAAAATCATGTTCAAGGGTAACATGACTATGGAATTTTGATTATCCTGGAATATATCACGCACCTATCCCATGTAGCCATCGCCGTAGCGTCTGGCTCAATAATCATCTGCAATAGGTCGGTAGAGATAGTAGAATAAATCCACTGAAGGATAATGGCATCAAGTATTGTCCATAACTTAGGATCATCCTCGCGTGTAGGCACCTCCGTATCCTCAGGAGCCGTGGGGATTATGTGATAGATGACGTGATGCGAACGAGCGTGAATTTTGAACAACTCGGCCCACGTCGCGTATTAGATGTTTTCTATTTCAAGAATTAGAGGGATATGATTCTTGATGTTAGAAACAACAAGGGCAGGGTGAAACGTGTTCTTTGACGTAGACATAACGAAATAACAATAGGTGATAGAGGGATTTGGAAGAGAGATTTGGAGAGCGGAAGAACAAATGACAAACCCGAGGAGGAGGGTTCGGTCTTGGCCGAGAATAAAAACAAGAATTTGTGGGATAATGGAAAAGAATATGACAATGGGGTATTTCGGGAATTTCTGTGATAATAATGGGATCAATTTTTATTTTTCTTGTCCTCATACGTCTTCACAAAATGGGAAAGCCGAACGCAAAATTCGTACCATAAATAACATTGCTCGAACTTTATTGGGTCATGCTTCCGTACCCCCGTCTTTTTGGCATCATGCTCTACAAATGGCTACATATCTCCTTAACATAATTCCTTTCAAAGGTTTGACATACTCTTCCCCCTTCAAGTTTTATATAATAAAAAACTCCTTCGTATTTCCATCGTGTGTGTTTTTGGGTTTTCATCGTGGCTACAAATGCTTTGATTTATCCTCTAATAAAATCATCATTAATCGCCATGTAATTTTTGATGAATCCCAATTTCCATTTGCTAAAGTTAATACTCCGTGCCTAGTTCGTTTAATTTTTTAGATGATAGTATATCCCCGTATATTATTCACCATTTTCGACGTATCTCGCACCCAAAATTCTCCCGGGCCCACCGCCTGTTGGTCCCACCGGTTCGTCACCCATCGCCGCACCGCCACCGCTTGGGCCGGTTCCGGCGAATGGGCCGGTCCAGCCCCCATTCTCGGAACCGGTCCAGTTCCTTCTCCTAGATACCGAGTTGGGCCAAAGCAGCCCACCGCCCGCCGGCTAGTTCGTCCCAAGCCTAGCAAATTCCCAAAATCCGTCCATTTCTTCCTCGAGTCACGCACCGGTCACTCGGAGTCAACGAGGTGTTTTTAAACTAAAAAGATAGTCTAATTTACATTCTAATGTCCCTAAATTTCCCTTACCCCGTAATCCCGTGTCCGCCTTAAATGACCCGAATTGGAAAATTGCTATGACCGATGAATATAATACTCTTATTGATAATAAGACGTGGGAGTTGGTGCCCCATCCATCCGGTATTAATATTATCGGTCTATGTGAATTTTTGCTCATAAGGAGAATTCGGATGGTTTATTTGCTCGACATAAGGAGCGGCTTGTGGGTGATGGTAAGACTCAGCAGTTGGTATATATTGTGGTGAGACGTTCAGTCCGGTGGCAAACCGGATACCATCCGCATTATGCTTAGATTGGCTCTTTCGAAAGCATGGCCTATTTATCGTTAGATGTAAAGAATGCTTTCCTACATGGTGATCTCAAGGAAACAATCTATATGCATCACCGTTGGGATTCGGGGATCCCAAACACCCTCATCATGTTTGTTTGTGAAGAAGTCCTTATATGGGCTTAAGCGGTCTCCACGGGCCTAGTATACGCAGCTTGCGATTATGTTTCGACTATTGAGTTCACTCACAACGGGTCGGATAATTCATTGTTCATCTATCGTCGTGGTTCATCCGTGGCCTATATTCGTTATATGTGGATGATATTATTTTGACTACCTCTTCCGATGCCTTACGCCGTCTATCATGACAATGCTCAACTCGAGTTTGCTATGAAAGACTTAGGGCCCTTGAGCTATTTTTTGGGGATTGCGGTCACTTGTCATGGTGGATTGTTCTTATCTCAAAGGAAGTATGCAACCGAGATCATTGAGAGGGTCGGGTTGTCATCCCGTAAGTCTACTTCCACTCCAGTTGATACTAAACCCAAGCTTAGTGTCGCGGCCGGTGTACCATACGAGGATCCGACCCGCTATCGCAGCCTTGCGGGGGCACTTCGATCTTACATTCACGAGGCCGGATATTACGTATGCTGTCCAAACAAGTGTGTTTGTTTATGCATGATCCCGAGTTGAGCATATGAATGTACTCAAACGTATCATTCGGTATATTCGGGGTATGCTTCGGACTATGGTTTGCCTTTATATCCCTCATCGACATCCACACTTGTCTCCTATACGGATGCCGATTGGGGTGGTTGTCCAGGACACCGGACGGTCTATGTCCGGCTATTGTATATTTCTCGGTAATAACTGGTCTCATGGTCTGCGAAACGTCGGTCGACATTATCCCGATCCGGTGTTGAGGCCGAATATCGAGGGGTAGCTAATGTGGTCTCGAATCATGTTGGTTACATAATTTGTTGTTGGAGCATCATTGTCCCATTCGAAAGAAACCTTGGTTTATTGCGATAATATAGGTGCCATATACCATTTTGGTAATGCGGTTCAAAGCACCAGCCGCACTAAGCATATCGAGATGGACATTCACTTTGTCCGCGAAAAAGTTGCTCGGGGTCGTGTACGTATCTGTCATGTCCCGTCCAAGTACCAAATTGCCGACATCTTTACGAAGGGTCTTCCCTCGATCCTTTTTGAAGATTTTAGGAACCGTCTTAGCGTTCGAAGATCACCCGCTATGACCGCGTGTGTATGTTAAATATACACAATATACACACAATATACATGTGTATATTGTGTATATATGGCTCTCGCTTTGGTGTACAAACCATGTACATGGTAGATAAATTAGGTAAGGTTTTAGTCTCCTAATTTAGGTAATGGTGTAGTTAAATAGTATTGTATACTTACCATAATATTTGTATTACTATAATTGTATACTTAGTATCCAAGTAGAATAAGGTTTTAGGAATAGAATAGGAATAAGATTCTCCTATTATAGAAATATGTAACTTGTATAAATACTCTTTCAATTAATGAAAATAATCAAATGATTATTTCTTTCAATATTATTGAAAAGTATGTCGAGTAGACAGAGGTCAACCTTCCCACATAGGTGACCGCCTCCATCAATTTAGTGTTGATGGGAGATGAGACGAGATCTTAAGCAAATTATCATAAAGATAATTTTAAGATAATTTGAGAGCACATGGCTTAAAGATCTTTAGCATTGCATATGTAATGACAAAAGGTTATTATAGTATTTTTATGGTGAATATAAGTTTCACCTAGTCTACTTCGAGAAGCCATATGTGAATTCATGTTTATTGATTAGATTAAGGAACTCGGTTCGGATGCATACGGTGTCCGAATATCATTTCTATTGGTATTATATGTTTTGGCAAGACTTTCACTTTTTACCGATGCTAGTGATATAGGTTGGCGAGCAAATCCTCATAGCATATGATAAAGAGGATATAGATAAAGAAAAACTACAAATTTTGGATATGGAGGTGGAACATGGAAGCCAAATGAGAAAAATTATCATATTAACGAAAAAGAACTATTAGCAAGAAATTTGGAATAAAGAGATTCCATTATCACCTATTATCAAGTAAAATTCGTTGTCGAACGAGATAACACCCAAGTGAGAGCATTCATTACAAATAAAATAGACCCTTTACCAGAATTAAACAAAAGAAGAAAGTGGCAATCATTCTTTTATTGTTATGATTTTATTGTCAAAAATATATTTGGAACTAAGAATATTCTAGCTGATTTTCTTAGCAGGTACAACAATGTTAACTAGCAGTGACAAGTTCGAAGAATATATTACCAATGTTACAAAAATCATCAAACAAAACCAAGAAATTATTACAACCAAAACAGAAGAAAATACACATTCGCTGGAACAACCGACAAAAGCCTTTAGAGGCTTCAAAACCCTACAAACCTTGAAATCTTCGCAATCCCCTATAGAAAAACCAAAAACTTTCACATCCAAACTTGCAACTATGCCAACCACTATTCCACCACCCATAACAACATCGTCTTCTCATATGACAACAACAAGTAACAATATGTGACAAAATGAAATTCTCACCGAATACATATTAGCTTATGAGCGAGTTAAACAAATTTTATGATTACAAATCAAACCCACACATTTTACGAAGTGCAAAACTAAGTAAATATCCAAGGTTTTTATGTAATGAAAAATCAAACCCCGATATAGTTTTAAAACTATTTACTTACGATTTTATGGATAAAATACTAAAGATGATTTTTTTTACAATATTGCTAAACTACCCAATGTTTTAGTAGAATCGTCGGACTAATGATGGAATCATTTGGAAGAGGTATCTACGGCATACAACCTGTTCGGCGCCTCAACGGACTTGACAGAAAACCTATTATAATATGCCAATTATTTAAAACATGAAGAAATAGCAACATAAGCAGAGATGATAAAAACCTAAAAATGAAAATACCATGTACCCTAAAAATGTTTCAAGAATGGTGAGTGCCAAAAGAGCCATCGACTATCAACATTAAAATAAAAAATTGAAGATATGTTAAGAGCAGTGCAAAACCAAAGCATCATTGGAAACTCCAAGGGAGGAGAGATCGAAGAACTTATCACCCTGTACTACAACAACGATGTACTATCCCAAGACACCATACACCTTACTAACATGCATGACGGGGATCATAAAAATGGAGCACAAACACTCTAGTGAAACGGTGGAGCAAAGTACAAACTCTTGATAGGCCAGAGGAAAAGGCATGTTATGAGCATAAAAGATGATACTACCCATATTACTATGAAAAAAGAAGGATCATCTAATCCTTTCGAATGAAATGGCCTAATGTAGTTTAAACTACGAAAGCCACGATGTAACAATTTAATACGACCCAATGTAGTTTGAACTACGGTAACCCCATATATCATCATATATCACCAATATATCACCGATACCATTCCTATTCTATAGGAGTATCAAAATAAAAAATCAAAACGATATCGTTCCTATTCTATAGGAGTATTGTCGAAGAAAAAAATTTCGTCTTTTTGTGAAAAGAAGACACCGCAAAAGATGCCCTTGTGTAAAGAAGACACCGTAAAAGATGCATGTGAAAGAAAACAAAAGCCGCCGAACCCACGAGGAATCAAATACAAAAGATGACAAGCCAACAAACGTTGAAAAAAATGGCAACAATGACAAACAACTTGGAGAAAAGTATGAAAGGACAAGAGACAAAGTACTATTTACTTTATGACTTTTGTAACAATAATGTACCAACTTTTAGACTTTTCAAGCATGCCAATAATGTAATGCAACCGATGTTATATATATAAAGAGCCTCATTGTAACTTTTGAAATCATCTTTCGAAATACAAAGCAACTTCAAATCTTTGAAATACTCCCTCTCATGTCTAGCTAAACCCCCTTCTAGTCTATAACCAATATCAAGATTAATATCATAATTCCAGAGAATAGATACTTTAAAAGCTTATACTTAGAACCATACTTGTCCATAAAATACCATATCTTATAAGAAATTTTAAGAAAGAGTCTGTCAAGCAACTCCCAAGCACCTAGGCCATTTATCCCGTCGAATTCGGTGAGGAAAAATGGAGGCGAGCCAGGGTGGGTTGAGTATCTCCGGTGATCTTGAAATTCGCTAAGAGGTATATTTTCAGACTATGTGTTTCTAATTATGATTTTGATAAGTATAAGTCTCTGCAATTATGATGTTAAATGTTGATAGAAGGTTGTAGACTTTTATTTAAAAAATGATTTTTGAGTTGATAATACCTCGCTTCCGTACTACATGCCTATTACTTGATAAACTTACCTATAACAATGATAATATACCATCTACATTCCTACCCTCTTCGGGGTTGTTAGATGAAGAAAAGATCCGCCTTGAGAAAATGGTACCATTGAGATATTTTTCTCTTAATAAGCGTAGGTTACTATTCCTATCTGATCTTATGTTACATATTCTCGGTGTATGTATTGGCGTATTCTTTTTAGTATTATCCACTTATTACAAGGCGTTTGTAAGTTAAAAGTAGTATTATTTATCACTTGTGTTTTAAAGTAGTCTAGAAAATTATTTCCTAATAATACTTGTTGTTTCATATCATTCGGTTGGTATATTATTGGTAGTCTAAATATTGTCTTTCCTAATATTATTCTCATATTTTCGCTACTATATCCAATTCTTTTGTTTGTTCGTTAAAGTACGATACTCTAGTTCTATGTGTTTTAGATCTCTTCCATCTGTGTGATTCTAATACCTCTTTCTTTACTAGACATAAGTCTACGCTCCACTATCAATAAAGATCCTTTGTTTTATCATTTTATTAGGCTTGTATTCTATATGAGCTTCTATATATATTGCTACCATCTAATTATCATTCTGTTCCAAATCCATCTTTTTTTAATCTTTGTTGAAGTTCTTCATCTTGTTCCATTTCTTTTACTTCGTCTAGTAGTTCTTTCCATCTTATTTCACTCGATCTTTCTCTTATTCTGCTGAGATTTTTAGTGATCTTTTTGTATCTATCACTATAGTATTTATTTCCTATTTCGCTAGTAGTTGTAGTTGTAATAAGCTTATGGCGAACATTTCGTTCACATTGTATCCAAGTGATTTCTTTCTTCTAATAATGTTCCTTATTCTTTCGTAGATCCATTTTATTCTGAACTACTTTCACTATCTCGTGTGTTGATTAATGTAGTTAAATTTTTCGATTCACTTTCTTCATCGGTTTGGTGACATAAAGGTCTTCATATGCATACCAATTATTCATACCATCTCTTCTCTAAGGATTTGTATTTCTTCTTTTAATTCTCCTAATTCTTGTTTCACCTCATTTAATTCTTGCTTTACATCATTCAATTCCTCTTTTGTTTGTTTCAACTCTACTTTGGTTTCTTTTAATACTTTCTTTGTATCCTTAAATTTGTGTTTGTATTTTTTATATTTGATATACCATTCTTCATTATTGTGTGTTTTCAATTTGGTGTTTTCTGTTTCTAATTCACATATTTTTTGTTCTTGTTTATCTAGTTTCGATTTAAATATTCGTTGGTTGTTTTCTCTACTATTTCTCTTTGTATATTCATACTTTATTTACGAATCTTGTTTTCCGTTGGTCATTTATTTCAATTCCATTATTATTTATCTTATAATTTATCATGGTTAAAAAGTCACTCTCTAAAAGTAGTTCATTGAAACTGTCATATTCTATTACTCCTATATTTATCTTATATTCTAAATCTTTGATTTTGAATCTTAAATTAATACTTTTGGTAATTATTATTTCTCTTTCATTTTCAGGATAATTATAAGTTTGCGGGTCTATTAAATCACAATCATTTTCATCAATCTTACTTATATGTATAAAACTTTTAATAGCTCCAGTATTTATTTTAACTATACAATCTGTTGTTATTATGCCTTTAAATATTATTACCTTAAACTTCAATCTATTTGTGTTTATATTTATTAAATCTAATAGTCCGGGTTGTATAACACTAGTTTGTCGTGACATTATTGGTTCTCTTGTAATACTCAATCTAGATCCTTCTATTTTTGGTATTAATCTTTTAGATAGTGTAAGGGTTCGATATTAAAATCCATATATATTTCTTCGGTATAGTTATTTTTATAATTTTCTTTATGTTCTATTTGTTCTAATATTTCGGGTACATTCTTGGTACTAATATATTCATTTCATGTTGTTTCTTTACATGGTGGTTTCCGGTTAGGGCATATATCATTTTTGTTTCAATACTTATGACTTTACTTCCTGGTGGCATTGTTATTCCATCTAGTTTATAATATAGTGTTAAAGTTAAGTCTTTGTGTTCATCTTTTAATGATATACTATTTCTTAATTCCTTAATAGTTTCTCCCTGTTCATATATTTGTTTTGAATTTTCTTGTAAACGTTGATCTCTTTCATTTATTAGATTTATACCTATTTCGCAACTTACCGTATGATGGTTTATATCTCTATTATATGTAAGAGGTTTTCTTGCTATTATTCTAAGTTCTCCTAAGTTATTTTGTTGTTCTATTAGTCTATTTTCATCCAAAATGTTCTATTGTCATTCGTAGGTCTTCGTTCAAATCGGTTATTACCTGGTTTAGTCTAATTATTTCAGTATTGAGAGCTATCAATTCTCTCGTATATTCTTATAACCTCATCCAAATTTGTACTTATTCTTTGCTAAGTCGGTCTCTTCATCTATCTTTTCATAATCTTCCAGTCTCTTTATCGCTAATTCTTTTTTTAATTCTCTTGAATCACTATAGTATTTTAACAAAAGTATTTCACCGTGGTTTCTTCTTTGTAGTAAGAGGTGTTTCAACGCTTTAAACATAAAATTTCTTCTATTTAATTCTCGGCTCGGACAAACTCTAGACGTTTTTTCATTGTTTATAACTTATTCCTTTTAAGGAGTTACGATACCATTTTTCGGGCGAATCTTTTCTTCATCTAACAACCACGAAGAGGGTAGCAATGTAGATGGTATATTATCATTGTTATAGGTAAGTTTATTAAGTAATATGCATGTAGTACAAGTAAGGTATTATCAACTCAAAATTCATTTTTTAAAATAAAAGTCTACAACCTTGTATCAACATTTGGAAACAATTTCCTACACTACTTTAAAAAACAATCGATAAAATAATACTACTTTTAGCTTACAAACGCCTTGTAATAAGTGGATAATACTAAAAAAGTACCGTCAATACATACACCGAGAATATGTAACATAAGATCATATAGGAATAGTAACCTACAGTTATTAAGAGAAAAATATCTCAATATATTAAAAATAAATTTTGAGAAAACCCAATGCAACTATTGGAGAAAGAAAAAATATATGCTTGAAAGCAAATTAATAAATCCTAGTGATATAGTTAGATCTAAACCTATTAGGTATAGCCAACAGATCAGAAAGAGTTTGAAACCCAACTAAAAGAATTATTAGAATTAAAATTTATACAAGAAAGTAAAAGTCCACATAGTAGCCCGATCTTTTTAGTAAGAAAACATAGTGAACAAAAAAAGAGGAAAGGCCAAAATGGTGATCGACTATAGAGAACTAAACAAAAAGACAATATTTGATGAATATTTTTTACCATACAAAAGAAACCTTATCAATAGATTAGGAAATAAAAAATGGTTCGAAGAATTCGATTGTAAAAGTGGATTTTCGCAAATAAAACTAAAAAATGAATCGAAATCTTTAACAACCTTTAGTGCCCCTAGGACATTACAAATGAAATGTACTACCATTTGGATTAAAAAAAGCACCACAAATATTTCAAAGAAGGATGGACCAAGTGTTCGAGAAAATTAACAGATCAGTATAGTATATGTTGATGACATATTAATATATAGTGATGATTTGGAAAATCATATAAAACATCTAGAAGAATTTATAAACATTGTGAAACAACATGAAATATTATTATCCGAAAAGAAATCGAAATCTTTAAGAGTAGTATAGAATATTTGGGATACATAATAGATAATGAAGGATTACAATTACAAGAACACATTTTAACAAAAATAAAATTTTTTAAGGATAAATTAGAAAGCAAAAAAGAAGTACAACAATTTCTAGGAGTAGTAAACTATGCTTCAGACCATATAAAAGATTTATCACTTTTGAGAAAACCATTACAATAATTAACTAGAAAAAAATATAACATTTGAGTTGAAGGAAGAACATACTAAAGCGATAAATAAAATCAAGGAAAAAGTGAAAGTCTTGCCAAAACATAGAATACCAAAGAACTAGATCAACTAGAACTTTTTACCGATGTCGGTGATATAGGATGGGGAGCAGTCTTCATAGCATATGATAAAGAGGATATAGATAAATAAAAACCATTAATTTGTGGATATGGATGTGGAACATGGAAGCCAAATGAGAAAAATTACCATATTAACGAAAAAAAACTATTAGCAAGTAAAATTTGGAATAAAGAGATTTCATTATCACCTATTACTAGTAAAATTCGTTGTCGAACAGATAACACCCAAGTGAGAGAGCATTCATTACAAATAAAATAGACCCTTTACAGAATTAAACAAAAGAAGAAAGTGACAATCATTCTTTTATTATCAAAAATATATCCGGAACTAAAAATATTCTAGTTGATTTTCTTAGCATGTACAACAATGTCAACTAGCGAGTGACAAGTTCGAAGAATATATTACCAATGTTACAAAAATTATCAAACAAAACCAAGAAATTATTACAACCAAAACAGAAGAAAATACACATTTGCCGGAACAACAATGTAAACCTTTAGAGACTTCAAAACCCTACAAACCTTGATATCTTCGCAATCCCCTATAGAAAAACCAAAAACTTTCACATCCAAACTTGCAACTATGCCAACCACTATTCCACCACCCATAACAACATCGTCTTCTCATATGACAACAACAAGTAACAATATGTGACAAAATGAAATTCTCACCGAATACATATTAGCTTATGAGCGAGTTAAACAAATTTTATGATTACAAATCAAACCCACACATTTTACGAAGTGCAAAACTAAGTAAATATCCAAGGTTTTTATGTAATGAAAAATCAAACCCCGATATAGTTTTAAAACTATTTACTTACGATTTCATTGGAAACTCCAAGGGAGGAGAGATCGAAGAACTTATCACCCTGTACTACAACAACGATGTACTATCCCAAGACACCATACACCTTACTAACATGCATGACAGGATCATAAAAATGGAGCACAAACACTCTAGTGAAACAGTGGAGCAAAGTACAAACTCTTGATAGGCCGAGGAAAAGGCATGTTATGAGCATAAAAGATGATACTACCCATATTACTATGAAAAAAGAAGGATCATCTAATCCTTTCGAATGAAATGGCCTAATGTAGTTTAAACTACGTAAAGCCACGATGTAACAATTTAATACGACCCAATGTAGTTTGAACTACAAGTAACCCCATATATCATCATATATCACCAATATATCACGATACCATTCCTATTCTATAGGAGTATCAAAATAAAAAATCAAAACGATATCGTTCCTATTCTATAGGAGTATCGTCGAAGATTTTTTTAATCTTTTTGTGAAAAGAAGACACCTGCAAAAGATACCCTTGTGAAAAGAAGACACTTGTAAAAGATGCATGTGGAAGAAACCAAACGCCGCCGGCCACGAGGAATCAAAGACAAAAGATGACAAGCCAATAAACGTTGAAAAAAATGGCAACAACGACAAACAACTTGAAGAAAGCATGAAATGACAAGAGAAAAAGTACTATTTACTTTAATGTACCAACTTTTAGACTTTTCAAGCATGCCAATAATGTAAGGCAACCGAGGTTATCTATATAAAGAGCCTCATTGTAACTTCGAAATCATCTTTTGAATTACAACAACTTCAAATCTTTGAAATACTCTCTCTCATGTCTAGCTAAACCCCCTTCTAGTCTATAACCAATATCAAGATTAATATCATAATACCGAGAATAGATACTTTGAAAGCTTATACTTAGAACCATACTAGTCCATAAAATACCATCTCTTAAAAGAAATTTTAAGAAAGAGTCCGTCGAGTAACTCCCGTAACCTAGGCCATTTATCCCGTCGAATCCGGTGAGGAAAAAGGGAGGCAGAGCTGTGGTGGGTTGAGTATCTCCGGTGATCTTGAAATTTCGCTAAGAGGTATATTTTCGTACTATGTGTTTCTAATTATGATTTTGATAAGTATAAGTCTCTCGCAATTATGATGTTAAATGTTGATAGAAGGTTGTAGACTTTTATTTAAAAAATGAATTTTGAGTTGATAATACCGCTTCCGTACTACATGTCTATTAATTGATAAACTTACCTATAACAATGATAATATACCATCTATATTCCTACCCTCTTCGGGGTTGTTAGATGAAGAAAAGATCCGCCCGTAAAATGGTTATCTTATTAGATAAAGATATACGCTCCATATGAAAGGAGAAAATGTTGTAGCACTTGTTTCATACCATGTGTGCAATTGTCAAGGAAAAAGGTTAACATAAGTTATATCTCCACTTATTGATGTGTGAGATCTAAACTCGAGTACCCTCACGACTCTTATCGGTGGCTCAAAGCTTGGTTCGATTTTTGCTATCTTAGCATGCTACCAAATGACCATGAGAGATTCGGTTTGGCGTAGTATGACTAGAAAAACAAGTTGGATACAAGTTGAGAGACTCGTGAGAAGAGGAATATCATTAATGGAATCTCATTTAGTTTGTATTTTTCGGTACAGTTATGACTTATGGGTCATAATTATGAACATAAGAATTATTATACATGAGATCAAAGTGTGATGTATCAATGTGTTTCAAATGATCTAGGGCACTAATCATACTTCTTATGATCTACTTGATGATTCTTATTCCGACGACGAGAGGCTATATATTCTTAACAAGATGTATAGCAAAGTGCTCTAATAGTATACCGGTCGCATGACCTATTTATCTTGTATGAAATGATGCAAGAGAATTTCAAGGAGAATATATTTTCCTTAGCTTATCGAAGCTTAAGCACTCCCTTATGTGTGAGTGAGAGATGTTGGAAAATTGCTATTGGTGGGTCCACCCACAAGGGGTGCTAACTAGCTTTGTTAACCCATTATCTAGTCCTCCTCCTAAACCCTATTACTAGCCTATAAATACACCATTATGGGTGTAGGAAAAAATAGGATTTTCCACTATAGAATACGACTAGTGTTAGGGTTAATTCTTTGCATCGATTAGAGGGATATCTAGACTGTGGAAATATGGAAATTCATCTGTTTTGTGAGGATTTCCGACGACCGGTGACACGGGCCGTGGTTGTTGCAGATCCGCTTCTACTATGGAGAAATCGGTAAGTCTCCTAACTAGTATTTACGCTTCAAATACTATACACTGTTATCCGGCATAGGCGAACCGGACTCAGAACCATGTTCTCAGACAGTTTAAGGGTTCTTCCGTCTTTGGCCAAGCTGTCACCGAGTGATTCAGGATTGACTGTAAAAGAAAATCTTCCCCTCCACACCAATCATGAGTTATTCTATATTCCTCAAGTATAGCACCGTAACGCCCTTGATGTTAGATTTTAAATAAGATTTTTCACGTCATTCCTCCTTCCTTATATCCGGTCAAACAGTCTACACCCCAATATATTTATCATTAATACAACAATATTGAAGCTTCGAGCATATTAATGCCGAGATATTCAAAGTAGGAGATGCCAGATTCAAGCACAAGCACAAACTCGATCACTTCTACTTCAACAGGACCAAGACTACTCCTGCAGAAACCAGCGTCATTGTCACGATGAGTTGCTTTCATATTCTTCTAGAATTTCACCCGTAATGGTAATACAAGACTAATTTATACTGAATCATTTAGTTTTCTTTGTTGTTTAAAGTGTACTTATCCAGCTTTAATAATAAAAATAAAACGTAAAAATATTCTGTTTTCTTTCAATGAGCAGAGGATTCACGCCTGTGACGTAATGTTGTGCTTCTCTTTCCTGTTACATGCTGGAATGAACACTCTTTACCTGGTTATCAAACTCAAAATCTGCTTCAATGATCTCTCTATTTTGCTTTGTTTACCAATAAGGGAAAATGACACTTTTCGTCCGTGTGTTATTGGGTAATTCCGCTTTTGGTCCCTGTAATATTTGACATTGCACATTTAACTTTTAATTTTAAAAAAATGGGCGATTTTAATCTAATTACTAACGGATGCTAACATGTAAACAGACCGTCTCTTACTAAGAAGGGCAGTTCCGGTATTACATTAGAAATACTTGGAAAAAAAACTAGTTATACAAAAGTTCAGAAGTATATCCATCTCATCCTTGCTTCCTCTCTTCTTCCATTTGAATGAAAATTAATGGTTTGATCTATGGATGAATGGGTAACATTGTATTTTTTGGTTTGAGGACAACTTCTCTCTTTAGTTTCTTTTTATCATCCTAGCCAACTCGGGCATAAAAGGCAAATCACTGCACCTGCTGAAAAGAGGAAAAAATCAGCATTTTCAATAATTTTATTGCGTTACAAGAGTGGGCTACAATTCACGCCAACATGTGAGTACTCAATTGAGTTAACTAGACTAAATCTTTGATGTTGATTGATGAAGAAAAAGACTAAATCTTTGCTGATGTGGCAATCAAGGCATAAATACATTCTATATAACTATGCATTATAACTTTCAGAAAGTGTGTATGTTGTGTGTATTAATTAATATACCTTGTATTGCTATTACTTAATCTACATAAAATTAAAGATATATTAAGCTTCAGTACTAGAGTGAAACAAAACAATCCAGAAACTGAAACGAAAAGCAAAATTATAAATCAGCATGTGGATGCATTACACTCGTATTAGTCTTCAGTCAGTGATACTAGAAAAAATGCATCAATTCAACAATTGTATTATAGTGGTATTGGTAACAAATGCATGCAATTAAACTATATATATATTACAGTGGTTTTAGTTTAAGTATTATAGTGATATTAGTAATTGTTGGAAATTTGTCTTTGGTGGGGAGGTGCGTCCACCCATATTTAATGAATTAAACACTAGGGTTCCACATGTTGGAGGTTTTGTCTCTTCACACGTGCATAATCTACTAAGTGAGTAGATGACCGTAGGGCCAAGAATCGTCAAATTTCATTGAGAAATGAAAGAGATATTGGTCCACGAAGTAAGGTGTTTGAGGCATGGAAATATGGTGTGGGACAAATCTACCACATCGGTGGGAAAAAGAAGAATTGCTCTCTTTATAAGTCTCAAAATTGGCTAAGGGTTTGGGATCCCAAGGGGTAACTCATGTGTTTGAAGGAGGGAGGACCTAGATGTGCTTGGGTTCAAGGCTAAGCCCACACGCGCGCCGCCACCGCCAGCCCGTCCCGTCCGGTCCGGTCTCGGGACGTGGGTCGTGGCCTTGGGCCTTGGGCTTCTTCTCGAAGCCTTGGGTCCGGTTACGGCCTAACCACGGGCAAGAGATTGTTCATGTGAAGCAACGCCACCTCTAAAATAGAAGGGGTTGGAGAGGTTATCCTCAATAGGACTTCGGGGAATGGGATCACTCTCGGATGAGGTGATACATGTCCCAAACTTGGTTTAAGGGACGCCGTTGGTCAAGTTTGGTTTGAGACTAGTCCAACAGTCTCAGTAATAACTAAGAATGGAACAAAGATGTCCGTAGCAAAATGAATGATATATTTGTAATCCGTGCATCTATGCCATCATAGATTAAGACACGTTAAATAGAAAGTCATTCAAAAGCTAACGAAGTTGAGATTGTTTTCTTCTCGTCGACATAAACCCTCAAGATGAATGTGAGGTAGGCGAAGAGGCAAAATCACCTTTCCAAGTTCCGTCAAAGGAATAGCGAAAGAAGTTTATACAAAATAGAGGGGAGACAAGTAGTTTGTGACCTTCATTGATGATGGTACAACGTATTGCATCCTTTGTTTGTTGAAAAGGAAAGATGAAATTGTTAAAGCGGATAAGCGCTACAAAGCCGTACACCCAAAATATGTAGGGCAAGGCAATCCTTACCGCTAATGCGATTCTCAACGAGAAATACGCATAAGGATAACTCTCGTGTGAAACATGGAAAGGATCTCACATACAAAAGTTGTGATGTGGGGTGACTTGGTAGATGTTGGAATACCGAAACAGGTCAAGTTGGACCTAAGACTGTAAATTGCATTTCCACTGGATCTGCAAATAACAGTAGTGTTTATCGCCTCTTGGTGTCAAAGAATGATGAATTCTTTGAGGATAACTTTCCTTGAGAAGGAAAAAGAAGTAATTACTCGAGGTTAACAAGAACCCGCGAGGGCTCGATCGTCCGGAACTAGACGTTCCATATCTACAGGACTCGGAAGTTGTTGTCTATCCGGAACTTAATATTCCAGATCTACAGAACTCAGGGATTCTAGATGTTGAACCGAGACGGAGCAAAGAGGGGAAAATGACTTGTTCCAGGCCTTCTAGCTTGTATGGTTGAGAATGAACCATGTACAATTAACAAATAATTGTCATCTCCAGAAGCATTGCTTTGGAAAGAAGCTACAAAGAGAGAAATATATTCCATCGATAGAACCATACTTCGTAATGGTTGATCTTCCTCCGGAAAAAGAACCTTTGGGTTGTGAAAATGGATACTCAAAAGTGGGTACAAAGTAGATGGATCTCTTGTCGAGTATAAGGCATCGGCTACTTGTACATGTGCTCCCCCGTGAGTAGCTTAACATCCGGGGCCATTGCGGTCTTGCGTGGCATGGAGGTTGAAACAACTTTCCTAACCAGAGAGTTGGAAGGGGAGGATCGAGTTGGTTTTTGCCGGACCTGTTGGGCTTCTTCCCGAACTTTCATTTTGATCCCCGAAATGTTTACATTTTGGTCCCTGGAAGTTTCGGATAAAACAGAAACAATGAATCGACCACGAAACATTGACTCGAAGTTAGAAAGGCAACAGTTGGAAAACCAACGGTCGAGAGTGGAAGTCGTATTGAAACAAAGTCTCGATATGAAAGATATGGGTATCACAGAGGACATCTTAGGAATTGGGATTTCTAAGACATCTAACGAACTCGGTCTAACTCTAAACTCGGTTGTGAGTTAGTTGATGAGCCTCGTTGAAGCCACCAATGGATATGAATCATATAACTGATTGAAATCATGGTGCACCCATATACAAGGAGTGATATGCGCAGTCACATATAGTTCAATGTATGTTACACACTTACAAAATTTGATCCGGTATTGGCCTACAAAGTAGATCAGTTGAACTAAGGTTCACCGATGATTTTAATAAATGATCAATAGAAGACGTTGAGTCGGATATGACGATATTTGAAATATTCGTTTATCTACGGATTATGGTATTCTGGATGTCCAGCGGTTCTGGGAGAACATAGTGATGCAAACTGGACATCAGATGTGAAGAACACCAAAGCCACAAGGAAATGTGTATGGTGGGTCTTGGAAAAACCTCTAAGAAAACTTGCATCGGCCGATTCATGATGGAATTGGAGTTTATCGCTTTATACAAAGCATGAAAGAAGTTGAGTAACTTCACGACTCCTTAGAGGACGTCCCTTACCGAGAGTAGTATTCATTGCTATTTTTTCATTCATTATATGTTTATTTATATGTATCTTTGGCATTGCATTCATGACATAGTTTTCGCCAAATGGCATCATCACTTTTCACATTTACAAAGAGGTTATGCGATTTCGCAGTCGTCTTCCACTAGAAAACCCTTTTCGGAATACCCTGATGAGTTACTGATATTGTGTTATGTGTCCATGTGTGGCACGATTGGGGATTTATATGATACACTTGATATTATCATTGCATTGCATTTATCCTCATTTCCATGATATATTGATATTATATGTGATTGGGTAATAGTGATAAGTGAGAAGGAAACAACAATGATTATTATGACATATTGATGCGTAGCCATCTTTGAGCTATGTGCGTAATGGCTAGCGATGTGGTCGGTGGTAGAGTCATCTACAAGATGTGTGATACGGAATTACATCGCATATACATTCATATTACATCTACTCATATCTCTCGATTAAGGTTGTTGCATTATCCTACCTTAGTTGTTGATTCATTTGAGATGTTGTGTGCTTATTAATCTCTCACCTAGACACTTGATGGATTGGAGGACTAGAGGTTCGCCTAGGCTATGACCGTAGACTACTAAGATCTAGTGTGATTCACATTATCGTAAGTCTTACGTAGATGTGCTTAATGATTACTTTATTCCCGTACTTTGTGGATTCCAAAGTGATACTTTTATACTTGAGTTGTTGTTCTTGTACTTGTGTGGTATTTGTACTTGATTGCGATATGTATATCCTTCAGCTTTCTTTCTTTATATATGTTAGTTAATTGTTGTCGGCCTATGATACCTACCAAGACATAGTGTTTGTACCGATACTACTCTTGCTACACCCTTTTCGGGGTGTAGAGTTGTTGCGTATACATGAATGAAGTTCGATTAGCCTTCAAGGATCTCATGGAGTTCATCTAGACTTTTTTGTTTACTTCTCATTCTAAACGAAGTTGTATTCAAAGTTGTAATTGTAACTTTTATTCCAGTTGTTTACTTAGAAGCTCTTGTACTATTCAGCCGATTTCTTGATTAGTTGTTGTATTTTGCACTATCATATATCTATGTTTTAGGACTTCTATTGCACTTATTATTTATTTACTTGTTGAATTATTGATTAAAGGACGGATTCGCGCGCCAAGGTGGGAAATGGTATGTGCACACACGATTTAGTGATTTAGGATCGTGACAAGTTGGTATTAGATCCCTAGGTTACTCGTTCTATAAGTACAAGAGCATGTCCAAGTAGAGTCTTGCAGATCGGCATGATGAGCTCCATACTTATCTGCGAGAGGCTATTGGACATTTAAGAAACTTAAAATTTTTTCATTGTTTCATGCTACTTCATTCAAATTGGTATCTAGTCGATTCCAATTGTTATCCGAATTCCTTGTTTGAATCACCCACGAAGGTGGGAACTCGTCCTTAATTTCTTATGCGAATGGTTGACTATGATGTGTTGTGTTGTGGTATGGTACGAGATGTGTTATCCTTATTCAGATGCGTGACCAAGTTTAGTTCTAGCTTTGGCTTGAGGATTTAACTATGGGGGTTTTCTTGAGAAATGGTAGAGATGGTATAGAGAGTCACATGATCTCCATGTTTTCGGTGTTGGGTTGCTCGGAAGTGGAAAAAGTGCATTTATAGCTTAATAAGAGTGATTTGTTCGATGATATGATTGGTTTGGAAAACATTTCAATAACATCAAGGTATTATGATGGTTTGTGTGGAACGAGTATATTAATGACAGGTCTACAATTCATCGGTGGGGGTATTGGGTGTCGATATGCGGGGATGAGTATAAGTTCGGTAAGGATCATCGATTTAGGAAAAGTATAGTGACCGCGTGTAATAAAGAAAAGAAGTTGAGAATAAGAACATGATGGAAGATTTTATGGGAAACATGTAGTGAAGTAATATTTCTTAGGGTATTTTGGTATGAGTACTTTTCGTGTTAATGGGATGGAGGCGTAAGGAAGAAGATTTTTATAGACCAATACGTTATTAGGAAGGAAACACCGGTATATGACGTGTTGTCGGGATAAGGTTGCAATGGGTATGAGAGTGAATTTTGTATTCGGTTATGAAAAGTTAAGTTAGACTTCGACGTGACTATATGGTAGCGGTTTATGGGTTTTTCCAGGAAAGTGGTTGTCGGTTCTAGATTGGAAATCAAGGTTACTTGTGACAAGTAAAGACTTAAGATATTAGGTAGTTGTGGTCGTGTCCTTCAAGAAGGGGTATGTTCACCGAGTCATCGTGTTTAGAGGAATGATAAGGAGATCGTATCAAG
Organism: Anisodus tanguticus; assembly: GCA_034509755.1. Lineage (NCBI taxonomy): Eukaryota > Viridiplantae > Streptophyta > Magnoliopsida > Solanales > Solanaceae > Anisodus > Anisodus tanguticus. The sequence goes on along the minus strand of CM067555.1, from coordinate 29,547,209 downwards.
AGCTAGTTGATTGGATAATTATGTTGAGGTCATAAATGGTAGGATATATATAAGGATTCAAAGTATCGAGTTGGTAAGTTTGGTTATGCCGTGGGATAATGGGAGCGGTGGTTGACTAATAAGAATGACCCTAGAGTTGGACAAGTGCGAAGTTTAGTACTCAAGGATCTATCGGGTGTTGCATCTAATATTGGATTAGTGTTTAGATCCTTGTACCTATTGTGTAAGTTTTGGCTAGTTCCCGCTACTACTATCGGTGTACTACTCGGTTGAGTTGATCAGATGAAAGGGATAATCGCTCGAATGGTTAGAGGTGTTCGGTTTGACAATTAGGACATTTAGAGTGGTAAATCAATGATGAAGTTCAAATTAATTCAAGTGTGGAGAATATTTTGGAAATTGAGTTAAGGAAAATTAGGCAAAGGCACTTCGGTGGAGGTACATGAGGACATTGGTAGAACTGCGTATGTGATGTGCCGAATTTAGAAAGTAATCAGTTTGGTGTTGAACGAGGTAAGGTAACTCTCGGGGGTAGAGTGTGTGGCATACTACTATCTCAGGATTGACTCGGCTAGTTTACAAAACTTATGATTAAGTGGTATCCTATTGAGTGGGTTCGAGAAATGGTTCAATGGTGATAATGATTGTGATTTGATTGGAACTAGGGAAGTGAAAAGTCGGGAAAAAGTAAAAAAAGTATAGTTGATTGAGAATCGGTAAAAATAAGGTATGTCTTCGAGATTACTTTGGTCAAGATAGGTTGTAGAGATGTTGTCTTACATATTTTAGATGAGATGTGATCGTTAGTACGCTTAAAGAAGGTAGTGTACGAGAAAATGACTAAGTGATATAATGGATTAAGTGATATGATGAGTTCCGTGAGGTTTCGTAGTCGCAACTAGTGAGAAGAAAATTTTAGGTAACCGACATATTAAGGTTGATGGAAATGGCTTGTTTGGTACACGGTTGGGTAAATTCGTAACACTCTTCGGTGGATGAGTTAGTGTGGTTTAAGAGAAGGAATTGTGGAAACCCCTATTATGTGAGGGCTAGAATTATACTTTCGAGATGAGATTGTACTCGTGGTAGTGTATTATATTGCAAGTGATATTGACTCTTGGGTGAGCACTTTTTGGATATTCGGGACTTGGGAGTAGTTGCGTGAGATTTAGAGCAATAGCTATAAGATTTTATACTTTCAGAATTGTTATGTGTATATTGAGGTATTACAACGGGAAATTCGATGGTTAAAGGGATATTATATGAAATTGCAAGTTTTGCGTCGAAAGGTTCGAGGTTGTATCGATTTGCGAATCGGTAGAAGTAGAGAAACATAAAGATTGCAATCATAAGGTATAGTTCTTCGGTACTAAGTTAACAACTTGTATAGGACTCGGCTTTTGGAGTCGAGGGTGACCGACATGATTGATTACACATGAGAAAGAGATTAGAATTGGCTACCACAGATGTGTGGTAGGACCGTGATTGGTTTCGGGAAGTTGGAGTCAATTCGAGTGACCATTGGTAGTATTTAAGGGTTGTGTATTCATTCGGGTCGAATTGTTTGATTAGAGCTTGATGGACTATGTTTAGATTTCCAGGAGGACTTATGGGTTCCTAGTAAATCACTATCACAAATTCAATGAGTTTTAGTTTAGATTTGAGGTATGACAAAGTTTACCGAGCTTTATTAGGGTTTGCGAGTGGACTGATGATATTTTACCGAGAGCAACTACTCAAACAGATGTAATATATTATGTCGGTATGTGGTAATGATTAAGTAGGTACTATGGTTGCGAGAGGTTCTTAGATTGATCGATAGTATCCTACGAACTTGGCTTGTCGGGGTATTCGGTGGTATGCTTCTTGTATTGTGATTTAAAGGTTTAAGAAGACTTGGAACTAGCGAAGTCGGCTATGAGTGAGATTAGTTTAATGAAATTGCTTAGAGTTGCTCCGATAAAGCAAGAATTCTTTTCTAGCAAGAGTAAGTCATGGTTTCGGGATTGTGTTTATGTGTTTCTAAGAAATAGTGGTGTGAAGGATGGTTGTAGAAAGGTGAAAGAACGGTTAGCGGAATCGAGTATTTTATAGGTTCGAGTGGGCTATGATTATGTCTATATCTAAAGGTTTGTATTGTCTTGAGGGATGTTTGTGGGACTTATTGATTGCATTAAGAGGTGCGGTTATAGTGAATCAAAAAATTCCAAGCAAAAGCAGTTCTATATTTGGGAATTAGTGTTGAGAGAAATTCAAGTATGGGAATTTGGAAATTGGGCCTTTTAGCCAAGTTAGGGGAAGTTTTGACAAATAAGGTGAACGGGCGGTGATTTGGCATACTTCTAGTCGTAGAGGCTTTTGTGTGGCTATAATAAGACTCATCGGTTACCGTTAGCTTTTGTGCTCTCTTTTTTCATTTGAAGACAAACGATTGTTTAATTTGTATTTGATGTAACAACATGTTTGGTCGTTATTATACTTTTAACTCATTTACCCTTGTTGACCCTTCCCTAAGTCTCGTTAGTATGATTTTGACCGCGGGGATGGGCGACACGATCCCCGAGGTAGTCGAGAGAGTTTTATGATGACTTATGCGAAGTAGAACGTTTAAGTGAGAACGTTTGACCTATATTTGACTTTTGGGTAAATGGATTTTTTTTGAAATTTCGTTAATTTCGTGAGGTCTCGAAGGTCATTTATGAATTGGTGGGATAGTTGGTTCGATTCCCGAGGCCCTTAGGAGTGTTTTCATCGATTGGTTGGAAAGTTAGTTTTAGGCCGTTGGGGGTTGACCCGAAGAAATAGACCTCCGATGGAAATTCCGAGATGAAGAGTGAGTCCGTAGCGTGCTTTTTTACATATGTGTGCATTTATGGTTTGTGTCTAAGAGGTCCGGGTGATTGTCGATTTCGGGTTGGATTTGTAGAAACTATTTTTCTGCTGGTTTTACGGTGTATTCACCGGGGCGAGCCTCGGTGCGCCCTAGCGGATTGGGACCGCCGCAACGGACATCATTCCACTATGACGAAGGGTTTGGTTTTTGCTTAGGACCGTGGGCGCAGTCAAGAATTTCGCGGTACAGTCCGTCCGCAACGGACAACGTGAATTCTAGAATCCTTTTGAAAGCTGTAAATTAAGTCATTCATCTCCCATTTCGAAAATACTCCTCCAAAGCACTCTTAGGCGATTTCAAACATTCTTAGGTGGATTCTTCTTAGGGTAAGCTTCTTAAGCCTTGTATTACCTTTATTTACCTTTATTAAGTTGATTTAATGGTGGAAACAACCTATAATTAGTTGGAGAAGATGGGTTCTACCTAATTAGGGTTTATTTGATTATTAAGCCTAAACGTGAGATTAATTGATGAGTATTGCTAATCTAAGCTTGGATTTCACTAATTAGTAAGTATTAGGTAATTTGTATTTTCCATTATTATTGATGAATTTGAATGTTGGGAAATCGGGTTCATATCCAAATTGGAGGTTTTGTATTAATTGATTAAATTGGCACGGTCTTAAGTTATTTTAGCAATTGATTAGTAGGATTGAACTACTAGAACATTGAATTTCCTATTTCACTTTCGAAATGACCGTTTTACCCTTGTGGGGCCATTTCCCCTTTCTCCCCTATTTGGTTTGGGTTCAAATGGATAGTCTAGTGTTATGGGTGTTGTTAGTTTCATTCTCTAACTTAGATTTTGATAATATTTAGACTTCAAGTACTACCGTGATCCTCGGAAAAGCAAGGCTCAAGTGTGATCGTTGTGACTCCCGCTCAACATTCGGGTAGGTTACGACTTACCTTCTAGTTAGACTTCGGTTAGCGAAGCATCTATATAGATAGTTACCGTCGTAGAAAGCATGTACTCCTTCGGGTATGAAGTTGTGATGGATTACTAGGTTTGGTACTATTGGTGATTTTTGGTTATTCTCTTATGATTTATTGCTTGCTACCTAGTGGTGGTTAGTGGATTGCACTTAGTTTCCATATCATCCCTATGATATAGTTGTATCTCACTTATCTTGATATTATCATGGATAGAGGAAGGGATTTAACTTGATACCGATATTGTGATATGTATCCATGTGTGACACGATTGGGGATTTATATGATACACCTAATATTGTCAATGCGTTGCATTCATTCTCATTTCTATGATATATTGATATTATCTCGTGATTGGCATGATGGTGATAAGTGAGAAGGAAACAACAAAGTGATTATTATGATATATTGATTGCGTAGCCATTTCGAGTTTGTGTGCGGAATGGCTAGCGGTGTGGTCGTGGTAGAGTCATCTCCAGGCTATGTGATACAAAATGGCTGGTACATGGACTTCGTGGGTCCCCCATGGGTCATGACGCCCAAACGTAGAGATATTCTCGCCCGGAGCATGTATGTACGAAGATTACATTTGGCTAGTGCATTGCATTGCATTGCATCGCACATACATTCATGTTACATCCACTCATATCTATGATTCGGTTGTTGCATTATCATACCTTGGTTTTTTATTCATTTGAGATGTTGTGTGCTTATTAATCTCTTACCTAGACACTTGATGGATTGGAGGACTAGAGGTTCCGCCTAGGCTATGGCCGTAGACTACCGAGATCTAGTGTGATTCACATTACTTGTAAGTCTTACGTGGATGTGCTTAATGATTACTTTATTCCCGTACTTTGTGGATTCCAAAGTGATACTTTTATACTTGAGTTGTTGTTCTTGTATTGTGTGGTATTTGTACTTGATTGCGATCATGTATATCCTTCGATTTCTTTCTTTATATATGTTAGTTAATTGTTATCGGCCTATGATACCTACCAAGTACATAGTGTTTGTGCGATACTACTCTTGCTACACCGTTTTTGGGGTGTAGAGTTGTTGCGAATACATGAATGAAGTTCGATTAGCCTTCAAGGATCTCATGGAGTTCATTTATACTTTTATTTTTACTTCTTATTCTATACGAAGTTGTATTCGGGTTGTGGTTGTAAATTTTATTCTAGTTGTATACTTTAAAAGCTCTTATACTATTCGGACGATTCATTGGGTAGTTATTGTATTCCGCATTATCATATATCTATGTTTTTAGACTTCTATTGCTCTTATTATTTATTTAAATGTTGTTGAATTACTTGATTAAAGGACGGGTTCGCCTGCCGATGTGGGAAATGGTATGTGCCCGCATGAAGTGATTTAGGGTCGTGACAATAAGAAGTCAATATATACAATAAAAATTCAATATTTAATCAACGTACGACATAAGATTCGGCCTTTAACCAACTAAACAATAAAGATTCAATCTTTAGCTTCTTTCCCGCTTTTGAACGAGTATTTAGGAGTGATGAGAAACATACAATTACATATAAGACAAGCATATAATCGTAGAGACATAAAGTACGGGATTCATACCTCTATCACATGAGACCTATATGATCATATTATCTATCGGCCTAGTACCCAAAGCATGGCATTCAAATCGGACTATACAATTTAAATAGAGTAAATACCCATAATATGGCACTAGTACCTTATACAAGTGCTCGTCACCTCATAAGTATCGGGACCTCCTTATTATCCTCGTTATACCCTCTTAATTAGTTTATTATACCAACCACGACGCTATAAATAAGGTCATAAATCACACTTGCTCGATTTAGAAGTCCGACGGTCACAACGAAGCCTTGCCCTTCCATAGAGCGTCCGAATGATCCAGATCTATTCAAATACGGAAAATACGGAAAATACGTTAACACATAATTTTGTAGACACCCATATCACTATATGATAATTTCGAACCCCAAAAAGTCAACCAAAAGTACAATCCCGAGCCTCGAAAGGCAAAATAGAAAAAATAGTCCAAAAATTAGTCTACACATGGTCTATGGATTCTACATACAAAATATCAACCAAATCCAACATCAATCCCTGATTAATTAAAGAATCTCCATTTTCATCCTCGGGTTTAAAGTCTCAAACCATGATTTCTATTATGGAAATTCTTACTAATCAATGATATAATCGAAAAACGAAGATAAGAAACTTACCCCTTAAGATCCTTGCAAAACCCCTCAAAAAGCTCCCCAAATCGAGACCCCAAGCTCCAAATATGAGAATGAAATGAATGACCAACCGGTCGCGGTCACGGGCTTTGCCCGACGACCTGGCCCAGAACTTACATATCACGATCTCATCCCCCGGCATCGCGACCACAATGACTAAGCGGTCGCGAACGTATCGTCCACCAACATCGCATACGCCACCTTATTAGCTTCCACCTTCCCTTGTACTTCTCTTTTCCACCACCGGTCCCCTCGATACTCACTAAATCTACCTCTCAAAACCCCTAGCACCTCTCTCTCTACTTCTCTAATGCAACTGGTAATCCTATCCCACATACGTTTCGCATCCCCACTACTACTCTAAGCTCTCATAGCCATCAACTTCTCTCCCATCTCCGGGCACTAGCCTTAGTCAAGCTCCAACATTTGATACTATGTCGGTCCTCCACTACCCTCCTACTTCTCTTCCTTTTGATATCCAAGTCCATCACCAAGAGCTTATGTTGGGTTGTAAGGTACTCACTCGGAATTCCTTGTAGTCTTGACATAGACATTTATATTCCTTCCTAAGGAGAAAAAAATTTATCGAATCTTAGCCACCGAACTACGGAAGGTTATCAAGTTATCTTCCCTCTTCGGGAAAATCGAATTGATCACAACAAAGCCAAAGGATTTCGTAAAATCCAAGAGTAAGACTCATCTTTCATTCATGTACCCGAAACTACAACCTCCATGCACATCATCATAGCCCTTCGAAGTTGACCCGATGTGTCCATTGAAATCTCTTCCTATAAATAGCTTTTCGTGTGTGATACACCTCCCACCACCTCATCCAAATCCTCACAAAAGTGTTTCTTCTCCTCCTTATCGAAACTCGCTTTTGGTGCATATGCGCTAATAATATTCAAAGTGGACCCTCCAATGACTAACTTAATTGCCATCATCCCGCCATTGACCCTCTCAACATCCATCATTTGATCCCTAAGTTCTTCATCCATTAAAATGCCCATCCCATTCATATTCCTCGGCCTTCTTGAGTACCACAACTTATACCCGTCCACTTACTTAGCCTTGGTACTTACCCATTTAATGTTCTAGACATAAGCTATATTAATCCTTCTTTTCTTAAGAGTCTTCACTAGCTCTATGGACTTCTGCGTTAAAGACCCTATGCTCCACGGCCTTACTCTCGGCCTAGAAGCTCCCATACCCCTCTTACCACCCCTAACCCTCACCTCGTCCCCGACCGAGAACATGACCATAGTCTACCATCATTCACCAGAGCCACTAAAGCAAATAAAAGTAACAAACAAAAGTCTAGAATATAATGAAAGACAAGTGGAGCTAAATCCAAGAATCAATAAAGAAATAAGACAATAATAGAGTAGAACCAAGAAAATTAAGTCATCAAAATAATACAAGAACAATATAACCTGGCCGTCGAGACGCTACTACCATCCACCAATTGCTCCCGTATGCGTGCTACCATTGTCCTCTTGTTGTTTGCTCACCTAGACTTGCTACTGGAGGGGATCGACACCGACAGAGACTGCCTTAGCTTTTACCTATGGGTGTGAGGGTGGGGAAGGAGAGAGGAAGAGAAATAGGAATGGGAAAGGGAAAAAAATATATATGACAGAGAAGGGTAGACGATGTCCGCGAGAATAAGTTCGCGCAGCGTGATTGTTCGCCCAAGTATAAAGAGAGAATAAAAAGGGGGACTAGAGAAGAGGGAGATGATAGGAGGAGAATAGAGAGAGAGAGAGAGAGAGAGAGGAGAGAGGGAACCGCACCTACATGTCCGCTCGAATCGGTGGTCGCTGCAGCAATGAGAGTTCACCGGAGTGATGCAAAGTATAATTGAAGAAAGACAATAGAAATGATGTGGAAAGGGGAAAGGGAGTTGAACCTTATGAGGAAGAGAAATCAAAGAAATATACAAATTCTGGGAAAACTGCTAAAACAAAGAGGTCCACCAAAGGAACAAAAGAAACCGGTCCTTCCCATGAAGATTCTAGTACAAAAAGGGTAAAGAGAATAACTGTCAAAAGGAAGAATGAAGAAACAACACCGAAAGAAAGGTTGATAGAACTTGTTGTATTAAATAAGGCTGGAATAAAGAGACTCATGGATGTATTAAATTACAAAGGTTGGTCTCACCTGCTAGTTGATCCAAACCCCATAATTCACGAGGAAAAAGTACATCAATTCTACTAAAGGCTTAAGAGTGATGATGATGACACGGTGGTAACCACTGTGAAGGGCAAAAATATCAGATTAAAAGTATAAGAACTAGGAAATATTCTTAGGGCTATGATGAGTACATTAAAAAGAAATGGGTTGAATACCGAACTAAGAAAAACAAAACCTTGTTGACTACCAAGTTTGGATAAGGAATAAAGTAGAAGCACCCAAACTGGTGCTCAAAGGTGAAATGACCCGGATCATAAACTCTTATTTGAGATAGTCAATAAGTGTATCTTGCCTAGATCACAAAAATGGAATGAGGCAAATTGCGGGGACATGGTAGTAATGAATGCTCTTGACACATGAGGGTTTGTCAACTTGCTTGTCATAATGATCAAGTATATGGATGAAGTCGAACGAAGACATGCTCTACCATATGAGTTTTGGCTAACCAAAAATTTCAAATACTTCGAGATACCTCTAGGGAATGGTAGAAAAGAAGGCAAAAAGGAAATTATTACTAAATCCACACACTGCAGAGTGTGATCTTCTTTCAAGGGAAATAGGTTCTAGAAGAAACAACATAGTCGTAAACTTGCTTAAAGAACTCGTAGAAGTGAGGAAAGAAAAGGAAAATGTAGAGGCTGAAAATGAGCTCTTGAGAGTTGAAAATATAGGTTAGAAGATAATTTTTTGGCTGCGCAAAGGGCATCAATTGCAAGAATTGGCCAATTCATAGTCAAGTTTTCATCCTCAACCCCCACCAACAATGAACCTACCTCCTAGTTTTACTGCCTCTATATGAGTTGCTATAGTTTCCTTTTAGTCTCTTTTGTGGTAGTTGTTGGTTGAGTGATGTAACTATACATTTAGAAAGGGATTTTTATGCATTGGTGAAGTAATCCTTTTGATGATAATTTTGTCCCTTGCTATATTTGATGTGGAAACAAGGAATTTTATTTAGTCTGTTGCATCTTGATCAAATTAGCAAACACTTGTTTTTCTATAATGGCAAAAGGGGAAATAATAAAGATAGCAGTTCATATGCCAATTCATAAGTTAAACATGACAAACTAAAGGAACTGGTTCCCTAAAAACAAGTAAACAAAGTCTCCATGTGCTAAGGTTAGTGACAAATTATAAAGAAACATGTTCTTACTTATAAAGGAACATGGTTATATTTTAGAGCACATATAGATCCAGTTGCAAGATAGGCCATATTGTAAAGGAACTTGTTGAGTAGTTGTTGGCTCAATGATTGATTATGAGCTTACAATGAAGTTTTGATGATTTGACAAACAATGTACCCAATGACAATTAAGGGAATCATAAGAAAGGATTCAATTGAAGAGACAGATATCCAAGAAGATCTCCAAAGGATTCAATGAAACATTGATATCAACAAAGGAGTCATCCAAAGAAACCGATCCTTACTATAACACAACCGAAGACCGGAATATGTTTCATGCAGACATAGGAGAAAACAGAATATTGATTGATTTGTATTCGATGATGAGTTGGATTTTATGTTATGGTAATATTTTCATAAAATATCATAAGTTGATAAACATAGAGTTATAATTGAAGTAGGACAAGAAAGCCGATGTGCATACAAGGAAAGAAGGCAGATACAAGTCAAACAAGGTTTGGTTTTTTTGGATATAATTATGAAAACAAAGTTTGGTTGGATTCTACATTGGATCGGGCGAAAGTGGTTATCGGAAATCGATATCTATGGGGAAAGATGTAGATCGATCGCCCTAGATAGACAACTACATAGGGCTTTACGGATGTAGATGATGATATCTATAGAGATGGATCTTCTATATATCGTAGAAAGAAGTAGCACATAGGTGGATATATATATATGAATCCAAATCGCCGAAGCAGTTGGTGTTGCGCCCTATTTTGACCCGACCCCGCGAGAGGTCGGAAGCGGAGCACAATGTGTTTCGGTGATTCCGGGTAAATTGGATTGAGGAGTCGCCACCTAATTATTTTACGGTGAATTAGGACACCTAAATATTAAATAGATGCTTTGTAATGTAACTCCAATTTTAAGGTCTGCGAAACTAATGAGATTCTAGGTAAGGGTTCTTTATTATCCTAAAGGGAAGGGGTTAGGCATCCTTTAAGATCCGCTAACTTGCGGTTATCCGATCAAACTCGGGTTAATTATTGTATTAAGAAAAATGCATGTTTAAAGTATGAAATTAAAAAGATGTTTGCAAATAATTAATGAAAGAGATGCATTTTGTACATGTATGCATTTGTGACAATAATAAGGAGAAAAGCGAGTTAATTTGTAATGCCAAAGGAGTAATTTTTGAAAATCATTTTTAGTTGTACAATTAATAAAGGGAACAAAAGATGATCAACGGTTGTTTTGAAAATTTTAAATATGCATGACGAGCCTAAAAATAAATAAACTAACGAAGGATTTCTATGTTTGAATTAACCGAGCCAATAAGTAAATAAGCTAGCGACGGGTTTTCGGTCTTAGACTACCCTATGAATTAATTTTAAGTTTGCCTATTCTAAGCATTTCAATAATTACATAAGTGCGATAAATAATATTACAATACAGAGCGGGATAAAAGCTGAATTAAAGAAAGTAAATAAAATAAATAAACTCCGAGAAATATCGCCTTCATTGCCTTTGTTCCTTGCAAGTCTGTCAAGAAAAACGGTTATAAACGGTTAAAAAAAACAAATAACTTCGGATCCGTAACCAAAACAGTGAGTGTTTTGGTCACGGAGGGCTCGAACTTAAATTTTGAAAAGACCATTCCAATCACGTCGTGGTGCAAACATATGACTAAGTGGTTATTTTGATTGCCTCGCCTACTAAACGCGTTGGTCTCTCGGATGAAAAGAAAGGATCACTATAATCACGTCGTGGCTGCGAATATATAACTTGTTGGTTATTTTAGTCACCTCATCTACTAAACATGTTGATCTCGGATGAAATAAAGGTATAAGCCTCATCCTTGCCCGAAGTTATATTTCCGTCTTTACGACTGTGGAGGCCTCAAAATCGACGGATATGTTTCATCGGCCAATGTAGTATCGTGTTCAAATCAGTGAAATTAAATTAAAGCGAGAAGCAAGATGAATGAGAAGTAGAAAAAACAGTGAACATTGAGTAGTGAACAATGAGCAAAACAGAGGCAATTTCCGAAAAGACGGGATGTTTAGTAAAACAGTAAAACAGTAAATATCCGTTGCACGGATGTTTAAATGCTAAAACAGTGGATTAAAACAGAAAAATAATGCCCGAATGGGTGACCCAAATTCTGAAAAAAACAGACCCGAATGAACAGTGACCCGAATGAAACAGTGAATTAATTATGAAAACAGATCCGGAATAGTGACCAGAATCGAAATCAAAAAATTCAGATTTTTCAGATAACCAACAACAGATAAAAAAAATGCAATAATCGGAATTTACTCGAACCAAGGTCGACCCGACCCGAATCGATATGCCAACCCGAATCGATTTTCTTTTTTTTTTATTTTTCGTATAACCAATATACAAGATATGAAATGCAAGAGATTTGGAAAATCCAAACCGGGTCGACCCAACCCGAATTGGAGATTCAACCCAACATGAAATAATTCTGTCAATTTCGATAACCAACATACAAGATTATGATATGCAAGAATTTCGGAAATAATACCCGAACAAGGTCGACCCGAATCGGTGTTCAACCCGAATCAAATTATTTTCACCAATTTCAAATAACCAGCAACAAAAAATATTAAAACACAAAATTTGAAAATTTATTCAAACCGGGTCGGTGATGACCCGACCCGAACTTGGGCCAAAGTGACTCTACCCGGATCAGTTTTTTTTTCTCAGATTTTCAGATAGCCAACAACAAAAATATTAAAATACAAAATCTGGAAATTTATTAAAATCGGGTCGACCCGTCAACCCGACCCGGAAATCCGAAAATAGTGAATAGTAGCAAAAATTTCAGATTATTCAATACCAAAAACCCAATAATTTTAACCTATATTTTGGAATCTTTAAGTTGAAGAACACATGCAAGAACAAACAAAAATTTCGGATTCTTTTTAGTGAAGAACAACACAAACAAAAATATAATGCCAAACCTTTAAGGAGACTTTGATTTCTTCAATTCGGACCTAAAAATGACCCGAAAATTCTCAGAATCGACCCGCTCAAATCGGTGAGCAAGGGGGGGGGGGGGGGTTTATAGATACTCACCCCAACATTCAACCCCTCATACCCCCTTAAAACGAATTCAAATTTCAAAATAAAGGGGGAACAAAATCATGATTTTTGGGGCGTGTTCTTGGGGCATGTGTTGCGAAAGGTGATGGGGTAGATTGGTGGTGTCGGGCGGCGGTGTGGCGACCTGGTGGTGTCGGGCGTAGGGGTGTAGGGGGTGCGATGTAGGTGTGGCAGGGGGTAGGATGCGGCGTGGGGGGTAGGGGCGTAGGGTGGCGGCGAGAGGGCGGGGGTGTAGGGTGTTTGGGGTTTTTTTTTTGTTTTTTTTGTTTGTTTTTGGTTTAGGGTTTTGGGGTTTAAAGGGGTTGGGAAGATGTGTGATGGGTTATGGGCCGACGGGTTGGGCCGATTTGGGTTTGGATCGGTTGGGCTTGGAGAGATTTGGTTTGAGGGGTAAAGGGAAATAAGGGAAATGGAATTGGGCTTTGGTTTGGATGAAGTTGTTAGGTTATTAGGTGTTTTAATTTTGTGGGTTGGGGTATAAGGGAATTTAATTGGGGAGTTTGGTTTGGGTGTTTAGGGGTTTTCGGGTGGGCCGAAAAAATGGGTTTTAGTTTGGGTAGAAATTGTTTTGGGTTGGGAAATAAAATGTGTTATGGGTTTAAAAATATAAAAAGGGGTTTAATATTAAAAATGCATTGAAGAAAAAAATGTAAATTATTTTGATAAAAACATAACGATGTGATAATATATAATATATAATATTTTTGAAGTGCTTAATGCTTGATAAAAAATAGAAATGTGATGCCATTTGTGCGAAAAATAGAATAACGTAGAGTATTAGGGATAAAACTTATGATTATGATAAAAAATGCAAATGACGGTAAAAAAATGCGAATAATAATAATAATAATAATAATAATATATATATATATATATATATATATATATATATATATATATATATATATACACACACACGCATGTATGCATATAGATTAAAATTGTTTTGAGGTGTTAAAAAATATTTAAAATTGCAAATAAATTGGAAAAGACGGGACAAAATTAGGTGTCAACAGTTGGGACTTGGTGATGCTACTCAGTTACAATCCCATATTAATCGGCATGGAATGTATGGTGCCGCTTTGCAAATTCTAGTGTGCAACCTAATGGTATAGTATCTAAGTTGCATGCGGCTTCAGGAAAGAAAGCTCTTAGCGCACAAGGCAAGCAGCGGAGGTATGCCTTATTTTCTTTCAATACTAGGTACTAGTGAACACTCTTCTTATTCACCTTTCACCAATCTCGAAACTGAGAGTGCGAAGTCACAAGTTGATGAGCTATATGTGAAGTTAAAAAAACCCAGTTAAGAAAGCATAAAGAAATGTATACATAAAAAATATTGCTACAAATAAAGTTGAATTATAATAAAAAGAACAACATACCCAGTGTAATCCCATAAATGGGGTTTAGAGAGGGTAGGATGTGTGCAGACCTTACCTCTACCTTTGTGGGGTTGAGAGGCTGTTTTCAATAAACCCTCGACTCAAGTCAATGCAGGACTGCAAGAAAAACAAGACAACAAAAACTCAAGATATAGGACAAATGGGGTAATACACACATAGAAATAATGATCTACGCGATACCTAAATGTTACTATTAAGAGAAGGAGAAGAGGAGATGGAAAAGCTATACCCCATATTATGAAAGATCAAGAAGACCACGAAATCCAAGAAAAACCAAGAAATACAAGATTGAAATTCAAGAGCAAGAAATTCCAAAAAGCTCAAGTTTTAAGATTATCTTCTTGCTAGAATGGAATTCTTGTTTCTTGAATCATTTTCTAAGTAGGTTTGTTATTTCTTGATTATAGTATAGTTGGGATTTAATTTCCTATCATTAGTAGGATCTTTATCTTAGTTCTAGTAGGATTCTAGTTTTCTTTATTCTTTTGCTTATAGAATAGGGATTTTACTTTCCTTGTTTTTATCTATTTCCTTTCTAGAATAGAATAGGGATTTGTATTCATCAAAGAAGAGACCCTAAGCCTAGATAAATGGTTCTCGTGACTTTTAAACGGGAGATTCACATTTTTGGCTTATACCCTAGTTTTGCAATAGAGTTCTTTTATCTATTTCTTATTCTTTATCCTTGTTTTTGGTTCCAAGTAAGGTGGTGATAGTCTTTATCTTATTTTAAATTGCGTGTGGTGTTTATTTATCACGTTTATTGATTTCAAGTGGTGACTTAGAAACTTTATAGGTTCTTGATCATTCAAGAACATATTTCTTGATTAAATTTCATTCTTGTTCATACCCAGAACCGTAACTTTCTTTCAATCGTTTCACCATCAATATTTACTTGTTTAAAACAAGTAAATAGTCATTCTCATAGTTCATATCATCATCTTTCACCTCATTTTGGAATCAGTTAAATCCGAGACATATAGCCGATATACGTTCGTTTCTTAAAATCGCCCATCAATTCACTTTGAGATCAAGATCCTAGTCGATTAGTTCTTTCTTAACTCGAAGAATTATATCAATTTGGTATCATATCATAGTTGAAGAATATCATGGATTATATGCAAGAAAGAAGAGGATGTTGAGTTAAGAAGATGAAAAACTATGGAAAAGAAAACTTTTTTCAGCACTAGATGTACCTCCTATGGCAAAGTATGTTCGGTTATACTAATGTTATTTCTGAAGAGATGGTTTCTAAACTTGGCATGTCAACCAAACCCCATCCATATCCTTACAACATAAAATTTGAGAATGATGATGGTTTACAGGTAACTCGTCAATGTATTATTTCATTTTCTATTGGTAAAATTTATAAAGATCTTATTTGATGTGATGTAATAAAGATGGATAATTGTCACTTATTACTTGGAAGACCATGGGTGTATGATAGACGTGCTAAATATGATGAAGACCGTGATACCTATTCTTTTACAAAGGATGGACGAAAATCAATTTGATTCCCTTGAATCCAGAAGATGTTGCTAAAAACTCCAAATACGTTGATGATTCTCTTGTGACCAAATTACAAATCATTGGTCCCATAGAACAAAAAATGGAGGAGGAGAATGCAATGGATCCAAAAGTGTAGGATTTACCTCCAAAGTTTGATGAGGATCCATTTGAGAATCCAACTATTTGTGATATTGAGTTTCCACCTTTAAGAGATTTCAAAAAGAATACAGATTTTGTTTCTTACTCTACACCAACCAAACATCCTGCATATAACAAATATCTATGATGATTTGAAAGAGAAAGAGAACGAGTTTTTGAAAAAAAGGAGTCTATGAATGAGAGTTTAATATGATGTAGTTCGAGAAATAAGGTATTCCACAAAAGGATGAATCTTTGTAAGAATGTGTAAATTTTAGATCTCTCAATTTCATTGAGGTTAATGGCTATAACCATGTCAAAGATGAAATCATCAAAATAATCGAGGAGTTCTTAAGAAGACATACTTTTATCTCCAACCTTTATCCAAAGGTACATAAATTTGATTTATTTAAAGGTTTTGATGATACTAACATAGATTATTCATGCAACCACCAAAACGATATGCAGATATTCAAGACTGTTGAAGATTGAGAGGAAGTAATTCTTGATCATGGCTTGAATTTTGAAGATAAATTTAAGATAATATGTTTGACAAATCATGGTACAAAGTTACTACTAAGAAAGTAGAATTTAATTCGGCCATGTGCAAAGCTTTCTTGAAACATGATGAAGCTCTATGACAAGCTAGAAAAATGCAACTTAGAGCCTGGCGAGTATGGGTTATTTTCAAAAAAAATTTACTAATCTTTTGTCGTGTATGGAGCCTTTAGACTTGAGGATGAGTCTTTCTCAACTAGGGGAGAATGATTAAAGATCAAGAAGACCACGAAATCCAAGAAAATCAAGAAATACAAGATTGAAATTCAAGAGCAAGAAAGTCCAAGAAGCTCACGTTTTAAGATTAACTTCTTGAAAGAATAGAATTCTTGTTTCTTGAATCCTTTTATAAGCAGGCTTCTTATTTCTTGATTATAGTATAGTTGGGATTTAATTTTCTATCATTAGTAGGATCTTTATCCTAGTTCTAGTAGGATTCTAGTTTTCTTTATTTTTTTCCTTATAAAATAGGGATTTTACTTTCCTTATTTTTATCTATTTCCTTTCTAGAGTAGAATAGGGATTTGTAGTCATCAAATAAGAGATCCTAGGCCTATATAAATGGTTCTCATGACTTGTAAAGGGAGATTCACGTTTTTGACTTATATCCTAGTTTTGCAATAGAGTTATTTTTTCTATTTCTTATTCTTTATCCTTGTTTTTGGTTCAAGCAAGGTGGTGATAGTCTTTATCTTATTTTCAATTGTGTGTGGTGTTTCTTTTTCACATTTATTGATTTCGAGTGGTGACTTAGGAACTTTATAGGTTCTTGATGACTCAAGAACATGTTTCTTGATTAAATTTTGTTCTTGTTCATATCTAGAATCGTAACTTTATTTCAATTATTTAACCCTCAATGTTTACTTTTTTAAAATGAGTAAATAGTCATTATCATAGTTCATATCATCATCTTTCATCTCGTTTTTGAATCGCTTAAATCCGAGACCTATAATTTGAGATACGTCCGTTTCTTAAAATCTGCCCACCAACTCAATTCAAGATCAAAAACTGGTCGATTGGTTCTTTGTTAACTCGAAGAATCACATCACCACCTCTCTCACATACATCGAGATAAAGCTCAACTACCTACTAATCTTCTATCCTAATCTTTGATCTCCAAATCTTCCTATCTACGGTCATGTCCTCGTCTCAGCTGGAGTTGTGTCATATCTTGTCTTATCACATCCTCCAGTTCTTATTCTCTATGCCTCTACCTATCCTAAATCTTGCGACCATCAATCTCTCACACCTGCTAACTGTGGCATCATTACACCTTCTCTTCACATGTCCGAACCATCTTAGTCTCGCTTTCTTCATCTTATCTGCCACGGAGGCCACTCCAACCTTGTTTCGTATAACTTTATTTCTAATAATATCTCTCCTAGTATGACCACACATTTATTTGAGAATCCTCATCTATGCTACCTTCAACTTCTGAATATGAGTGTTCTTAACTGGCCAACATACTACCCCATACAACATTGTTGGTTTAACCACCACTCTGTAGAACTTACCTTTTAGCCTAGGCGATACTTTCTTATCGCAAAGAACCCTAGAGGAGAGCTTCTGTTTCGTCTACCATGCTCCAATACGGTGTGCGACATCATCGTTAATCTCACCTTCCCCTTGTATTATGAACTCAAGATACATGAAGCTTCCTCTTTTGGGTATAGCTTGTGCCTCAATCTCCACTTCCATATTTGTCTCGTGTGTCACGTCACTGAACTTACACTCCATGTACTCCGTCTTAGTCTTACTTAACCTAAAACCTTTAGATTCTAAGGTCGTTCTCCAAACATCCAGCCTATCGTTAACTCCAATATGCATCTCGTCAATCAAAACTATATCATCCGCAAATAACATACACCACGACACCTTCTCTTGAATATGTTGCATCAATTCATCCATCACTAAAGCAAATAGAAACGGGATAAGGGCTGATCCGAAAAGTGTTCCGAATCAACTCCCAATGTCCTAACCCAGGTCTTGGCACCCTCGTACATGTCCTTAATTACCCCGATGTAGGCGACAGGCACACCCCTAGACTCCAAGCATCACTAAAGAACCTCCCGAGGAAAATTATCATATGCTTTCTCCAGGTCAATGAGCATCATTTCTAAGTCTCTCTTTTTGTTCCTATACTTCTTCAACAATCTCTTGACAAGATGAATAACTTTTGTAGTCGACCTCCCCAGCATAAATTTGAACTAGTTCTCGGATACCAACATATTCCTTCTCATTCTCATCTCAACCGCCCTCTCCTAGACTTTCATAGTGTGGCTTAGCAGTTTGATACCCCTATAGTTATTGCACTTCTGAATATCACCATTGTTCTTGTATAACAGAACCATTGTACTCTATCTCCAATCCTCTGTAATCTTAGTTGTACTAAATATGACATTAGACAACCTAGTCAGCCACTCCATACATGCCTCCCTTGTGCTCTTCCAAAAGGCTACCGGGATTTCATCTGGCCTGGTCGCTCTCCACTTCCTTATCTTATGGATACCCCCTAACTTTTGTAGCCTTTATGCACCTACAATACCAAAAATCTATACGGCTCTCGAAATGCTCTAACTCTCCCAGCTTGATATCCTTCATTCAAGAGGTTATGGAAGTACATCTGCCATCAACGTCTAATGTGTGCCTCATCTACCAACACTTTGTCATTTTCGTCCTTGATGCACATTACTTGGTCCAGATTGTGGCATTTCTTCTCTCTCATCTTGGCGAGACTATACAATTTCCTATCCCCGCCTTTGCACTCAAGCTATTTATATAAGAGCTTAAAAGTTGTTGTTTTAGTCGTCATGACCGCTAGTTTCTCTTCTTTATTCCCCGCCTTATACCTCTCCTTAATCCTCCTCTTATCCTCTTCGTCGACGCTTTCCACTAGAGTCGCATACACAACCTTCTTGATTCTACTTTTCCTTGGACCTCCTCATTCCACCACCAGTCCCCTTTACGTCCATCTGAGTTACCTCTTGAGACCCCTAGCAACTGCTTCATTGATGCATTCGAATGTCCTAGCCCACATACTATCAAGCATCCCCACTATTCCCCCAAGCCCCCATAGCCCCCAACCTCTCCCTCATCTCCCGAAAGGACCTCGGTCAGCCTCCTTATCTAATCTGTGGCCAGTCATGAGCAACTCTCTTATTTTTCTTCTTCCACGAGCTTATGTTGGATTGTAATATTCTCGCTCGGGATAACCTTCCAGTCCTTGTAAACACCTCTATACATAATAATAAATTATATTTTCTTCATTTGAAGTTTAGTGCAAAGATTAAATCTGTGATATCTGGTTCTTGATTTGAATGGTCCCAAAAAGATTATTAACAAAATTCTAGAAAAATTAATTATGTTAGATATTGTTAATATATTAAAATTTATCCTAAAGGAAAAGACTTGTTTTTTCCAAAATTAGGAGTAACAAGAAATAAATTATCTTGGTTTGATGTTTAGTAATGTGATTTATCCATTTTATAATTATTATTCATTTGGATAGAAAAAAGTTACCTAATAATTTATGTGTGGTTATTTATACATTTACTTCTATTTTTTTCATGTGTATGTCTTGCATATATGTTTTTCCATGGGTATGTCCTGCATAAATGTTCATTCATTACATATCACACATAAATGTTTATTCATTGATTTTAATCCATTTAATATTTAAAACAAAATTGTGCGAAAAAGTGCTCTATGTTATAAATACACTCTATTATGGATGTCCATTTAAATACTCCCATAATTGGGTAAACTTGAAACTGGATAAGCTTGAAATTGGATAAACTTGAAATCAAGCAAGCAGCTTGCAAGTAGGCAGTTGGTCAATAGCTTCTTTTCTTCTATAAATAGAAAGTCAATTCAGTTTATTTGTACATCAGTTTGAAGTTGAATAATATATTAGTCTCTCTATATTCTTTGTTTTATAACATGTTATCAGCACGAGACTCTGCCATCTGGAGCAAATACTTTGAAAGCCTCGAAGGTATTGACATTCTTTTTCTTCATTAATGAAAATATTTCTAAAGGTGAATTTGTTGTCCTGGATATATCGGGAAAAAACTACTTGTCTTGGGTGCTTGATGCAGAAACTCATCTTGATGCGATGGGTCTGGCAGATACCATCAAAGATAAAAATCAGGCATCAAATCAAGACCGTGCGAAGGCAATGATATTCCTCCACCACCACCTTGATGAGGGCTGGAAATTGAATATCTTATTGTTAAAGATCCTCTTATGTTGTGGAATAATTTAAAAGATAGATATGACCACCTGAAGATTGTTGTGCTTTCACAATCACGTTTTGATTTGATCCATTTAAGGCTATAGGATTTTAAATCTATGTGTGAGTATAATTCCTCCATGTTCAGAATTATTTCTCAGCTGAAATTATGTGGTGAAAATATGATTGATCATGGTATGTTGAGAAAATATTCTCTACTTTTCCTGCCTCGAGTATGCTCCTGCAGCATCAATACCGATAGATGAGGTTCCAAAAATACTCTGACCTAATTTCACATCTTTTAGTGGTGAACAACATAATGAACTATTAGTACAAAATCATGAAAATTGACCTATTGGTACTATTTCATTCCCTGAAGTGAATGAGGAAAACTTTCACCAATCTAGGCGTGAAAAGGTCGTGGCTCCGGTCGTGGTCAAGGAAGAAATTCTAATCATGGTTGTCATTTTGCGCCAAATAATACCCTTCAACACCAGTAGTGTAAAAAAGAAGGATGAAAAGCATGAAGCGGTGCAAAATAAAATTTCAAAAATAAATGCTATTGATATGGAGAAAAGGAGCATTGGTCACGTACATGTCGTATGCCAAAGCACCTGGTTGATCTTTATCAAGTCTCTCTCCAAAAGAGAGAAAAAAATGTTGAAGCAAATTTTATTTTTGAAGATAATGATGACTTCATGCATTTGAATGTAGCTGATTACTTTGCACTCCCAGAAATAGATCATGTAATCAAAGATGAATCTATAGAAACTTGAAATATGTAATTCATGTTGTTTGTATTAGCTAGTATAATCATGTTAAAAGAAAAGTCTTGTTTTGTTTTAGTGATCCGATTTGTACGGTTATGAGCATTGTGAATAAAGTGTAAATCATGTCTTGATAATGATATTTACTATAATATTCACTTTGTCTATATTTTTATTTTGAAGAATATATGGAAATTCCTCAAATTTTATCTGGATCAATGATCAATCATGAAGATATTTGTGTGATTGATAGTGAAACAACACATGCCATATTAAAAAATACAAAATATTTTTCTCATTTGCTTAGAAAAATGATAAATGTTAGTACATTTTTTGGTAATTCTAAATTAATTGAAGATTCCGGAAGAGCTACTATATTTTTGTCTAAGGAGACGAAACTTGTTATAGAAGATGCATTGTTCTCTTCTAAATCTCCAAGAAACTTGTTGAGTTTCAAATATATCCACTGATATGGGTATCATGTTGAGACATTAAATGAAATAAATATTAAATATCTTGGTATTACCAAGCATATATCCGACCAAAAATATATCTTGGAGAAACTACCAACTTTATCTTTTGACTTGTATTATGCAAAAATTAGTACAATTGAAGCACACTCTATCGTAAAACAGAAGTTTAATGATTCAAGTATTTTTGTGCTTTGGCATGATTTGAATAGGTCGTTCTAGATCAATATGATGAGGCGAATCATTGAAAATTCAAATGGGCAACCACTTAAGAATTTGAAGATTCTTGAAAATGGTGAATTTTCATGTGCTGCTTGTTGTCAAGAAAAATTGATAATGAGACCATCGCCAATGAAAGTTGGCATTGAATCCCCTACCTTTCTAAAGCGTATACATGGAGATATATGTGGACCTATTCACCCATCTTGTAGGTCATTTAGATATTTTATGGTCCTAATAGATGCATCTTCAAGATGGTCTCATGTGTGCCTCATATCGTCTCGCAATCTAGTGTTTGTGAAATTATTGGCACAAATAATACACTTAAGGGCACAAATCCTAAATTATCCTATTAAGGCTCTACGCCTCGATAATGCTGGAGAATTTACATCTCAAGCTTTTGATGATTATTGTTTATCAGTTGGGGTAAAAGTTGAACATTATGTAGCTCATGTTCATACTTAAAATGGTCTTACCGAATTATTTATTAAGCGCTTGCAATTGATAGCTAGACCACTACTTATGAAAATATGGCTGCCCATTACCGTCTGAGGTCATGCTATCTGGCATGCAACATCACTTATTCATCTCAAACCGACTCATTATAATAAATACTCTCCGTCGCAATTAGTATTTGGTCATGAACTAAATATTGCTCATCTTTAATTTTTTTTATTGTGATGTATATGTGCCGATTGCACCACCACAACGCACTAAGATGGGCTCACAAAAAGGGTTAGGAATATATGTTGGGTTTGAATCACCCTCTATTATTCGCTACCTTGAACCATTAACGGGATATTTATTCACTGCTCGATTTGCAGATTGTCAATTAGATGAAATAAATTTCTCACAATTAGGGGGGAGATGAAAGAAATTAAAAGAAAAATTGTGTGGAAAGTTTCATCACTATCTCATTTTGATCCACGTGTCCCTATATGTGAACATGATGTCCAAAAGATCATCCACTTGCATAAAATAGCAAATAAAATGCCACACACATCTAATGATTTGAAAAGAATAACTAAGTCACATATTCCTGCAGAGAATGTGCCTATCCGAATTGATGTCCCAACATGACCATCTACTAGTGACATAGCTATTGAATCTCATACACGCCCGAAGCATGGTAGATCATTGAGTTCGAATGATAGAAATCCTAGAAAAAGAATAACAAACAGTGGTCAAAATGACACTATAAAAGAATCTCATTAAGAGAATCAAGATTTGATTAATCCTGATATTCTTGAAGATATAAGTGAACCCGAGACTCAAGTGAGCAAAGAACTATCATTAAGTTCTACTGGTGATGGGATAAATTTGAATCGATCAAAAATTATGGTGGATAATGTTTTTGCATATAATATTGCAATGAATATTATGAAAGACAATGAGGATCAAGAACCTCTATCTATCGAAGAATGTCGACGAAGATGTGATTGGCCAAAATGGCAAGGTAGGGATCTAGTAGCTCAGTTGGTTGACTACCTGAACTTTCACCTTATTGGTTAGGGTTCAAATCCCCACGTTGTAATCTCTCTCCCCATTTCTCTTTATTCTACCCCTTATATAATAATTTTTTTTTTAAAAAAAGGCCAAAATGACAAGAGGCAATTCAATCGGAATTGAATTCACTTGCTAAACGCGAGGTTTTTGGACCCGTAGTCGAATATGAAGAAACATATTCACCTGTTATGGATGCTATAACATTTCGATATCTCATCAATTAGATGTACATGAAAACCTTAAAATACACTTTATGGATGTAGTTACAACTTATCTTTACGGATCACTTGATAATGAGATTTATATGAAAGTTCTATAAGGATTAAAGATGCCTGAAGCATATCGTTCAAAGTCTCGAGAAATGTACTCAATCAGATTACAACGATCATTATATGGTCTAAAACAATCAGGGCGCATGTGGTATAATCGCCTTAGTGAGTACTTGATAAGCGAAGGTTATAAAAATGATGCCATTTGTCTATGTAGTTTTATTAAGAAAACAGAATTAGAGTTTGTTATACTTGTTGTTTATGTTAATGACATAATCTCATTGGGACTCCAAAAGAGCTCCAAAAGGCAAATGAATATCTAAACAAAGAATTTGAAATGAAAGATCTTGGAAAGACAAAACTTTGTCTTGGGTCCGCAAATTGAACATTTAAAAGACGGGATCTTTATCCATCAATTTGCCTACCGAGAAAGTTTTAAAATAATTTTACATGAACAATGCACATCCTTTAAATACTCCAATGATTGTTCACTCACTTGAAGTGAGTAAAGACCCGTTCCGACCTCAAGAAGAAAATGAAGAGCTTCTTGGTCCTAAAGTACCATATCTTAGCGACATTGGTGCACTTATGAATATTGTTAATGATACAAGACCGAAATAACATTTTCAGTTAATTTGCAAGCAAGATATAACTCTTCTCATACACGGAGGCATTGAAATGGAATTAAGCATATACTACAATATCTAAAGGGAACTGTTTATGGGTCTGTTTTATGCTAACAAAGATAGTGCAAATCTTGTTGCTTATGCAGATGTAGGTTATTTAGCTGACCCACACAAAGCTCGATCTCAAACGGGCTATCTATTTGCATGCGGATGTGTTGCTATATCATGGCGATCTACAAAGTAGTCTATTGTTACTACTTCTTCAAATCATGCTAAAATAATAGTTATTCATGAAACAAGTAGAGAATGTGTGTGGTTGAGATCAGTGATACATCTCATCAGATGAAGATGTGGCCTGAAGTGTGATACAAAGATACCCACAGTCTTATATGAGGACAATGTTGCATGCATACCCAATTAAAGGGAGGATTCATAAAAGGAGACAAAACGAAACACATTTTACCAAAGTTATTCTTCATACGTGATCTCCAAAAGAATGGTGATATTGATGTGCGGTAAATTCGCTCAAGTGACAATCCTGCAGATTTGTTCACTAAATCTTTGCCAACTTCAACTTTTGAGAAGATGGTAAATAAAATAGGAATGCGAAGACTGAGATATATGAATTGTAGTCTTCATCAGGGGAGTAAAATACGCGTTGTTCTCTTTTTTCTTAATCAAGGTTTTGTCCCATTGAGTTTTTCTGGTAAGGTTTTTAATGAGGCAACTTGTAATGCATATTACTGGATGTGTACTCTTTTTCCTTCACTTAGATTTTTTCCACTGGGTTTTTCATAGTAAAATTTTTACGAGGCACATTATCTATTGATGAACATCCAAGAGGGAGTGTTATAAATACACTGTATTATAGATGTCCATTTAAATACCCCACAATTGAATAAGCTTGCAACTTGATAAGCTTGAAATTGGATAAGCTTGAAACTGGATAAGCTTGAAACCGAATAAGCTCGAAATTGGATAAACTTGAAATCATGCAAGAAGCTTCTTTTCTTCTATAAATAGAAAGTCAATTCAATTCATTTGTATATCGGTGTGAAGTTGAATAATATATCAATCTCTCTCTATATACTTGTCTCTGGTGTATTTACTTTATAATGTTTGTTTTTATAACACTCTAAGGGGTCGTTTGGTAGAAGGTATAAGAATAATGATGGATATGATGTATTAGTAATGTTGATATTAGTAGTGCTAACATTAGTTATGCTGTAATTATTTCTTATACACTGTTTGATTTGGTATATTAAAACATAACATTTTTTTTTGAAAAAACTGTTTGTTTATAAAAATACCCTCCCAAACTTTATAACTAACTTTTGACAAACAATACCTTGATACCGATCAATGTCAATTGCTAGCATTAAATCCCCACGGATTTCACTAAAATCGTGCAATCATTCACCAATATCATAACACCGTGATTACATATTGCTAGCAAAACACAAGTTACATTGAGTATCTACTCATTATATGGTCTCAAATACTGTATTATTTGAAGATAAAAGTTTGTGAACAAAATATTGAACTTCAGGATACTCATTCCTAGTCCAGTCAGCCAAGATTTACCAAATGACTATAAATACAAGTCACTCGGCTCTGCAGAAAGGTCAAATCTGAAAAAATGAAATGAAAGAAGGGAATTGCATACTCAGGGGCATTTATGTCTTTTAATATGTTTATGAAAATATTAAAAGTCCTTGTATTAGTAATATCATGGTTTACTTGGTATTAACTATACAAATGATAGTACAAAATAGGAATATTAGTTATACATAAATTAAAAAAGATGTATCAAACAAGGGATAACTAATGTATAAACCTAATGAGTACATTATTTTTTCTAATACCATATACCAAACGATCCCTAACTAATTTTAATAATACGGAGTAATAAGATAAAAATTATGTATGAGGTACAATTCAGAGTTAACCCAATAGAGAAAATACATAAAGTTCTTCCTGAACTAATACCTAAATATCAAAAAGACAATTATGACCTCTTTATTGTTGTTTAGAGTGGAGTTATTACCCCCTTTTCGGTCAATCCCAGCTATAAGAAAACATGTACAGATCACTCACCAATCGTCACTTTTCACGTGTCAAATTAATTTTTAAATCTTTTTTATTTTTTTCAATTTTCTTTTCTTTCTTTCTTCTTCCCTCAACTTTTTCTGACGAAGCAACCGCCGCCGCCGCCGCCGCTATTGCAACAACCACAATTCTGCCGTAGCACCACCAAATAGCTTATTGTACCAAATCTTCCTCCAACGGCAAACATCACTGTTGCATGATGTCAGTAATTTGTAGTAAGACTTCACAAATAAAGGCCATTTGGGTGGCCCTGTCTTCCTTATGCAGATCCAAAACATGGTAACTAATTGCAACAGGGAGCATATTCTTTCAATTTCGTGTTTCTTCTGAGAAAAAAGACTCATCGATTAAAGAGACAATCAACAATTGAAATATTGCATAATAATAAAATACTGCAAATGTTTGAAAAATAATCCTTCAAAGGCATATATCCTAACTAATTAAGCATCTTAAAATCTATTTTTCTACCGGTACCAACTAAAAACAACATTTTCATTAACCATTTGAGGCTTAGGTGTACTGAGGAGAGTTCAAAGAAGATAAAAGAAAGTAGAAATATTATTTTAATAAATAAAATGTAAAAAAATTAAAAAATTTACTTTTTCACGCTCGTAGACTCTCCATACCACGTGTATCCATAAGAGGATAATATAGATATATGTAAAGGGCGGGGCGGGCAGAGAGCTAATATGGAGTACTATTTATGCGCAGCTGCCGTTTTTCCCGCTCGGAGCACCATTCCTCCGATCCAATCATCTATCCCAAAAAGCGCCGTCGCGTCGGATTCTCTAAGACCGGTTAGTGATTCACTTTTAATGGACTTCATTTTAGTCCTTCCTCTCTCATCATTCGCTTTTGATGCTTCTGATCTTCTGCAGATGCTGGAATTGAAGCTAACGACTGCATTACTATATACCTAGGTTTGAATTCACTTTTTTCTAACTACTCAACTCTTTCGTCCAATTTTGTCTGACTAGTCAAGTTACTATCCCTATCGTTTTACTTCCCTGTAATCTTGAACATAGTCACCATTAATTGTCAGGCATTTAACTTTAAGAGTCCCTATACTAAGAACCTTTAGGGTAAAATTGGTGGGAACTTAGAGCCTGTTTGGAAGGTCACCTTGTAAAATTGATTTTGGGTGTGATTGAGTTTAATTACACAGTTTTGGACACTTTGTTACTTGATCATCATGTAATTAGGCACTTCTCAAGGAGGTGTGTAATTACAAGGAGATTTTTCAAATTGTCTTTTATTTTTATTTTTCAACTATATAATTCTTTTACGCTCTTTTTTCCCACTTCAAATATGTTACGAACACCTGTTGAAAACACTCTTGAGTGTGTTTTACAACTTTTTTTTCCCATTCATTAGTATAAATATTTAATATAGAAAAATACTCTCTTTTTTAACGGTAATGATATTTATATTAATATTAACCATAAAATGTAGAGTTCAACATATTACAACTAGTGTCACTTAGGACACTTTGATTGCCTTAACTTGCTAGATAGTTACCATTGTCTTCCCTTACGTAGAAAAATACTTTATAAACTGAGAGATGTTCTTTTGTTATTTAAAAAATGAAATAGATCTTGATTTTCATATTATATTCACATGAATTGGAATATGCCGATTACTTGCTATGATATTAATTACCAATTTTCAATTATGAAATATATTTTTAAACAATATGTATGTATTCGAAATACCTAATAATAAATAATATTTAATATTTCTTACATACACATATTTGTCAAATTAAAGCTTATTCACTTCTTCATCTACATAGAAGCTTATTAATTTTTATTTTTGATTTTTTTTAAATTTAAAAAATATCTAACCATATAAACACTTGTGCAACCTAACATGATACTGGAAATTACACTGTAATTACGCTATGACAAACAAGTAGGTTGTTGTAGTCACTATATGTTGGAAATTTATCTTTGGTGGGGAGGTGCGTCCACCCGTATTTAATGACTTAAACACTAGGGTTCCGTATGTTGGATCTGTCTCTTCACACGTGCATAATCTACTAAGTGAGTAGATGACCGTAGGGCCAAAGATCGTTAAATTTCATTGAGAAATGAAAGAGATATTGGTCCACGAAGTAAGGTGTTTGAGGCATGAAAATATAATGTGGGACAAATCTACCACATCGGTGGAAAAAGAAAAAATCGTTTTCTTTGTAAGTCTCAAAATTGGTTAAGGGTTTGGGACCCCAAGGGGTAACCCATGTGTTTGAAGGAGGGAGGACCTAGATATGCTTTGGTTCGAGGCTAAGCCCACACGCACGTCGTCGCCGCCGCCGGGGCCCGGTCCGATCTCACGGGTCACGGTCAGGTCACGGTCACGGGTCACGGGTCATGGGCTTTGGGCTTCTTCTGATAGACCCCCAAATTATTTAATATTTACAGTTTGGTCCCTGGAGTTTCTGGAAAGATGAAATTGTTGAAGCGGATAAGCGCTACAAAGCATAAGTTGAAAATCAACTAAGCCTACGGATTGAGAAATTCGTAGTGATAGAGGGGGAGAATGTGAAGCATCGTTCATCAAACGACTGTTCATTACTCACCTCAGTCCAATGGTGTTAGCCAATCGCAAAGCCGTATGCCCAAAATATGTGGGGCAAGGCGATCCTTACCGCTAATGCGATTCTCAACAGAAATACGCATAAGGATAAGGATAACCCTCCGTGTGAGACATGGAAATGATTTCACATACAAATGTTGTGATGTGGGGTGGCTTGGTAGAGGTTGGAATACCGAAACAGGTCAAGTTCGACCTAAGACTGTAAATTGCATTTCCACTGGATCTGTAAATAAGTAGTGCTTATCGCCTCTTGGTGTCAAAGAATGATGAATTATTTGAGGATAACTTTCCTTGAGAAGGAAAAAGAAGTAATTACTCGAGGTTAACAAGAACCCGCGAGGGCTCGACGATCCGGAACTAGACGTTCCGTATCTACAGACTCGAAAGTTGTTGTCTATCCAGGAACTTAATATTCCGGATCTACGAACTTAGGAATTCTAGATGAACCGAGACAGAGCAAAGAGGGGACAAAGACTTGTTCCAGGCCTTCTAGCTTGTATGGTTGAGAACGAACCATGGACAATTAACAAATAATTGTCATCTCCAAAAGCGCTGCTTTGGAAAGAAGCTACAAAGAGAGAAATAAATTCCATCATATAAAACCATACTTGTGTAATGGTTGATCTTCCTCCGGGAAAAGAACCTTTGAGTTGTGAAAAAATGATACTCAAAAGTGAGTACAAAGTAGATAGATCTACCGACGAGTATAAGGCCTCGGCTACTTATACATGTGCTTCCCTGTGAATAGCTTAATATCTAGGGCCAGTGCAGTCTTGTGTGGCATGGATGTTGAAACAATCTTCCTAACCGGAGAGTTGGAAGGGGAGGATCAGAGTTGGTTTGCCGGATGTTGGACTTCTTTCGAACTTTCATTTTGGTCCCCGAAATGTTTACATTTTGGTCCCTGGAAGTTGAGATAAAACAGAAACAATGATTCGACCACGAAACATTGACTCTAAAGTTAGAAAGCCAACAGTTGGAAAACCAACAGTCTGAGAGTGAAAGTTATATTGAAACAAAAGATATGTGTATCACAGATGACATCTTAGGAATTGGATTTCTAAGACATCTAACGGACTGGTCTAACTCCAAACTCAGTTGTGAGATAATTGACAGTCTCGTTGAAGTCACCAATGGATATGAATCAAAGAACCGATTGGAATCATGGTGCACCCATAGACAAGGAGCGATATGTGCAGGTCACATGTAGTTCAATGTATTGTACACACTACAACCGACCGGTATCGGCCTACAAAGCGATCGGTTGAACTAAGGTTCACCGATGATTTTAATAAATGATCAATAGAAGGCGTTGAGTCGGATATGACGATATCCGAAATATTCGCTTATCTACGGATTATAGTATTCGGATGTCCGGCGGTTCTAGGAGAACACGGTGATGCAAACTGGACATCAGATGTGAAGAACACCAAAGCCACAAGTAAATGTGTATGGTGGGTCTTGGAAAATCCTCTAAGCAAACTTGCATCGGCCGATTCATGATGGAATCGAGTTTATCGCTTTATACAAAGCATGAAAGAAGTTGAGCAACTTCACGACTCCTTAGAGGACGTCCCTTATGGGAGAAACCCGTGCCTTCAACAGTTATATACGTGGCTAGCCGGTCGACTTCGAAAGGACACGGATGACGGCGTACGGACATATCCGTCGGGATCCTTCGGAGACGTAGACCGTATGGCGATTGATCATCACGAGTCACTTCCTTGATTACTAATCAAAGGATATAGCGAACCTTTTAATTAAGGGACTACCAAGAGTTCTGCCTGTCTAGAGGAATGAGCTTAAAACCCAAACAATACGAATCTTTGCGGTGGTAACCCAACCATACTGACTGGAGATCCCAAGAATTTGGTTCAATGGGAAAACTAAGCTGCAAAAGGTTCAGTTGAGCGCTTCTGTGGAAGCAAGAGCACTTCGGATGATGATTTCTGTAGGGAAACATGAATCCAAAGATGTTCTCGCGATAGACATTAAAGTGCTACCTGCATGGTGGGTAAATGTTAAGCTTCCAAAACTTTAACAATCCTCAAACGGTTGAAGATAAGGTTGGGGAAACTTTTAATGATTCCTAACACTTGTGAAGTGAGGTATAGCAGGATAGCTTGTAGGAGATCACCTATTTAAGTGCGAGGACAGGCCACCTCAAATGAACGCACTTAAGATTCCAAGTGTGTCCACGGCCACAACGGACAAAACAATAAGAAGAAAACGAATAAGGAGAGTTATTGTATTGGTATCATTGTCTTGGCTTACACTAAACACTGACGGTTCAAGACATCACGTTCACCGCGCAGTAAGTAAGTCCGGTGGTATTCAACTAAGGAAGGTTCAAAGCAGAAGCTACCTCTCCTGATGCAATATCTTTTCGCTAAAAGATTGCTCATTTGAAAGATTTCTTTGAAAGTAGGCACCATGTGTGTGCGTCAAAATCTCTTTCAAGAGGGATTGTTGGAAATTTGCCTTTGGTGGGGAGGTGCGTCCACCCGTATTTAATGACTTAAACACTAGGGTTTCGTATGTTGGAGGCTTTGTCTCTTCACACGTGCATAATCTACTAAGTGAGTAGATGACCGTAGGGTCAAGAATCGTCAAATTTCATTGAGAAATGAAAGAGATATTGGTCCACGAAGTAAGGTGTTTGAGGCATGGAAATATGGTGGGACAAATCTACCACATCGGTGGGAAAAAGAAGAATAGCTCTCTTTATAAGTCTCAAAATTGGCTAAGGGTTTGGGACCCCAAGGGGTAACTCATGTGTTTGAAGGAGGGAGGACCTAGATATGCTTGGGTTCGAGGCTAAGCCCACACGCGCGCCGCCACCGCCCGCCCGTCCCGTCCGGTCCGGTCTCGGGTCGTGGGTCGTGGCCTTGGGCCTTGGGCTTCTTCGAAGCCTTGGGTCCGGTTACGGCCTAACCACGGGCAAGAGATTGTTCATGTGAAGCAACGCCACCTCTAAAATAGAAGGGGTTGGAGAGGTTATCCTCAATAGGACTTCGGGGAATGGGATCACTCTCGGATGAGGTGATACATGTCCCAAACTTGGTTTAAGGGACGTTGTTGGTCAAGCTGGTTTGAACTAGTCCAACAGGTCTGTAATAACTAAGAATGGAACAAGTATGTCCGTAGCAAAATGAATGATATATTTGTAATCCGTGCATTATGCCATCATAGATTAAGACACGTTAAATAGAAAGTCATTCAAAAGCTAACGAAGTTGAGATTGTTTTCTTCGTCGACATAAACCCTCAAGATGAATGTGAGGTAGGCGAAGAGGCAAAATCACCTTTCCAAGTTCCGTCAAAGGAATAGCGAAAGAAGTTTATACAAAATAGAGGGGAGACAAGTAGTTTGTGACCTTCATTGATGATGGTACAACGTATTGCATCCTTTGTTTGTTGAAAAGGAAAGATGAAATTGTTAAAGCGGATAAGCGCTACAAAGCCGTACACCCAAAATATGTAGGGCAAGGCAATCCTTACCGCTAATGCGATTCTCGAGAAATACGCATAAGGATAACTCTCTGTGTGAAACATGGAAAGGATCTCACATACAAAAATTGTGATGTGGGGTGACTTGGTAGATGTTGGAATACCGAAACAGTCAAGTTGGACCTAAGATCGTAAATTGCATTTCCACCTTTGGATCGCAAATAACGGTAGTGTTTATCGCCTCTTGGTGTCAAAGAATGATGAATTCTTTGAGGATAACTTTCCTTGAGAAGGAAAAAGAAGTAATTACTCGAGGTTAACAAGAACCCGCGAGGGCTTTGTCCGGAACTAGACGTTCCATATCTACAGGACTCGGAAGTTCTTGTCTATCCGGAACTTAATATTCCGGATCTACGAACTCGGGGATTCTAGATGTTGAACCGAGACGGAGCAAAAGAGGGGAAAATGACTTGTTCCAGGCCTTCTAGCTTGTATGGTTGAGAATGAACCATGTACAATTAACAAATAATTGTCATCTCCGAAGCATTGCTTTGGAAAGAAGCTACAAAGAGAGAAATATATTCCATCGATAGAACCATACTTCGTAATGGTTGATCTTCCTCCCGGAAAAGAACCTTTGGGTTGTGAAAATGGATACTCAAAAGTGGGTACAAAGTAGATGGATCTACCGTCGAGTATAAGGCATCGGCTACTTGTACATGTGCTCCCCTGCGAGTAGCTTAACATCCGGGGCCATTGCGTCTTGCGTGGCATGGAGGTTGAAACAACTTTCCTAACCGAGAGTTGGAAGGGGAGGATCGAGTTGGTTTCTTTGGACTGTTGGGCTTCTTCCGAACTTTCATTTTGATCCCCGAAATGTTTACATTTTGGTCCCGGAAGTTTCGGATAAAACGAAACAATGAATCGACCACGAAACATTGACTCGAAGTTAGAAAGCCAACAGTTGGAAAACCAACGATCGAGAGTGGAAGTCGTATTGAAACAAAGTCTCGATATGAAAGATATGGGTATCACAGAGGACATCTTAGGAATTGGGATTTCTAAGACATCTAACGAATCGGTCTAACTCTAAACTCGGTTGTGAGTTAGTTGATGATCTCGTTGAAGCCACCAATGGATATGAATCATATAACCGATTGAAATCATGGTGCACCCATATACAAGGAGTGATATGCGCGAGGTCACATATAGTTCAATGTATGTTACACACTTACAACCGATCCGGTATTGGCCTACAAAGTAGATCAGTTGAACTAAGGTTCACCGATGATTTTAATAAATGATCAATAGAAGACGTTGAGTCGGATATGACGATATTTGAAATATTCGTTTATCTACGGATTATGGTATTCGGATGTCCGGCGGTTACGGGAGAACATAGTGATGCAACCGGACATCGATGTGAAGAACACCAAAGCCACAAGGAAATGTGTATGGTGGGTCTTGGAAAAACCTCTAAGAAAACTTGCATCGGCCGATTCATGATGGAATTGGAGTTTATCGCTTTATACAAAGCATGAAAGAAGTTGAGTAACTTCACGACTCCTTAGAGGACGTCCCTTACCGAGAGTAGTATTCATTGCTATTTTTTCATTCATTATATGTTTATTTATATGTATGTCGGCATTGCATTCATGACATAGTTTTCGCCAAATGGCATCATCACTTTTCACATTTACAAAGAGGTTATGCGATTTCGCGATCGTCTTCCACTAGAAAACCCTTTTCGGAATACCCCGATGAGTTATCGATATTGTGTTATGTGTCCATGTGTGGCACGATTGGGGATTTATATGATACACTTGATATTATCATTGCATTGCATTTATCCTCATTTCCATGATATATTGATATTATATGTGATTGGGTAATAGTGATAAGTGAGAAGGAAACAACAATGATTATTATGACATATTGATGCGTAGCCATCTTTGAGCTATGTGCGTAATGGCTAGCGATGTGGTCGGTGGTAGAGTCATCTACAAGATGTGTGATACGGAATTACATCGCATATACATTCATATTACATCTACTCATATCTCTCGATTCGGTTGTTGCATTATCCTACCTTAGTTGTTGATTCATTTGAGATGTTGTGTGCTTATTAATCTCTCACCTAGACACTTGATGGATTGGAGGACTAGAGGTTACGCCTAGGCTATGACCGTAGACTACTAAGATCTAGTGTGATTCACATTACCGTAAGTCTTACGTTGATGCCTTTTGGCTCAATTGTGGTGACAAAAAACGAGACAACAAGATATACACATAGAGACAAACAGAAGAGAAAAAACAACACAGATTCGTCCAAAAACGTGAGCAGTAAAAAGTGTTAAAAACAGAAACTATTCCTTCCTTTTTCATTCTTCAGCAAGTCGTTTCGTGTTTGTTTTCTTCGTCTTTATCAACCTATTTGCTTTGTAGTGTTGATTAGTTGTTTTATCTTGAGAGACTATTGCCCGTTAACGTAAAAGCATATATACGGGGCAATCTTGTCTTAAAGACAGAGAGTCATCTCTCGACTCAGCCACAGTTGTAACAATCCAGATTTAGTGTTTCTTGATTTCAGGTTATCAAGATTCAAGACTCAACAAGCTTGCGGCAGTTCTGAATTGCCTATTTGTTTATCCTTTCGAACACTTGTAATATTTATTTACTTCCCGTATTCTTTACATATCCAACACTATATTGTGTAATTACTAGGGTATTAATTACACAGCATAGAAAATACACCATGTTTCCCCAAGTCATCTACGGGTGAGATTATTGCAGTTCAATCTGAATAGTGGTGCTATGCCTGATCTAACTGCTAATTTGCTTAAGCTTTGACTCTGCCTTACTCCATAGATAAGCACGTGGAAGGAAGAGAGGGTACTAGTTTTGCAGACATGGATTTCTAGTTGGAACATAGAGTGTCTTCTTTAATTAACTGGATGTCTCTCTCTCTTTTTTGTTTTTATAGAGGCTTGCTAAACAATAAATGATGCATGTCCTAATGCATGGTTTCTCTCTAGCCATCATTAAGTTAACTTGGACCTACACATTGTTTTAAGCTGAGATGTTTGACAATATAGTTTCTTTTGCAATGATTTGTCTTTGGTTGCCCATGGGAACCTGATTCTCTTCACAACTGGTCCGATAACACGTACTTTTTTCTTGTTCTTAGTTTCTAGTAAAGAGGATGTGGACTCCCCAAACAGTTTCTGTCTTGAACCAATTGTCTTGAATCTGTTTTTTGAAGATGATGGCAGAATATTTGGGTATCCTGTCTGAAGGTAGCCCTCTTGCTCAGAAGTACTATTTATTGCTGAGACTTGTTCCAATTAGTTATATTTATTCTTTAATTTTCTTTATATACACCTAAAAGAAGAATTCTGAGAACAAGAAAATAATGGAGAAGATTGTCATGCACAGTGACTTGAGTTCTTTGACATGAGTGTCCAAGTTTTTTCAACAAAAGAAGATATGATGTGACTGTATTAGTGTTGGACATGTGTCTAAGTGGCGTTGGTATTGGACTTGATAGTAACTAGAACCTGCTATCTTTAGTGTCTACTTCTATGCCGTAAATTTCCTGACCTACCCTTCTATATTATCTCTCTTATATGTCTCGTAATGGCTTATAATATTGGTCTACGAGGTTAATGGTGAGGTTACATGGTTTAAGGGCGGACTGTAGTCTTTATCTGGAAAAAAAGAAGGGGAGGAATGTAATATTTGTGAGAAGAGAAGAAAAAAATTTAAGGTGTGGGGTGAAGATTTGTGAGATTCTGAAGTGGGCTGCAAGGGTGGCTAAGTGTGTTGGGTGGATGAGTATTGAAGTTCTGCTTAGTCCTTCCAAAGTACATTTGCTATCATCTTGCTAACATGAGCCCTCCTACATGTCCTGGAATTAGGAACAGGGGTGGCAAAACTATAGCCCAAGCCCATGTAAACCGCTCAAAGTTTAATGGGTTTGTTAAGAGTGATTTTGATAATGGGTTGGTTTGGGCTAGCTCAAGTTGACCCATCACAAACCAGCAACCCAAATGAGCCCATGATGATGCCCAAACTTGACCCATCAAAATGCTCAATCTTATCCATTAGAGGATTCAACAAGGGTATAATTTAGTCGACCAAAAAATATATAGTGGATACCGTAGTATCTTGAACAATTGTCATTAACTTGAAGTCCCCCCAGCACAAGCAGTCAGATAACGCTGCCCCGTGTCCACCTCCATATGGAACGAGAGGAAAATGAAAGAATGTGTAATTGCTACTTAGGTTTGATAATGCTCTTACTTTTATCGACTGTTCTTTTAGTGTATCTGATCTTTTCATGTCTTCCATTTTGCAGATCACTGTTTGGGTTAGCTTGATATCCTTTCATGCTCATGCTGATATTTCTTTCGAAAGCTCATCAGATGTAAGTATTCTTTTTTGCTTGTTGCTTTTGCTCCTACCATTCAGTTTTCTCAAGTATAAATGAGTGAATTCTAGTGATTCTGAATAACACTTTTTTTTTTTTTTATCAATCTGTTGTTTCACTCTTCTATTGCTTCTGCTCCTATCATTCAAAGTTACACGATCTTTAATTGTTGAATCTCTATGTGAGTTATTTCAGACTTTCTGAATGTATCTCATTACAAGTGGATCTTTGCAGTCTGAATAAGAGCCAAAATTCAATTTTCTCCAAAAGTTTCAACTCTTGGGATTTGCTTGACTTGTTTGTTCTAACTTAAATATGAATTGTTTTTGGATTGCTAGGGAGGCAGAGGGATCACAAACCTAAAGTCTTCCCTTCAGGTAATGACTATATGGATTTTCTCTTTAGTGTATGTTTATCAAAACGGGTTCTAATTGTGATGTTCCTAGCAGAATATTTTTGCTGAGAGTCTTGTTGATGAAAGAGACGCCTTCCTACAAACATTTTCCACTGAAAGCCATTATGTTTGGTTCGTCCATAACTTCCTTGTACCTAATTTTTCATGTTGAGTCTTCTTACCATCTATGAGGAATGATATTTTGTCCTACCAATTTCTAGCATATATTTAGATCATAAGTTGTGCTCACACACAGGTCTTTTGTCTCAAATGCTGAAGCACTGCAGCATAAAGTTTCAAATGGCTGTTGCACTGAATCTAAATGTCTTTTGAAATCAGAGCCTTCAGATGTAGAGGTGCCTTCTCTATCCATTTTCTTGACATATTAGGATAGGTTGACAACAGTCATATCTTTGTTTATGGTCCTGTAGTGCATGTTTTGCATAATATCTTGCTTGTGTTTCTCTTTTTAGAATTATTAAGAGCTTGGAACAAACTAGTACTAAGGCAGCTAAACTACAGCTGCTAATCCAATGTGTTAGTTTGGAATATGGTGCAAGATGTCTTCTAGACCTACATGGAATGACATCTTTCTGAAGCATTTATATTGGCGGACTTCTTTCTACTATTTGGATAAAATATGGTATAAGAAGCTACTCCTGCCTGATTGGAGAATCGTAGCATTTCCAAAATAAGATATATGATCCTGATGTTTGTGTGTGTCTGTCATCTGCTCTCTCAAACATTTGAAAGATCACTTTCTTTTGTATGCGGAAACTGAGCATGTTAAATTGAAATGCATCATGCCTTTGTGTGTTTTGTGACAAAAAAGCTGAGGATTGGTTATCCTGCTCCAGGTATTCTGGATCATTGGCATGCCTGTAGGACACCTTTATAGCAGATTGGTGCCACCTGTACTACTATTAGTGGATGGTAATTGTTGTATGCTTTTTTTAAGATAATATCTATGGCTAGCTTCAACAGTTATAGTGGTATTTGTAACCAGGTAGCAATCCTATTGACATCCTTGATCCTAGATGGGAAATTTATCTCCTAGTCCAGGAAAGGAAAGATACCCAGGAGGATAGCCTTTCAAGGTTGCTTGGTTTTGCAGCTGTTTATCGTTTCCATCGTTATCCTGAAAGTACACGCGTGCGACTTGGGCAGGTAAATATTTGACAGTTAGGCATTATCATAATATATATATATATAGCTCTTTCTAACTTGTAACTGATTTGGTTTTTGCCGGAAACTGGTTATGCCTCCTTACCAACGTAAAGGTTATGGTCGTTTTCTTCTTGAGGTGCTGAACAGGGTTGCAATATCTGAAGATGTATATGACCTGACTATTGAAGAGCCCGAGGATTCTCTTCAACATGTTCGATCATGCATTGACGTCGAGCGTTTGCTTGTATTTGACCCAATCCAGCAATCCCTGGAATCAGTTGTATCACGTTTAAAGCAGGAAAATCCTTCAAAAAAAAACCTACATGTGCAAGTATGCTCCACCATTGAGTGCTGTTGAAGATGTGAGGAAAACTTTAAAAATCAACAAGAAGCAGTTTGAGCAATGTTGGGAGATTCTTATCTATCTTCGCTTGGACCCAATTAACAAATATATGGAGACATACCGGGCAATTGTTTCACATTGAGTAAAGGCTGAAGTTGTAGGGAAAGATACAGAGGGCAACGGGAAGCAGGTGATTGATGTACTAACTGAATATGATCAGCAGATGTCATTTGTGATGTTCAAATCGCAAAATGGTGAATCTAGTAGCATAGAGAAGGCTGACAATCAAAGTAATGTGGAGGAGCAGCTGCAGAAACTGGTGGATGAACGAATGAATCAGATCAAGTTGATTGCAGAGAAGGTTTCTGTGCATAGACAATGAAGGACAAAGGCAGCTGCTATTTCACATCCTAACAAAAGCATATTCCAAGACGATGATGCAGGAGTTTTGGAATTTAATAAGGAGTGGCTGTACATGAACTGAGCTGTACTTGCTTTGGTTAAATTAGTTTAGTCTTCAATTATGTCTGAGACGTGTTTGCTTAACGTGTGAACAATTTGATATGAGGCAGCATTCGGCATTCTCCCTCACTCTCTTTTACTGATTAATTTACCTTGTATGTGCCAAATGGAGCAATTGGAAAGAAATTCGAATAGCAGCACCTTCGGCCGATTTGCCTCAGTAAACGGGACAAAAAAGAGAAACTGATCAAAAGCTTTTTGACAGTTTGTTCTCTGGTCATTATTGTTGAGTTCTGAATTAAAATAAAATTTCCCAGAATGCGAGTGTGTGCCTACAAAATGTTGGTCTTAAAATGTCTCTCATAGCTTGTGGATGAATTGGAATGGCCAACCCTCAGTAAATGTAATATGCCCACCCTTCATTTTGAGTATTTGAGTTTCGTTTTCCGGTTTGGGACTTCCCTTAAGTTCATATAGCGGGTTGGTACTTGTTGGGATGGATCATCGGGTTCACCTTCATATATTAAAACGCTTCAGGTGAACTGCCTTCCAGTTGGATGAGAGTTCTCCTTCGGTGGTCTCGAGTTGATAAGGTCCTTTTTCAGTGTCGGCTTTGACTCTGTATGATCTTTCCCAGTTAGGTGTCATTTCCTTCATCATTAATTAACTTATACTCCATATACCAAGGTATTAAGCATAATTAAATCACCAACCTTATTCTAATTCATAACTATAGAGTTAATATTAACCTATATTATTCAATTATTCTTCGATCCATCCAATATCATTTATACATACACACAAAAATTAATGAGTTTCCAACCAGTAATTAAGTAATTTTTATATAGTTAAGTATTTGCCTTAATTAAATAACCAACTTTATTTTATTGCATAATTATAGAGTTAATATTAAATTTTATTATTCAATTACCCTTAATTGACCCTTAGAATACCATTGAATATAAGAAAGAAAATGAGATGAATTGATTTATGTGAATTATGTGTGAAAGAGGGTGACGGATGGATGAGGTCTAGTTACTTCTTGGCTTTTGCTATATAGAATACTCCATGTGTCCCAAAAAAAATTATCCTAGTTTGACTTTGCACGGGCTTTAAGAAATAATGGAAGATTTTTTAAATATGTGGTCCAAAACAAATTTTAAATATTTGTATGATTATAATCATCTCATAAAGTTATATTATTTATAAATATATAAATATGTCAATCTTTTTGGACAAACTATTAAGTAAAGTACCATAATTTTTTTGACATAGGAGTAACTTTTTAGTTGACACAGTACATCTACTTTAACATGTAAATTTCAACTAGCTCTCTCTAACAATAAGGATATGTTTGTCGTTTCACTGCCATTCTTGACACTTTCTTTCCTAAGTGAGACTTTTTCCGAATAGGATAACTAGGGTTTTCCTTGGGCAGATGTGCTGGGATTTTGGTGGGTGAAATTATTTGGGCTTCATGGGCCCTCAGTCCACTTATCACATACTAGTAGTTAGAGAGATGACAGTGGATTCTGGATCCGGTCCGAATCCGGTGGATCCAGATCCGTTTTATAGGATATGAATCTTTAAAATTTGGACCCGACGGA
The DNA here is from genome assembly GCA_034509755.1 of Anisodus tanguticus. NCBI lineage: Eukaryota > Viridiplantae > Streptophyta > Magnoliopsida > Solanales > Solanaceae > Anisodus > Anisodus tanguticus. The sequence goes on along the minus strand of CM067555.1, from coordinate 29,506,445 downwards.
TTCGGATCTATTTCTGACGGATCGGATCCGGAAATCGTATTTGAGATACATATCCGGTCCAAATCCGACCCGTGGATCCGTTTTTTATTAAATATATCTATAACTTAGAATATAATTTTATAAGTATTTTCTTTAAAAAATTCATAATTTATGATATGTAAATGATATGTTTAATCATAAATATTTATTGAGATGAATTTTTTTAGTTATGTCTTTTTAAAAAGTAATATTTTTTCATATGGAAGAGGTACCGAAAGGGATCAAAAGATGTCCCTAACAAATAACAATTGAGTTGTAGAACTGTAAAGGATGTGATTACTAGCTTTTGTCACATATATATATATCTAGAAGTTGGTTTGCGAAATTAAAAATTATCTCGTACCATGCGAGTAAAAAGGCTTTCTTCTCTTTTAACTTGTGGCATTTAAGTCTTTAATTAAAGATTGAACCTTACTAGAAAATTAGTAGCACATTAAATAAATTAGCAGGTTGGATAGCATACAATTGGTAAGCAAAGATGTCTTCATATATAATCAAGTAAGAAAAATAAAATTCTAAAAACTTAAAGAAAATAAAAAAATAACAAAATCCAGTAGAGAGTTGTAACTACTCTCTTGTTTTAGCTCTCTTCTCCCAACAAACCTCCATCCTCCAAAGTTGTTTCCCGATCATACCACTGAGCTGATTGTCTCTTGATTTATTCATGCACTTGTAATTTTTTTGTCATTGAATTTTAAGTTATTGCAATATATAGGTTATTTCGCAAAACAATTAAGAAAAATAAGTCACATGTGATCAATGAGGCTATTATTTTGTTTAACATGGTTGTAGACACTGGAGTGGCCTAGAGGTGCTAATTGACTGTTGTTACTTCATGTTTTGATGTAATTTATTTGGGTATTGACATTTCCTCAAAAGTAAAAGCAATATATCAAATCTATCTCGGACAAACAGAGAATTAAACATGTCTTAGAATGACCAAAGATGAACTTCCATGTCTTAGAATTAGACATGTTAAAGGACAATATACTTTTTGCTTAAATCTGTCTATGAATTTTGTAAACTTTAATTTGTTTTCTTCTGTTTTTTCTAGCATAGGTTGATTGAATGAATTCAATCATTTTTTTCAATAAGATTGAGTTTTATTTTGTCAAAAAAGTTTTAACCGATGGAAATATTATTCAAGACAAAATTTTTTTACACGTGGATCCGGATCCGATCGGTGGACCCGATGGATCCAGATTTTGATCTTATTTTTATGGACCCGATGGATCCGGATCCAGGTGTGAAAAAATTATATGAATTTGGATCTAATAGGATCCTGTCCAGATTCGATCCGTTGCCATAAGTCGCTCACGTAAGTATTACTAGTTGTATCTCAGACATGATTAAATAGCTCAGCCAGCCTAAAGGAAGCAACAATCAACAATGCTTGCGCTGAATGTATAGGTGGAATAGAGGTACAGAGATGTGATATTTGTTAAATAAGACAGATGCACTAGAGAAGATGGTTTTGGACTAGATAATAAGCCATCTTCTCCAGGTGGCTGATCAAATTGTTGCTTACTTGCTTGGCATAGAAATCAAGTAGTTTGACTCACTATCCACTTTTCTTCAAGTTAAGAATTCAGCTTGACATCTCTTAGGTTAGAACGAAGTTGAAGAAAAACAAAAAGCATACATTTCTGTGGGAGCTCTGTTAAACAAGAGATACCTACATGTATGCAATAAACATAATAGCATGCCGAAAGAAAGGGAGCAAACACACACCAAACCGTAATCAAATCATTACTATTCATTAAGAGTAGCAATCCCAATCTAACAAAATAAGAAGGGCAGTCCGGTGCACTAAGCTCCGGTATGCGCGGGGTCCTGGTAAGGGCTAGACCACAGGGGTCTAAATTCAAAATATTTGTGGGAGGATTAATAATAGGCAAAGATGGCAAAATGCTTATACACCAGAAATCTTAGCAGATATTCCCTTCTCTTCATCACTATTTCCATAGTTGTGGTTGTCCTGCTTAGACAGAGCAGAATCCCGTTGTGGTGGAGCAGTAGTAACAACACCAGTTACAGATTGCTGATAAAGAACACCTCCAGCAATGGTGAACAACAAGCACATTAAACCAAATGGACTAGCATGCTTATCCCAAATGAGAACATTAATCGCAACTGTCAAGAACTTATTCACAACCCCAGTTACTGTGAAAGCAGTAGCAGAGAGTGATTTCCTTGCTGCAAACCCAAAGAAACTGATGAGCAGTCCAAACACGCACGATAATGACACTGCCGCAAAGGCAACAGGGTTAAACAAGGTATTCGATCCCGATCCCATAGCAATGAACACGTCAACATACTCCCCAGTAATAATCCAAAATATAGGAGCCATCATCAATGACAACAAATTGTTGTAGAACACAAAGCCCCAAGTACTGAGGCCGAGATTAGTTACCATATGCTTGATGTAAACCATCTCAGTTGTAATGGTTACCAAGTACGCCAACGCCCAAGAATAAGCAGTGAGAGTAAAACCTGAATCCGTAGCAACGTACCCAACAGCACCACCCAAAATGATGAACAAAGATAGAAACGTCAACTTAGAAGGGCATGGTTGCTTCCTAAAGGTTGTATCAGCAACAGCAACAAGCAGAGGTGTACAGGATCTAAAGACTATGAAAGTATCGACATTGGCATGGCGTAAAAGATTAGTGTTGGTGAATATTGCCAGGTAAAAAACAAGGGCAGCAGGCAAGAATTTCTTGGCATTGTCCAAGGTGAAGGGATCATGATGCAACAACCCGAATTTTCCCAAAAGCCAAACCCCTAAAGTTGAAGTTAGGTACTGCAATGCAGTGAGAAGACCTGGATAGTTGAAGTTAGTTATAGCAAACTTGTTAATCACAGCAAGCAAGCTGGAACACAGGGCATATCCAACCACAAGACTGCTAATTGCATAATATTGCTTCGATGCGTCTAATCTGATTGAAGACATTTCTATTCTCTTAATCCTAACCTAATTTCAATGCCACAATCTGTTTCAAGATTTCAACCAACAACACATTACTATTTATCAAGAGGGTTTCTGTTAATGAGGATTAGTGATGGATGAATCTTGAAATTAAAGATAGAACACTGAACCCAACCAATAAACAAAAAAGGGACAGAATTTAAAGGTGAATAAAGAAATATCAGAAGGAACCTCACGTGATTGATCTGAAAAATACTGAGCGGAGTGGGTTTTTGGAGCAGTAGTAGTACAGACAGACAGACAGAGTACTATTATCAAATCTGAAATGGCTTCATGGGAGCGAGGGATATAGGTAAAATGACCGATTATCTGGCTGGGTGGGTACGTACGACAATGTAAAAATCTCGATCCAGGTTGACTAGGTCATTTTTAATTTTCTTCTTTGAAAAAAATTAATACTGCACTAAAACAACTAATTCTTTATGTTATATTTTACTTTTATATAATAATCTTTTATCCATAACTCCTATAATCATTTTTAAAACAGTAAGATCTTTGTTCTATAACAATGGAGTTTTCTTTTGGTAATATAACAATCATCTTTTTAGAAATTGAATCTTACCAGTAATAGGTATAGACATTTTATTCAAATAATATAACACTTTAACATATTATTATAACAAAAAAATTATACGAATATATTTTATCATTAAAAGATTTCATTCCCTTGGTAATCTTGTATAAAGTGGTGACAGAGTGCTACCATTTAGTATTATGTAGTATTAGATTTCTTTAATTTTTAGTAAGTGAAATATGCATATTTTTGAGATTTTAAATTTAAATAATTTTTTAATATTTTTGTAATATTAAGATTTTTAAAAGAAAAAATGGATAACTTTTATCTATAAGAATCAAATGTTGTTATAGGGGTATAACAATCAATCGTTATAAAAGTAAAAAAATTAGAACAAATGATGTCGTTATAGAGACGCTTGTCTATACTTACTTTTGTGATAAAAATATACCATTTGTTTACCTAGTGGTGTTTGTCATACGACATCAGAGACATATTTAGAATTTACATTTTAATGGGTGTAATTTCTTAGATTTTTAGCATTGAAATATTAATATTATCAATTCAATTTTAGTATTTGTTGATTTTTTACACTATATTTATATTTCGTGTAAAAAAATTATGGGTTCAGATGACCCCGACGAAAAGACAACATCTCCGCCCGTGCAAGTATGATACGGTATTAAAATTTTGATTCGATAATATCCGCTTTTGATTTTAAAAAAAGTCATACAATTACCATACCAGATTAATTTGATATGGTTCATTATTTTGAAGTTCAATTTTCGTAAAAAGTGGTATTGTAAATCGGTAATCATAGTTAATTTGTTTGACTTTAATTATATATAGTAGAGAATTATGACTTCGACTTTTCAGGAAAGATTACAAATATATCATATTAATACCTTAGTCATACAAAAAAATTCAAGAAAATTGAAAGCATTCCCTTCGTTAATTAATTATTACAAAAAAGACATTTCAATCGAGACAAGCAATTACTATAAATTTTACATAATCTAAAAAGTCAAAATTTAAATGCATACAATTCTAAAAATATCATAAACACAAAGATAGTAAAAAAAAAAATACCCAAAATTAAGTTAGATGTCTGAAACAAATACTTTGCAATTTTTAAGATGACATTAAATGAGATTTAATTTGTAATACTCTTTTATTATTTTAATTTACAAAAAAATCTTAGGTATAATCAAATATGTTGAGATGTTGATATCTCAATAATGGTTCGAGCTTAAAAACAATGTTTTGATAATTGACAAAATGTATCAAGAACAGTCAAGTACAAGGAGGATTGAAGGAAGATATTGAAGAGGATTATCTATAGAAAAACGCTCTCTAGCTTGAAACCTAGCTATCGTAAAACCACTTATTCATCTGCAGGCATGGCCAATCCAACCGATGGATAGCCACCACCGATGGTTATTCTACTCTCTCTTCAACATACACAACAATCTCATAAGTTGTTACAGCTTATTCCTGTAAATGAGCCTAATATTTGCCTAACCCTAACATGAACGAAGTGTCTACATCCACGAACCCTAACCCTTCTAGTTTGCCTTGATGAAATATGCTAATCTATTAAAATCGAAGTTAGGACCAAATACACCACATGTTCCACTGAAGCCAATGGTTTTCCTGCATGAAGAATTACATGTATCCTGGAAGTCATCAGAGGTCAAATAACTTATCATTCAAGAGAACTTACAATATGAACTTTTGGGTAAGTTTGCATATGGCACAGTCGATATTAAGGAGTTAAGGGAAGTCATTCCAGATCAGTGTGCTATTGAAGGTTCTTGCACAATTGGCTTAATAGAAGACAAACACATATTAATTAGACTATCTTTTACTGGAGAATTATGTTAAGATGTAATTTACACCGGCTTATTACATCAAAGTGTAGTCTAGATATTGTCAGATGAGTCAATTAATTTGGAGTCATTGATTTAAACCAGACGAAGAAATTTCGTAGTTGTATCATGAAGAAGCTTTCTAAAGTTTCCTCCAAATTTCTTTGCAAGGAAAAAATCTTCTTAATGGCATCAACAATGGGTAGATCTTTGAAAGTTGACTTGCCACTACCAATAGAACAAGACCTAGATGTGCAAAAATTAAAGTGGAGATAGATTTATTAGCAGAACATCCTTAGAGATACACATATCAAAGGAAGATGAAGTGACAAGCAAAGTGCAATCAAAGTGGATAAAAATTAACTATGATTATCTTCCTAAGTACTGCAAACATTGTAAATTACAACGACATGAAAAAGAAATGCAGGGCTTTACATCTTGAATTGGAAAAATACTACGAGAGAAGAGATGAGAAAAGAAAGCAAGGAATTTGGAAGCAATAATGAGGTTGGTAATGTTGCTAATCATAGAAGAACCTTGACAAGTGGGAAGGTTGTTGGGAATGTACATGCAAAGCAAAAGTGGATGAAAAAGAGATACATAAAATATTTAAGTAGAGTAATCCTAGGAGAAGTAGGGGAGAATAGCAACCAGGAAAAGGATGACAAGATAGAAACACATAATATCTTTGACATCATAGGCGATGTTGAGAAAGAGGATAATAGGAACCTTGAAGAGGTCACTCCTGCTAATCAACAAGTAACACAAGATGAAGTAAAGAATAATGAGCGGCAAGTCAAGGTGATAAGTCTATAGAAAAGCAAAACACCAAACAATAATAGCTACAAAGAAGAAACAGTATAGAAAAGCAGAGACAATCGTCCAATGAAGATGAGCATTAAAAATAAAACTAGATCATGCAATGGGATGAAAATGGACATAAGTGACATTAAAAACAAAGATCAGGAGAAAGAGGACGAGGAAGAAGTTAACTTAAGTGGTAAAGACAGTCCTGGAAATTCAAAATTATCCCAAGGTAAGCAGCAATCATCAACCAAAAGTTCTGCATCTAAATCACAAAAAGAAAAGGGCATGCAAAAGGAGGAGTTGCAGAGTCAGGAAGTCAACAAAAAGTGGCAACTGAGGTACATTCATCAACTGAAGCAGTAGATCAAGGGGAAAGAAAGAGTACATCTGGAGATACAAAAAAGGTAGATGCTAAGGCATTTGAGGTGATTAGGAGACATCATGATACATGTCAATTAATTCATGCAGAACCAAAGAATACAGATAAGAAGCTAGACAAAAATGGGAAAAAAGATTTAGATGTTCATTCAATTATTCATAATATCCAGGCTTTGGCTAAGGCTTGAGATCTATCACCTAAGCATATTGATAAAGGCATAGGAAGGGGCAAGAAGAAAAGCATCTGAGATACAAGTGTTCCACCAAATGGTGGAGTTCAAATAAGAAGAATTATTAATAAATTTAGTAATCTATGATGAATGCAATCATTTAAAATATTAGATCGGTTAATATAATGGATATATTTCCAAGAATAATGAAGATACATCAAAAGTATCACTTTGGTTTCATAGGTTTACTAGAACCTTTTCAGGATGCAGACCAAATAGAAACATACAAAAGGAGAATTCGTTTACAAACTGCTATTATAAATAGTTCGAGAGAAGATATAGGCTTTAATAGATGATATGTTTGAAGTTAAGGTTATGATGAAATTCAATTTGAACTTGAACCTACACCAGGAAATAGGGAGAGGTTGCACACGATACAAGCAGATCTAAATGGATATTTACATCTAGAGAAGGAATTTTGGAAACAAAAAGCAGGAATGCGATGGTTTCAAGATGGGATAGAAATACCAGATTTTTTCATGCATATGTATAGGGCATGAGGAAAAGATTATAGCTTAAGAGAATCCAAGATCAGAATGACAATTGGATAGAAATGAAAGTAGGGATTTCTGAAGAAGCTATTAGGTTTTACAGAGAACAGTTCACAAAGGAGGATCCTAATAATTTTGAGATTTTGGATCATGTACGACAGATGATCACTGATGAGAAGAAGACCTTGATAGGGGATATGCCAATTGAGGAGGAAGTGATGAGACTAGTCTTCAGTCTAAATGGAGAAAGTGCAGGTGGACCGGATGGTTTCACTGGTTTGTTCTATCAAACATGTTGGGAAATCATAGGAGGTGATATTACAAATATGGTTAAAGCCTTTTTCTATGGTGTTGAATTACCAAGGTTTATTACTCATACTAATATGATTTTATTGCCTAAGAAGGATATAGTCAGTACATTCTCAGATATGAGACCAATTAGCTTAAGTAATTTTGTGAATAAAATCTTTTCAAGATTGATTCATGAAATAATGGTGAAGGGATTAGTTGATATCATTTCATTAGACCATTATGGTTTTGTGATATGGAGAAGTATAGTTGAAAATGTTCTACTCACCCAGAAGATCATTTCAAAAATTAGAATGAGAATCAAGACAACCAATGTAGTTATGAAACTAGACATGGCTAAAGCATATGATAGGGTATCTTAGTTATTAATGACCAAGATATTGAGGAAATTTGGTTTTTTAGAAAGATTGATAGACATGATTTTCGAACTAGCAAGCAACAATTGGTATTCGGTGCTAATAAATGGACAACAATAGGGTTTTTTTCAATCATTCAAGGGGTGTTAAATAGGGTGATCCATTGTCCCCTCGCTTTATTTATTTTGATTGTTGAAGTGTTGACAAGGAACCTCAATGCCCCACATTAGGTTCCACAATTCAGAGAGTTTATGTTACGACCCCTTTCGGGCGTCATGGTGGCACCTACACTTTTTCCACTAGTAGGCGAACCACTTCCTAAATTCATTAACATAAAGGATAACAATAGGCGCAAATAGAAGAATAATTAATAAGACTGTCTTGCCATAAATATAAATAAGTAACCGAATCTGAATATCTAATTATTACAACTCTAAAATCATATCTGTCAGTATAAGAGCACTAATATTGACATAAGAAGTCTGAATAGTCTGAGAACTGTCTCAAGAATACAATAAAAAGACATAAGTAAAGAGAAAGTATCCAGGGCATGTTGTGAAGAGACAGTCTCACCCCGAACACTCTAATTTCCCAAGACTGGACTCAGTCACGTAGTCTGGAACTGGTAGAAGATGTTGTATCTGCATCTAAAAATAATGCGGCAAGTGCAGTATGAGTATACAATATACCTCCGTAAGCATCATAGGTCGACAACGACGGAATACATGTAACTGACATAGATACCAAATTGACTCTCAAATAATCCTATTCTACAAGTCTAGTAAAATTAAACCACCTTATTGAATAAAGGGTTCAACACTCAACAACTCGAAATCATCAACATGAATTCACCTTATCATGACAATCAATCCAAATCAAGTGCAAATCTCAATGTAATCAATGTGTATGAGTGAATGATATGAATGAAATGCAAGATACATTTTCATCAACCGGTATACACACTCTATAGGCTTTGTCATATAGATATGACCCATGGGAGACCCGTGCCGTTCATATACCGCTCCTAGCCACCCGAAATTACCATGATTCTGACTAGAGCCCAAGACCCATTTGTCGAGCCATATCAAATCATTATCACCATCTCAAGTGTTTCTAAACCATCTCACAATAGTATCATTACCTTTCCTTTTCGGTCTGCTTGGACCCACAACATTTCCATACCACTCTACTTTCAAAATCACAATAATCATGAGTGTATGAATGCAACAGTTATAAGGTAGGTGTCATGTGTATGAGATGCAATCAAGTCCAAGAGATGAAATACACATGCTTTAGAAACATCACAACACATAATTCCATATAATCAGTCTTTCATATCAGAAGCACTATGTGATGAGTAAACACAACCAATATCAATCAATGGAGACAAACTCAAGTAATGGCGACAAGCCCACTTAATGACGGATCGGAATCAACCCATTCCCTAAATCACCCATCAAGATAGTTCAACACCCGTACCCACCTAAGTGCTCATTATAGCCACTAAGGTGGGACCCCAACACGCCCAATACCTCTCAATTTTTATAACAACCATATGGTTCTATCAAAGTTTAGTAATATTAAACCATAGCCTACCTCGGAGCCAAGCGGGTGCCACGAACCTTAATCTACTGCCAAAGTCTTGCCCTTGTGAAACGCCTCATAGTATTCATAGTCTAACACATAAATTCTATGTTAATAATGTATTCTAATACAAATACAAATGCATAGCCTTTCAAAACAGCCGAATATCCAACCCCCAAATTGACCCTGGGCCCACAAGGTTAAAGATCGGAACTTTAGTACTCTAAAATTATGAAAACACTCTAATTGGTCATATTCTTAAGTTAATTTAGAATCTAAACACATTTAGGCTTCCAGTTGCATGAACTTAGTAAAACCCCAAATTAGGAACCCTAGATTTCCTCCCAATTTCACATGGAATCCAATTACGAAATTGAGCATTACAAGATATCATACTATCATTATCCAACTCTTATTTGCAATATTAAAACATAAGGATCAATACTTAGTCTCTAATTTCATAGTTTTAAGCCTCTTAATATCTATCATGAACCCTATATTTAGTTTATCCCAAAACAAGAATAGAACATAGATTAAAGAAACATAAACAAGATTAACTAATGGAAATGGATGAGAAACTTACCCCCAAAGTGCAATAAAGATGCAATCCTTCAATGGTTTCCTACCGAGCTCAAGTCCCAAAATATGAAAGTGGGGAAAGTGATTTCGAAGTAGGATTTTAATTCTAGGTCTGGAAACAGCGATCTCGCTTCGGCGAAATCGACCGCGCCGAAGCGAATTGCTTCTGTGGAAAAATTTCCGCAAAAGCGGCCCAACATAATGTACCCAGATGTCGCAAAATCAGAGAAATTATCGCAGAGGCGGATCGCATCTGCGCAACAAGGACCGCAGAAGTGGACATCCTGAACCCTGCCAAGGCTCGCATCTACAAACCAACCTCCACAAAAGCGGCCACTGGTCCGCTGGTGCGACACACCAGAAACCATCAACTTAAGAAACTTAGTAACTTTTCACCAAACACTCGAAAAATTCCTGAGACATTCCGGATACAAACCGGACATGATACCCAAGTATAAAAGATACTACAAAATCGCTCGCATACTCAGATTTCTCATAAGACCAAGCTAAGGCCAATTTTTCTACGAAAATAGCTGAAATACTCAAGTTTCACAAATTTATAAATAGTAACACAAAACACATCCGAACGCCTCGATAAGTAAACCAAGGACTTAAATAAATCATAAATGACGCTCTGGACCTACCAATAGTGACGAAACCTAAAAACAAACACATATACTCAAAAGTCAACTTTGGGTCAACTATATCATTTCAAAACTATCCAATTTTGGATTTTCTTCCAAAATTCATATAAAATAACCTTGAGAATCGTGGTACCCATCCTGCGAGTCCCAAACCCCACAAAGATCCTATAGGAAGGGTAATTTGGTCAAACAAAGGTCTTTAGCTAAAATGACCGGATGAGTTGTTACAGTTTGGGATGCCTAAATGGATTCCTAAGGTGAATCATTTAGCATATGCTGATGATATAATTATTTTCTCTTCAGCATATGTTTTATCTTTACAATTAATTATGGAGATTTTGAGGAAGTATGAGAAAATATCTGGCCATAAGATCAACAAGGAGAATAGTTCAGTTTATATGCATAAGAATGTTCCAGGAGATGTGAGTTTTATAGTTGAAATCGCTACGGGAATTGGTAGAAAGGATTTTCCTTTCATTTATCTAAGCTGTCCAATTTATCATAGTAGGAGAAGAAATGATTTTTTCAATAGTATTCTTATGAAGATAATGAACAAGTTGCAAAGCTGGAATGGAAAACTTTTATCATTTGGGGGTAGAGTTGTTCTTATTAAACATGTGCTACAGAGCATGCCAAACCATTTACTGTCTACAATCAATCCACTCAGACAAATGCATATGATGTTTGCTCAATTTTTGTTGGAGTAATACAATTGGAGAAAGAGTAAACACGAGCTTCTTGGTCTCATTTATGTATTCCACTAAATGAGGGGGGACTAAGATTTAGGTCACTACATGATGCGTCTATGGCTTTATTTTGCAAATTATGGTAGAATTTTAGGATACATACTTCCTTATGGAGTGAATTTATGAGCAACATGTATTGCAAAAACGAAAATAATGTGGTGGTGCATTGGAAGTATGGATCCCAAATTTGAAAGAAATTGTTACAGGCTAGAGATTTGATTGAACACCAAATATGGTGGCAAAAAGAAATGGGTAATTGTTAGTTCTTGTTTGACAACTGGACATGGATGTGTGCTTTATATTATGCAGTTCACGATGGTGGATATGATGATAATGTTCAAAATATATCTAATTTAGTGGTTAAAGGACAATAGAGTACGGATAGATTGAATACCTTATTATCATATGATATTGTGCAACATGTTATCACTACTATTAATCTACCTAGAGAGGGAAAAGGAATGGACAGGTCATGGTGGATATTATATACAAAGGGAGAATTCTCAGTCAAGTCAGCATGTGAGTATATTAGACTGAGTGACCAACAAATAGAGGCTTATAAGTACATGTGTATGAAAGTATTTCCCTTTAAGATATCATTTTTTCTATGGTGGTGTTGGAAGTATAAAGTACCATTGGATGATGTATTGAAGAGAATGAATTACAATATTGCATTCAGGTGCTGGTGTTGTTCAAATCCTATGGATGAGACAATTCAACATCTGTTTGTCACCTCTTTTTCAACTAACAAGACTTGGTCCTACTTTTCTTCTTTACATGTCTTAATATGGAGGGATTATAATTACAACAGAGGATAGTGAAGTGGTGGCAGACTCTTATAACAGGGAGACTGAAATAAATATTCTAGATAGTCCCTACTATCACCATTTGAGAATTGTGAAAAGAGAGAAATGCCATCAAACATGGGGGGAAATATTAGTTAAAAGAGTTATCTACCGGATCTATGTAACAATTCAGAGATTAGTTATGATCATAAACCCATCAATTAGACAGGTGCCTAATAGATGGGATGCTCGATTCGAGATGTTATAAGGAGGAAGAACCCAACTAAAGGTTACAAAGGTGATTTGAGAGTTTACGCCATCATGTAGGATACTATGTAACACTTTGTTGGAATCTCAAGGGAGAATCCATGTAAAATTTCCTATGGTTTTTTCTTAAGTAATTCATAAGAAAAATCTTCTTTATGCTCAAGCAGAAGCATATAGATTAATACCATCATTGGAGCAGAAATAATGGCTATCAATATGGAAGCTTTGAATTTTTGCATAACTAAACATTTAGACCAAACCGACTCACAAATGGTTTAGAGATTACTTTCAGAAGGATGAAAACCACCATGAAATATTGCAACATGGGTTAAGGACATACAAGAAATCAACAACAGTATGGAGGTCAAGTTTTTTTTTAATTTTGTCCTATTAGGGCATTTTATATAATATTAAAAACAAAAGGACAAAAAAGTCCAAAGTCATCCAACAAAAGCAAAAATATAGAAATATAAAAAGTAAAAGAAAGGAAAGTACGAGGAGGGGCCTATTTCTAATTGTTGCCCTAAGTTTTCACAGATGTGCTATCTCGTTTGTGTCATTTCTCTCTCTAGAATCCTCTCTTCAATATTACAAAAATAATAATTCAGCTCATGTTCAATGCCAAATTGATGCTTTTCTTGACGAGTTGCTGATTTTCATCTCCAGAAATGGATGGAACCTTGCATAAATTCACTCAGGTTCATTATTCTTCACGTTTCCATCTATTTTCCACCATTGATGTTGCTTTTTATATGATATCTGTTGATTCTCTGTGTTGCATGTTGTAAATCGAGCCTCATCAATGTGATAGTTCTCCATTTTGGGCTTCGTTGCACTTCCAAATCTTGCATCAACTCTTATTTCCCTTTTACGCATCCTCTACTAAACGATTGAACTTGTATCAACCACAAAATAACAAAAAGTTGGTAAGTTATGTCCAACTTTTTGTGTTTTGTTGTTTTCATGGTGAAATGTTGTCCTTATATCCCATTCCCCAACAAAAGTTGCTATGTTTCCTCCTTTTCTATTTCTTACTAGCCAAATTTGTCATCTTTCTTTGCCTGGTAGTGTTCCTGTGTATTTTGACCATTGCTTGCACTTGTATCTTCATTTTTGAACTCTAATTCTCAAATAGGATAGGTGTGATTTGTCACTGTTAACTATCTTCTTGCATGTACTGTCTAAATTCCTAAAGTGTTGACAAAATACACTTCATTAATCAATTATATGATTAGCTAGTGCATCATTACCCTCTCTAATAATGAGAGCGTATATTATCTGCCTTCTTTCAGTTAATTCCCTTATTCCTCCATTCAATTAGCAATGTTCCATGGAGGTTTCCATCATTCCCCCAAAAACTTTTGTATAAACTATGAGTCTGTCTGAACAATAATCTTATCAATATTATTATTGTGACAGTACCTCATAGCTTGTGCAATGGCAAAAGTCTCAACTTCATTATTTGTAACATGTCCCATCTTCTCTCGCTTGAGCATATGTAAGATCCCCTTCCTCATTTATTAAACAAAAACCATAGGCTCCCACTCTAAGATTTCCCCTCAAAGTTCCATCAGTGTTGCGAATGAGCCACCCTGATTGAGGAAAATTCCACACCACCTTTGTAACCTTCAATTTCGCCCTTCTTCCTTCCATCTTGGTTATCAAATCTGCTCACTGTTAGGTATTTGAATGATGGAAGGATTCCTTACTTGTACCATTCTTTGTATAGTAGCATAGATCTTATAAAAACATCTTCCCACTAGTCTTTTCTCTCCATGCTTAATGGCAGTTCTCCCTTTTCTTAGTTCCCAAATAATAATAGTTGGTACAACTTGATAGATTGGTTTGAGCATGTCTGTCACTAGAGTTTATGACCACTTTATTATTCTCTATTGCAATTGAAGTACCTCAATATTTATACCTGCAAAAGAAGACAAATAGGACCATGTCATGTTAGCAAGATAAGAATTGATAAAAAGATGTTGAGTTATCTCCTCCATAGGATTTGAGCAATACCAACATTTAGATACCAAATTAATATGCATCCTTCTCAATATATCATTCACATGGATTTTAAACTTCCAACATCTCCACATGAAGAAATAAATTTTGAAAGGAATGCCTTTTATCTGCATATAGTTATAAATATCCAACTTCTGACTTCTCAGTCTCAAATACCCCCATGAAAATTTAACTGTAAATTCTCTATCAGTTGTCAGTAACCATTATGGTTGTTCTAGACCCTTATCCCACACACTTGTGGTTTAATGGTGTCTATAATATGCTGCAGAACATCAGTTGTTATCACTGTAGCCATCTTTTCTACATTCCAATCCCCATCTGCAATCAACTCATTCACATTTTGAATAACATTATCATAACACTCATCTGGTACTACATAATACGAGGCCCACAACCCTGTCCAATTATCAAACCAAAATTGAGAATTTCCCATTTTAATTTGCCACCAGATTTGATGTTCAGTGATATACCTTACCTGCAATATTTTCTTACATGCCTGAGATCCATGCTTTCATTGAACTATGAATGGATTCTCCTTTTTACAATATTTTTTACTTAGGAATGCACTCCACAATGATGGTTTTGTTCTAAAGTTCCACCAAAGTTTATAGTATAAAGGCATAGAAACATCATGCAAAGACCTAAATCCCATCCCACCTTCCTCAGTTGGCAAACATAGGTGAGGCCAAGAAGCCCAATGTCTACTCTTTCCTACTATAATATTACTCCAATAAACCTAAGCAAACATCATATGCATTTGATTTATTACCACAACATGTGGATTTACAACAGATAATAGATTAATAGGAAAACTTTGTAGAACATGTTTAATCATAACTGCTCTGCCCCCCAAATGAAAGCATTTTCTCTTTCTATGATTGAAGTTTGTGCATTATTTTCATCAGATAGCATTAAAGAAATCCTTTCTCCTCATACCGTAGTAGATTGGACACCCTAAGTATGTGAAAGAGAAATCTTTCCTTCCAATTCCAGTTGCCACCTCCACAGTAATGCTCACATCCCCAGGAACATTATGTTGCATATAAACCGAGCTTTTCTCTCTATTTATCTTCGGCACATAAGTTTTTCAATCTTCCCTAGTATTTTCATGATTAATTTGTAAAGAAACCATATTAAGCGAGGAAAATATGATCATGTCATATGCATAGGCCAATCGGTTCACTTTAGGACTCCATTTAGACATCCCAGAGCCCTTAAACCGAGGTTTCGATGTAGATCATTAAGATTTCTTGTTAGGACTTCGCAACTAGAATGAAAAGTGTATGAGAAATAGGGTCCCCTTGCTTAACCCCCCTTGAGGATTGAAAGAAACCTTTTAACGCCCATTTTATCAATAAAAAGTACCAATTATTACCGATTATCCTAAATACCATATCCACCACTTGCTCTAAAAGCCCATCTCCCTTAATACCTTTGTCAAAAATAACAAAGACACTCTATCATATGCTTTAGTCACATCTAGTTTAATCACCACATTAGCATTCTTGGTTCTCGGCCCTATGTCTGCAATAATCTCATGAGTGAGTAGTACATTTTCAACAATACTTCTTACTTTTATGAACCCAGATTGATTTAAAGATAAGATATCCCCAAGGTAGTATACCAATATTTCATGAATTAATCTTGAAAATATTTTGTTCACAAAATTACTTAAATTAATTGGTCTCATATCTGAAAAGGTATTAATGATATCTTTTTTAAGCAACAAGACCAAATTAGTATGAGTAGCAAATCTAGGCAATTCAACACTACACAAGAAAGATTATACCATTCAGGTTCATACACATATTGAGGGAGGGTATTCAGATAGTATATGCTCTGGCAAATCAGGCCCTTGACAAAGGGTCCTTTCAATGCCAAAGCTTTCAAGAATTGAAGGTGGACAAAAGGAGAATTATAAATAGTGTCAAGTTTCAAATTCCTTACCTAAAAAATAGAACTAAATATTGATATGACAAGGGAGTATTTCATAGAGACTAGTAAGATTCTTGATGCAAAAGTTTACACGGGACAAAATCAATCATACACATATTCTTTCACACTAGCACAATAACATATGTTCAAACACATCAGGATAAACACTTGAAAAAACAAGGCAAAGACACTCAGGAATGGCAAGTTTAAATTTTCATATGAGAATGGAAATGAAGCTTACCAACTGTGGTTTCAGATACTTTTCATAGGTGAAAGTCAGTCTTTGCCCAGAGAATCGAGGAACACTTCCAATAACAAACCAGGGTTTGGAATCGTGATGAAACAAGTATACAAAAGGTTGATCAACACATACAGGACAACATCGAGAGCAGATATCAAAGAATTTCACAGGTGCAAAGGAAAAATACAACAAGCATCGCAAGTACAACTTCTCCGAATTTTTGAGCTAGACGGAGGAAGACCGAGTTCGATATACATTGATGCAAATTAGCTCAAGCATGTATGGAAGTAGATTTTGACAATGAAATTCGACTATCTCATCATTTTTGCGTCGGCGACAAACCAAGAGACAAATACATCAACAACCAGTCGATTAGATGGAGAAGCAAGATCAGAAATGTCTGATTCATTGCATGAAAGACAAGAAGAAGCGAGAAATCAATCAACCACAAATAGATCTGGAGTAGAAATGAAGAAATTAAAAATGGAAGACTTACTTGAGAGGGTACGCAGATATACAATTAACCAACAAGGTGAAGAACCCAACTAGCTAGGGTGCAAATCAGTTACAAAACATCGGGTAGATAAGTTTGGCAACTGATTCATCTCTGATCATCATTTTGCACTGGTGGAGAGTAGAGTGAGATGATTCGAGGAAGAGAGAGAAAAACAAGTAGAAAAATAAGGCAATAGATAGTATTTGTCATAATTTCTATATTTGTTTTGTTTAGAATTTATTTCCTTTTTTGGATGAATTATGAGACCATTTTGGGACCTTAGTTTGTTTCTTTAGTTAAATAAATAAAATGCCCGGCCCGAGCAATTTTTTTTTTTTAAAATGTTAAAGAATCACAAGTCCAAACAGATCCAAATCGAATAAATAAGTTCTCCTCATACTAGTAAGTGGAAAAGTAAAGGTCCCGACCCACTACTAGAAAAAGGGAGAGTTACCTAGATGAGCCAAAAGATACCAATACATCATTTATCATACAAATAGGGACTCAAGTTAGCCTGGGTCCTTACGACTCCCACCTAGTCAACGAGAGAGAGACGAAAGTGAGAGAGCATTAAATCAATCGAAAAATATTAAATCTCTTTCACTAAAGGTTCATTATAGGAGGAGCATAGTTGAAGTCTCATTCCTACGAGAAAGAAGAGCAAAGAATATCAAGAAAATCAAGGAGAAATTATATATTAACAAGTTGTCATCAAGGAAATAAGTCAAATAACTTGATTCTTATGACCATCGGTATGAATCTTTTCTCAAACATATAATTTGCTTAAAATTTACTTGCATTGCCCCATATCTTTAGACAATGTTCCCTGTGTCGAAAGGGGAAACCCCGATGAATAGGCCCTTAGAACTTTGAAATGATTTTCAAGCCTCCGTAGTCTCTTAAAAACCTTAACGACTCACACTTTATGAAAACCTTACAATTCTTCCAAATCACAAAGCTTAGACTATCAAAACAAAGTCTATTCTAATTTAAATTCCTCGTTTAAATACCTAGAATCCTCTCACAAATCTCATTTCCCTATCTCTTGGTCGAACAAAAAAACAAAGATGAAGTGCTCTAAAAATATTAACACTTCAAAATTCATCAATGTCTACCTCTCAATCATCCATAAAATATATAAATGCTCTCTAGACAAAAACCTTAAACCTACAAAAACTTGTATCTTTTGCGGTTGGCATGGCCAATCCTGCCGATGGACAGCTACCTCCGGTGGTTCCACCTCCTGATACCGCCCCTACACTATTCCAAGATGAGTTTCCTCTATTGATATCATTCAACTCCTACCACTAAACCTAATCATACTGAGACAAATAAAGATATACTCTACATCTAACAACCCTTATAAAGCACTTGGTGGTAATTATCCTGGACTTTTGAAGCCCATTGAGAAGAAGGAATTATACACTATACCACCAAGAGCTCTAGTTTATATTGACAGGGAGCCTGATATGACATGGAAATCCTCAGAAGTTAAAAAGCTCATCATATATGAAAATTTACAATATTCAATCATTGATAAATTTTCATACGACATAATAGATATTAAAAAGTTAAGGAACGCAATCCCTGAGCAATGTTCAGTTAAAGGTCCTTGTACAGTTGGAATAATGGATGATAGACATGTGCTTTTAGACTAGAATTACTGGAAGATTACATCAATGTTCTAGCTAAACCAGAATATTACATCAAAGTACACGCAAGATGTTGTCAGATGAGGCCTTTAATATGGAGTCCATGATTTAAACCTTCTGAAGAAACATCTATTGTAGTTTCCTAGATAAGCTTCCGTAAATTGCCTCCCAATTTCTTTGCAAAGGATGCAGTGTTCTCCCCAGCCTCTATGGTTGTAAAACCTCTGGTGGTAGATTTGGCTACAATAAATAGAACTAGACCAAGATGTAAAAAAGTAAGGTGGAGTTAGATTTGATTGCAGAACATCCCAAGAGAATTCATATTACTGAAGAAGATGATGTAACAGGCAAAATACAATCTAAATAGGTAAACATTAATTATGATTTCTTGCCAAAATATTACAAACACCGTAAGTTACAAGGGCATAATGAACTCGGAGTGTGGAGCTCGAATCCGAGTTGGACAAGAATATAAACTGGAATTAAGATAAGAAAACGGTGACAAGAGACAACCGAGAAGACAACACTAGTGATCCTAATCAAAGAAAGCGGGGAAACAATGGAAGAGTATGGGGATTTATCGGGGGAAACAAGAGTTGATGCTAAGAAGGAAAAACAGATACATAAGAGACAAAAGTGACATACTACTAGGAGAAGTAAAGAAGAATTCGATAAATTGGATACTCACAATACTTTCCAAGTGCTTACTGAGGAAGAATAACAGACAGAGCAAAAAGAGGAAGCTAGCAGTCCTCTTAAATCACAACAAGAAGGTAATCAATTGAACAATAATGAGAGCATTAAGGATATTGAATAAAAAGGAGAAAGCAATATAAAAACAATGAAGAGGCAATCAATTCAAGTACAAGGGATAATAACAACATAACAGCTGAGGCCAAAGCAAAGAGTATAGCTAGTACACAAGTTTAGCAAATTACAGATAGTGGCAGAGAATTGGAGGGCAAATGAAGCAATGGTAGAAATAGCGAGTACAAGTCCAAAACATAAGAAAGGCATCGGCCAGTCAAATACAATTAAGAACAGGGGAGAAGTACTACTATAAGTAACAACCACACAGATAAAATCACAGCAAAGGGAAAGAGAAGAGGAAGTAGTAGGGAATACATATTCAAGCATTGGTCCACAAGAAAAAATGCAGATTCAGAGGAGGATATATAGAGACAATATGAGTTTAATGAAGATGACAAGGAGGAAGATGATCATTATCAATCCCGGGAACATCATATAATAGAAAAGGATTCTAACTCTGGAAAAAAAGGAAATTATGTACCAACAAGGATTGGAGTAAAAGAGAAAATGGGAGGAAAACCAGTAGAAAAAGACATGGATATTCACTCAATAGAGAAGAGCATGAAGGCAGAGCAAGAGCATCTGAAATCTCACCAAAGTTGATAGATAAAAGAGTGGGAAGAGGAAAGAAGAAAGCTCCCAGGGATCAGAGTTTACCACCAGGGATAGGGGTACAAACTAGAAGAAATTTTAATTAAAAAAATATTTCATAATGAATGCTATCATTTGGAATATTATGTCAGTCAATACAATGGAGGCCTTTCCTAGGCTGGTACAAATGCATAATAAATACCATTTTGGTTTTATTAGAGTAATGGAACCTTTTCAAGAGGTAGACAAAATTAAAGGATACAAGAGGAGAATAGGTTTACAGTATGCCATGGGTAACTGCTCAGGGAAGATTTGGGTTTTTGTGGATGATATTTTTGAAGTAGAGGTTGTGTCAGACCAAATTCAACACTTAAGTTTAAAACTTAAGTTAAAGGGGACTCAAGAAGATCTGGTAATCACTTTGGTTTATACAAAATGTTCACAAATGGGGAGGTTAGAACTGTGGGAAGACTTATAGGAGATGAGTAATACAATGCAATATCCTTGGTTGATAGGAGGAAATTTCAATACTATTGTGATAGAGTCGAGAGAAATATGAAGGGGTACCGTTACTATCAATGAAATTCAAGATTTCAGAGCTTGTATTCAAAATTGTGGGATAGCTGATCTTGGTTTTAGAGATAGTACTTATACTTGGTAGAATGGCCAAAGTGGAGATGATTGCATTTTCAAAATGTTGGATAAATGTTTAGGAAATAATGCTTTGCAGAATAAATTTCCTGGTATTGATATCACATATTTAATCAGAATTGGATATGATCATGCACCTATGTTGATAACATATACAGGAAATACTGGGCCAATTCAAAAATCTTTCAAGTTTTTGAATTTTTGGGTTAAACGAGAGTCTTTT
The DNA here is from genome assembly GCA_034509755.1 of Anisodus tanguticus. Classification (NCBI taxonomy): domain Eukaryota; kingdom Viridiplantae; phylum Streptophyta; class Magnoliopsida; order Solanales; family Solanaceae; genus Anisodus; species Anisodus tanguticus. Next base: position 29,485,238 of record CM067555.1, on the reverse strand, counting down.
ATTGAGAAGGTGAAGTGTTTGTGGACTGTGAAGAAATTTAAAGCTGGTTTAACACAATGGAGTAAAGAGACTTTTGGAAATATTTTCAAGGAGATGGAAACTCTAGAAGATGTGATTAAAGTACATGAAGCTCAATTTGAAGTATAGTCAACTCCTGCAAATAGAGAAAATCTGCATAGAGTACAAAGCGACTTGAACGTATATTTGTATCTTGAAGAAGAATTCTAGAAACAAAAAGTTTGGGATATAGTGGTTTCAAGATGGAGATAGAAAATATAAGATTTTTTATGCCTATGTACAGGGGAGAAGAAAGAGATTGTAGTTAAAGAGAATACAAGATCAAGGGGGCAATTGGTTGGAATAAAATGAGGAGATTATGGGTGAAGCCCTCGGGTTTTATCAGGATCAATTTTCAAAGGAAGGAGATCCAACAAAATTTGAAATATCGGATCATGCCCCCAGATTAATTAATGATAATATGAGGTATGAAATAATAGAGATACCGAAGAAGATGAGATTAGAAGAGTGGTTTTCAAACTTAATTGGAGATAGTGCAGCGGTCCAGATGGTTTCACTGATTTGTTTTATCAAACCTGACATTTTTAAGTGAGAAGTGGGGATGCGGTGGTGGAGTTAGTGTGTGGCCAAACCCTTGAATTGGAATGCGATGACCATTTCGACTATAATAGATTATGGAGTATTTAAATGTCGCAGTTGAGGAAGATTACCAGAATTATTGGTGAGGTGAAACGTGGCCCCGTATCCATATACCACGCATTGTCTGGCTGCTAACGAGTCACTGTGCCGAAAACCTGGCCCAAATTGGTTTGGGGAAGCCACGGATCGAAGCGGTGGACTCCGGGACGGTGGGCGCGGAAGCGGGGGAGAATTTGGATGAGTCAAAGAAGGCAATTATTTTGTTCTCGGGTAAAGGACAATTTCGGGTAAGGAGAAAAGAAAGAAACAGAAAGCAAAAAAAAAAGACTATTGAATTTGTCTCGGGCAGTGGAGAACAAAAGAGTGCAGAGGACAAAAGTTGGTGTGCTTTATTATTTCTCGGGCATTTGGAAACAGAAAGCAAATGCAGACAACTTGCTTTATTGTTTCTCGGGTAAGAAAAGCGAGGAGTTGCGGTGAAGAAAAGTAATTAGGGTTTAGGTTTTGACTTTTGATACCATGTAAGATTGTATTAATCTCCTTTGGGGAATGTTTCTCATTAATACAAATATATATAGTGTGTACAATGTGGAATCCTAAATACAATAGGGATCATATTTCTATCATAATTATGCATCACTAATAATTATATGAGATATAGAGAATATTTAAATAATATTCACTAACATTTACTATGAGAAATCAAAACATTTTTTTTAATAAAGGAAATGTATTTTTTGTAAGACCGCGCGAAGCGCTAAATATTTTACTTGTTGATAAGTATGCTAGAGTTTTAAAGTAAAAAAATCAACATGGAAGCAAATGAAAGTGAAAAGAAAAAGAAGAGAAGAAGAGAAAGATAATGCCAATGATTATTACCTATACTAATAATAATAATATAAGTTTGAGACTTGCCTCACTGGCCAGCCTATATAAGACGGCATGATTCAGCTAGGATTATTCTATTATGTATATTTTTCTTCCACCAAATAAAACTCTATAATACTTCTATTGCTGTTTTAAAAAATTAAGTTGCCTGATGGAGGAATTGTCCATATTAAGCCCCCGTATGCATTATTTTACCCTTTGCAACGTCAAGCGACACCTCGTAGAACTAGGACACATTTCATCGAATTTGACTTCAAAAAAGAAAAAAACATTTTAAATATTGGAATTATTAATCTCTATGTTACCTAATTAAGAAATTATCAAATACTCCTAGGAAATTAATCTCCGCCATTCATTTCTACCACTATGACGACAATTCCACATAGGATGCCCCCTAAGCTTCCTTTGTCCTCTCCACTAAGACGTCGTCTAATCATTATTCTGCAACACCAATGAACAAATCACAGGATTAATTAATTTCACTGAGCCGAAGAGATTGTCACCATATAAACAAAGTCATTGCAACAATTTAAAGATATACGGTAGCTAGGTACAACAAATTAAAAATAAAAGCAGCTAATTAGCTTCTTGAAGTTGGTACATTTTCATGTAACGTTGATGGAAATTCATTGAGATTTGCCCACAAAGGCCATCAGTTTTTGCTTACTTCCATCAGAGTTCATCTAATATATAATCCTTCAGCGTGCCTTGCCGGAGATTATCTGACTGAAATCTGTCAATAAGTCCATTTTCTCTATTATTTCTGATCGGGATTTTGTTCGCAACTACAATATTCAATCAAGCCTGCCACGTGGTTGTTCCTCAACAAGAAACGCTGGCGCCATGAAGTCGTTCTTTACGGCTTTGTGGATTGTTCTTATTGGGATACAATTGTTGTAGGGAACGAAAAGTAAGTAACTATTACAATGGTAAGAAAGGATAAACTGAATATTACAATAAAGCGTAAATCAAGAACTTAACAAATTGCTTTGTGATTTCTTTGAGTCGAGTGACGACACTGTCTTTAAGACAAGATTGCCCAGTATATCTCCTTTTACGGTGTCGGGCAATAGTCTCCCAAGATACAACAACAACTTAACAATTGAGCAAAGGAAACTCAAGTGTTACTCTTGAAGAACTTTGAGTATAGTAACTTTGCTAGAGAAGAAGAAGATGAATTCGAGAAAATTCTGGAGTATTTTTTTAGTGTTGTGTAGTGTTCTTCAATTGAGCCAAAGACCTCAATTTATAGTGTAAGGAAAGGACCCCTCAACTAGCCAACAAATGACCTTCAATAGCCATGTAATGACACTTAATTGAGAGGTTACATTCAGCCAAATAATGGTGAATTCATGTGCCAAGTAATGGAGAATCAATGCTCTAAAATCAGCCCAAAGGTCAGAACTTTTCAACTTCCCGTTGCAGGATTCTGCCTCCGAAGCGCCGCGACTCTGTGAATTAGCGCCCCTGCTCCAGTAATTGAAGACCCAATTAGCCGCAGCGCTCCCTGGGAGGCGTCGCGGCGCTCCGACGCCTCGGTTCCGACGGGGTTGAGCCGCGGCGATTTCCGACACGTTTCATCTTACACTTCGTACACTTCTTCCTTCATTTACCAACGTGGAATACTTTGTCATTTGGACAAAAACCGTCCATCATTCTATGTCTCAAACATATTACATACGTACCAATATCTCTTTCACTAATGAAATTTGCGATACTTGGCACTACGTGTGCACGTGTGTGGAAACGACATTTCCGACGTGCGGGGCCCCAATTATTTGAGTCATAAATAATGGGATATACTTAATTCCACATTAGTAAATTTCCAACAATCCCCTCTTGAAAGAGATTTTGGCGCACTCACATGGTGCTTTTCCAGCAATCTTTCAGCGGACCGATGTTGCATCTGGATATGTAGCATACGCTTTGAACCTTCCATAGTTGAATACCATCGGACTTACTTACTACGTGGTGAACGTGATATCTTGAACCGTCGGTGTTTAGTGTAAGCCAAGTCAATGGTACCAACACAACAACTTCCCTTACTCTGTTCTTCGTAATGTTTTATCTGTTGTGGTCGTGGACACTTCTTGGATTCTTAAGTGCGTTCATTTTGAGGTGGCCTGTCCTCGCACTTAAATAGGTGGTCTCCTACAAGGTATCCTGCTATACCCCACTTTATAAGTGTTAGGAACCATTAAAAGTTTCCCCAAACCTAACCTCAACCGGTGAGGATCATTAAAGGTTTTGGAAACTTAACCTTCACCCACACTGCGAGATAGCACTTATAGTATATCGCGGGAACGGCTTTGGATTTGGAGTTTCGTTACGAGAAATCACTATCCGAAGTGCTCATTCTTCCACCGAAGCGATCAACCGAACCTTTGACTTAGTTTTCCTATTGAACCTAATTTATGGGATCTCCAGTCAGTAAGGTTGGGTTACCACCGTATTGGTCCTTATACCTTGGGTTTTAAGCCCATTCCCCTAGACAGGCACAACATCTGATCTTTGGTTAAGCCCTTTGTCAGCAGGTTCGCTATGTTATCCTTTGACTTTATGTAATCAATGGATATTATACCCGTGGTGATCAGCTGCCTAACGGTCTTATGTCTCCGTCGAATATAATGAGACTTGTCGTTGTACATAGAACTCCATGCCCTTCCTAGAGCCGACTGACTGTCACATTGGATCATTATAGAAGGTATGGGTTTGTCCTAACAAGGAACATCCTCTAAGAAGTCGTGAAGCCACTCAAATTCTTCTCCTACTTTGTCTAAAGCGATAAACTCGATTCCATCATGGATCGGGCGATGTAAGTTTACTTAGAGGATTTCCAAGACATAGCCCCACCACCAATTGTAAATACATACCCACTGGTGGACTTGGTGTTCTCTATATCAGATATCCAGTTTGCATCACTGTACCCCTCTAGTATAGCTGGATATCTCAAATAATGCAACCCGTAAGTTAGCGTGTATTTCAGGTATCGTAGTACCCGATTCAATGCCTTCCAATGATCATGACTCGGATTACGGGTAAACCTAGCCAACTTGTTGACTGCATAAGCAATATCGGTCGGTGCGGTTTGTTATGTACATCAAACTACCAATCACATGTGCATATTGCTCCCGGCATACGGGTGCACCATAATTTTTATCAAGCTTTTGATTTCTATCCATTGGTGACTTCATAGGCGAACCGTCAATCATCCCGAACTTTCTCAACACATCCTCGATGTAGTAAGACTGAGATAAGACCAGTCCGTCAGACGTCTTAAAGATCTTTATCCCTAAGATGACATATGTGATACCCATATCCTTCATGTCGAAGCATTATTTCAACATGTTCTTAGTCTCTAGAATCAAATTAGGATCGCTCCATGTGATTAACATGTCGTCTACATACATGCATATCATGACGAACGAGTCGAGTTACCTTTCATGTAGACACATTTGTCACACTCATTAATGGTGAAACCCTTCGATAGTAGAGTACTATCAAATTTTTCATACCATTGCTTCGAGGCTTGTTTAAGCCCGTACAGAGATTTGACAAGCCGATAAACTTTCTTCTCTTGTCCTGGAACCACATACCCCTCGAGTTGTTCCATATAGATTTCTTCTTCCAAATCATCATTTAGGAAGGTTGTCTTGACATCCATTTGATGTATCTCAAGGTCACGCAATGCTGCGATCGCAATGAATACCCGTATGGACGTCATCCGAGACACCGGAGAGTACGTGTCAAAATAGTCAAGACCTGTTTTCTGTCGATAGCCCTTGACTACCAACCTGGCCTTGTACTTATCTATAGACCCATCTGCTTTACACTTCCATTTGAGTATCCATTTACAACCCAACGGTTTATTTCCGGAGGAATATCAACCAACTCCCAAGTATGGTTATGCAGGATGGAGTCTATTTCACTCTCAATAGCTTCTTTCCATAGTGGTGCCTCTGGAGTTGACAATGCTTCAACAATTATCCTTGGTTCATCATCAACCATATAAGTTACAAAGTCAGGACCGAAGAATTTATCATTCCTAGCCCTTTTACTTCGCCTTGGTTCCATCTCTAGAGTCTCCAAGTTCTGAGTATGTGGAACACTAGATCCCGGATATTCAGCCACTTCAAGGTCCACTAGATCTGAACCATATAGATCCGGGCCATCAACGACTTTCGGTTCCTAAGAGCTTTGTTCATAACTTCATTTGCAAGAGGTTATGTCTTTTTTCTTTCTAGGAAAAATATCTTCAAAAAATTAAGCAGCTTGATTCCATGATTGTACCCCCGTGGATATCTAGAATATCTTACTTATGTACTAAGAAGTGATAAGCACTACTGTTATTTGCATATTCGATGAATATGTAATCTACAGTCTTAGGCCCAACCTTGACCTGCTTTGGCTTGGGTACTTCAACCTTTGCCAAACAACCACACACCTTTAAATATTTATAAGTGGGTTTCCTTCCCTTCCATGATTCATATGGATTTTTGTCCTTACCCTTATGTGGGACTCTGTTAAGAACCGTAGTAGCGGTAAGGACAGCTTCTCCCCATATGTTTTGTGGAAGACCGGAATTAATGAGCAAGGCATTCATCATTTTCTTCAATGTGCGGTTCTTGTGTTCTGCCATACCATTCGACTGAGGTGAGTATGGAGCCATCATTTGATGAACAATGCCCGATTCGACACAATATTCCTCTAATGGCGCTACATATTCTCCCCTCTATCGCTACTAATAGATTTAATCTGCATGCATGGTTGGTTCTCAACTTCTCGCTTTGTAACGTCGAAACGCTTCAAAGGCTTCATTCTTACTTTTCAACAAGTAAAGGTAACAAAGACCTTGTGCTATCATCAATGAATGTCACAAAGTACTTGTTCCCCCTCTAGTTTGTGCAAACTTCAAATCACATATATCCGTGTGAATAAGTTCTAGAGGAGCGGTATTCATTTCGATGGATCGAAAAGGAAGCTTTGTGAATTTTGCCTCTACGCACACCTCACATTTATGTTGAGGGTTTACGTCGATAGACGGAAACAAATCCAACTTGACCAACCTTTGGATGGACTTGTAGTTGACATGTCCTAATCTATGATGTCATAAATTAAAGGACTCAAGCAAGTAAGAAAAAGCTTCAATACTATTGCTTGTACGTAATATAGACATGGTGTTTACTTTGAAGAGACCTTCACAGACGAATCTTCTTCCCACAAACGTTCCATTCTTAGTGATTACAAAATTATTGGACTCAAACACTAGCCTAAAACCAGCATTAACCAATAAATGACCTAAAATTAAATTTCTTCTAATCTCGGGAACATGCATCACCTCCTTCGAGTGAGCTCCTTTCCGAAGTCATCTTCGGGACTACCTTTCCTACCCCCAAAGCACGTCGAGGAAGCGTTGTTGCCCATGACAAAGCTTCTTCTTTGTAACCGGTGTATAATTGGAGAAGGCGTCTCTATTGGAATAGATGTGTGTTGTAGCACTGTGTCCATCCACCATGCATGAGATTCTCAACAAGGTTTGCTTCTAGCACTACCGCTGAGAACTCCTCAATCATGTCATCCAAAAACTTGTCTTTGACGACGTTAACTTGTGTCTTGCCCTTAGCCTTGGCCTTCTCTTGTTGCTCAGTCTTGAGCTTGCGGCGATCCTTGATTATATGACCAGGTTTCCCATAGTGGTGACAGTTTCCTTTGAACTTCTCCACGGTTTTGGTCTTGCCGTCTTTCTGGAACTTGCGCTTCTTGCTTGGGTTCCCTTTGGCCTCAACCAGATTTGCCTTTGCCTTAGCAGGTTGTTTACCCCTAGGCATGGCCTTTTATTATCTTCCTGAATTTGGAGTTTGATGATAAGTTCTTCAAAGGTCATATCCTTTGTCTTGAGTTTTAAGTAACTCATAAACTCATTTCACGAAGGAGGTAACTTTTCAATTAGAGATGCAATCAAAAACTGCTCATTTGGTTTCATACCTTCCAAATCCAGGTGATGTAGAATCATTTGGAATTCCTAGACTTGGAACATCACTGTTTTACTATCCACCATTTGATATTTCAGGAATTTCCCAATGATGAATTTCTTAGTACCTGCATCTTGTGCGTTGTACTTCTTTTGCAGCTTCTCCTACAACTCTTTAGTGGTGCCAACGGTGCAATACACCGTGTAGAGAGGGTCTGACAAGCAGTTCAATATATAGTTCTTACACATGAAATCACTATGACTTCATGCATCAAGAATCATCTTCATGCCATTAATGACATGGATACCTAAGCTCCCTTCAGCCGTTTCAGTAGGCAAAGGGCCCATTTCAACTCCATCTTGTGGAGGATCTTCTGTTAGGAAATGAGCCATTCCCATAACAACCATATAGAATAGCATCTTCTGTTTCCATCTCTTGAAGTTGGAGCCCATGAACTTTTTAGGGCGTTCATGGTGGAATCCAGCGGGTGGAGGAATGGCAACGTTCCCTTGAGAAGCAGTAAAGGCGTTGGATGAGCCTTGAGCAACCGGAAAGGCATTAGGTGTGTTGTGCCTTGAGCACTGGGGAAGGCAGAGGGATTGCCTTGAGTAGCAGCAGCAGCAGAATCAAAACCAATTTGTTCTTTTCCAGTCATATTTCTAGGTACTTACAACACAATCTTGTCTTAAAATTGTTGGGATACAATTGTTGTAGGGAACGGGAAGTAAGTAAATTATTACAATGGTAAGAAAGGATAAACTAAATATTACAAGAAACCGTAAATCAAGAACTTAACAAAGCGCTTTGTGATTTGTCGAGTCGAGTGATGGCACTCTGTCTTTAAGACAAGATTGCCTCGTATATCTCCTTTTACGGTGTCGGGCAATAGTCTCCCAAGATACAATAGCAACTCAACAATTGAGCAAAGGAAACTCAAGTGTTACTCTTGAAGAAATTTGAGTATAGTAACTTTGCTAGAGAGGAAGAAGATGAATTCGAGAAAATTCGGAGTATTTTCTAAGTATTGTGTAGTGTTCTTCAATTGAGCCAAATGACTCAATTTATAGTGCTTCCCCTCAACTATCCAACTAATGGCCTTCAATATCCATGTAATGATACTTAATTGAGAGGTTACATTCAGCCAAATAATGGCTGAATTTACGTGCCAAGTAACGGAGAATCAATGCTCCAAAACCAGCCCAAAGGTCAGAACTTTTCAACTTCCCGTTGCGATTCTCGCCTCCGAAGCACCGTGGCTCTGTGAATTAGCATCGCGTTGCCGCGACTCCAGTAACTGAAGACCCAATTAGTGCCACGGCGCACCCTGGGAGGTGTCGCGGTGCTCCAGTGCCTCGGCTCCGACGGGGCCGCACCGCTATGCCCTTCGCGGCGATTTCCGACATGTTTCATCTTTCACTTCGTATACTTCTTCCTTTGTTTACCAACATGGAATACTTTGTCATTTGGCCAATAACCTTCCATCATTTTATATCTCAAACGTATTACATACGTACCAATATCTCTTTCACTAATGAAATTTGCGATACTTGGCACTACGTGTGCACGTGTGTGGAAATGACGTTTCCGACGTGCGGGGCCCCAATTATTTGAGTCATAAATAATGGAATATACTTAATTTCACATTAGAAAATTTCCAACAGTTCCAACCGCTGGTTCAACATATTGATCGGCAATTGTTGAAACAAGTGGTTCCACTTGGTGAATATGTCTACTTTTTTACTGCTGCTGGTAATATATTTCTTTTCGCTCTGAATAACAGACAAAAAGTTATGTCAGTTGATATTATGACTAGGATGGTGAAAAATATCCCTCCAAATCTGTTAGGTCCACATGGTACATCATCATGGCGAAGATCTGGTATGAAATTACTCTATTGCCGTTGTAATTCCGAGCATTTTTTTATTTTTGTTTGCTGAATTATATGAAAGTCATCCAACTTTATTTGAGTATGATTCAAGAGTTGAAAGATGGATATTTATCCAAGCAAGAGAGGTTACCCAAGAGTTGAGAGATGACTTTATTTTCCTAAGTGCATCTAATGGATGAAACGGAAGTGTTATCATAGACGTGCAACCCCAATGCAACAGAAATCCAGTTGTCATCCGACAAACATTCATCACACGAGGGAACGAGGAAGATCGATTAGTCGTTGGATTTAGTTGGGGGAATTCCATCGATTTGTTACACGTGTACGGTGACGGGAGAATTTGATGACTACTAGATCTAACAAAGTGAATAAAACAGTTAGAAAAATAAAGAGAATAGAGTTATGGGGGTTAAGAAAAAATGGGAGGTATTGGGAATTCGTATCAAGGGCACCAAATGAGTTAATTGATAAAATAAGCGATCCATATGGTGCTATGATGGGGTGTATGCAAAAAAAATACAAGGCATAACAAAGGCAATTTTGATGACCAATCTTGAGGGTACATGGGAAACAATTTGGTTAGGCTATAACAAAAAATGAAAGAGATATTCACCAAATGGGTTTGCATCCACCCATCTTCAATGACTTAAACACTCGGGTTTTGTATGTTGGAGACTTTGGTTCTTCACACGTGCATAATCTACTAACTGAGTAGATGACCGTAGGGCCAAGGATCGTCAAATTTCGTTAAGAAATGAAAAAGATATTCGTCCACTAAGTAAGGTGTTTGAGGCATGAAAATATGGTGTGGGACAAATCTCCCACATCGGTGTGAAAAGGAAGAATTGTTCATTTTATAAGCCTAAAAATATGAATAAGGGTTTGGGACCCCAAGGGGTAACCCATGTGTTTGAAGTAGGGAGGACCTAAGTGTGCTTGGGTTCAAGGCTAGGCCCACACGCGCGACACCACCAGCAACCACCCGCCCGGTCTGGGTCTTGGGCTGATATTATCTTTTTAGACTCCAAACTGCTTAGTATTTATAGTTTGGTCCCCGGAGTTTCGGAAAGACGCGACAACCAGAAAGTCTTGGATGGCATTAACTATCTGTAACGTTTTGTTCTAATTACAAAACGTTCATGGCTTTGATTGTACCTCTTAATTAGCCTCTTAACACCTCTCCTTCTCCTAAACACTATAAAATGGGAACCTTACTCTAATTTGAGATATACAAGTCTTGAACAAGAGCGGTCCAGAAAAATTATTATTTTTCCTCTAAATTTCCACTCTTCGATAAATCGTTTCATGTTTGTTTTCTTCGTCGAATTAACCTATTTGCTTTGTAGTGTTGATTAGTTATTGTTTTATCTTGGAAGACTATTTCCCGCTAACGTAAAAATATATATACGGGGCAATCTTGTCTTAAAGACAGAGAGTCATCTCTCGACTCGGCCCATAGTTGTAACAATTCGGATTTGGTATTTCTTGATTTTAGGTTATCAAGATTCAAGGCTCAAGAAGCTTGCGGCAATTATAAACTTAATTGTTTGTTTATCCTTTCGAACACTTGTAATATTTATTTACTTTTGTATGGAATTTGACTAACAATTTTAAAATAAGATTGTATTAGTGTTCGAAAGATGTCGGTCAACAGTTGTGTGACCAAATTTGGCTATGGTTGTGGTTTTCTGGTTGAAGACAGTTCCATTAACGATTTTGTGGCGAAATAGTGTTACCGCTCCTAAGAGTGGTGAAAACAAGCGCCCACGAGAGGTTGAGGATGTCAACGGGACAAGAGGAGAAGGGTGAAGATGTTGTTCTATCTTGTGCAGAAGGCCTATATTTGTCCCGGACAAAGGATCCTAATTATGGTAAAGAGGAAATGGACACTCAGTCTGACAAAAGTGGGCCAGAATCCAAAAGGTCTAAGTTAATTATCCTTCCTTATCTATAATGTGTTTAGATAATATCTAAATAAACGAGTGTGTAAAGCAAGGCTAGGAATATGAAAGTGTTTTCATTAAATACTTATATTCCCTACACTTTAAAATCGAAATTGAATCTCCCTCCTTCCTAGGTTAAAGATTGGTAATGGAAAACAAAACTTAAAAGATCCGTTCTTTTGGGTTACAATTAATTAGAATTGTGGACAAATCCTAAACAAGTGCCATGAATTTCCCTGGGCACCAATCACAAGGAAGAGGACTAAAGACAAATATGTCACCGGTTCCGACAGAAGATCCTTCATTTGATAGGATGGTATTGGACACTCGTACAAAGCCTACGGGCAACTAGAGTGGGACAAAGTTTCTAGGTCTTAAATGATCCGAAGGCCAAAAGAAAGGCGAGAAAAGAAATTGGACACTTAGTACGCAAAGCAACTGGAGTGGACCAGAGTATCCAGATTTACATATGATCCGGTTACGCCCTAACCACGGGCAAGAGGTTGTTCATGTGAAGCAATGCCACCTCTAAAGTAGAAGGGGTTGGAAAGGTTGTCCTCAAAAGGACTTTAGGGAATGGGATCACTCTAAAAGGAGGTGATACATGTCCCAAACTTGGTTTCAGGGACGTTGTTGGTCAAGCTAGTTTGAGACTAGTCCAACAGGTCTATAATAACTAAGAATGGTACAGTATGTCTATAGCCAAATGAATGATATATTTGTAATCTATGCTTCTATGCCATCATAGATTAAGACACATTAAATAGAAAGTCATTCAAAAGCTAACTAAGTTGAGATTGTTGCCTTCTGTCGACATAAACCCTCAAAATGAATGTGAGGTGGGTGAAGAGGCAAAATCCCCTTTCCATTCCGTCAAAGGAATAACGAAAGAATCACCGCTCCTCTAGAACTTAGTCACACCTACATGAGTGATTTGAAGTTTGTACAAAATAGAGGGGGGATACAAGTACTTTATGACCTTCACTGACGATGGTACAACGTATTGCATCATTTATTTGTTGAAAAGCAAAGATGAAGTTGTTGAAGCGGATAAGAGCTACAAAGCAAAAGTTGAAAATCAACTAAGCCTACGGATTGAGGAATTCGTAGTGATAGAGGAAGAGAATGTGAAGCATCGTTCATCAAACGACTACTCATTACTCACCTTAGTCTAACGGTGTTAGACAAGCGCAAAGTCGTATACCCAAAATACATGGGGCAAGACGATCCTTACCGCTAATACGATTCTCAACAGAACTCCGCATAAGGATGAGGATAACACTCCATATGAATCATAGATGGGAAAGAAACCCACCTATAAATATTTGAAAGAGTAGGGTTGTTTGGCAAAGGTCAAAGTGCCTAAGCCAAAGCAGGTCAAGATTGGGCCTAAGGCGTAGATTGTATTTTTATCGGATATGCAAATAACAGTAGTGCTCATCGCTTCTTAGTGCATAAGTCGATATTCCGGATATCCATGGGGATACAATCATGGAATCAAGGAATGCTCAATTCTTTGAGGATACCTTTCCTAGAAAGGAAAGAGGCACAACTTCTCGCAAACGAAGTTATGAATAGAGCTCTCATGGCCGACAAGAATCAAGAGTGCCTAACTACTCGGATCTAGACGGTTCGGATCTAGTGGACTCGAAGTGGCTGATTGTTCGGAAATGAGTGTTCCAGATACTCAGAACTTGGAGTCACCGAGGTGAACTAAGACGAAGAAAAAGGGCCATAAAGGATAATACTTTTGGTCCTGACTTTGTAGCTTATATGATCGATAATGAACCGAGGACAGTTGTTGAAGAATTGTCTACTCTAGAAGCATCGCTCTGGAAAGAAGCAATTGAGAGCGAAATAGATTCCATCCTGCAAGTGCACACGTGGGAGTTGATTGATCTTCCTCTAGGAAACAAACTATTGGGATGTAAATGGATACTCAAATGGAAGTATAAAGCAGATGGGTCTATAGATAATTACAAAGTCAGGTTGGTAGTCAAGGGCTATTGACTGAAGGAAGGCCTTGACTATTTTGACACGTACTCCCCGGTGTCTAGAATGACGTCCATACGAGTATTCATTGCGATCGCAACATTGCGTGACCTTGAGATATATCAAATGGATGTTAAGACACCCTTCCTAAATGGTGATTTGGAAGAAGAAATTTATATGGAACAACCCGAAAGGTATGTGGTTCCAGGGCAAGAGAAGAAAAAAAAAGAAGTAATTGCTCGAGGTTAACAAGAACCCGCGAGTGCCTGATTGTCCGGAACTAGACATTCTAGATCTACAGGACTCAGAAGTTGCTGACTATCCGAAACTTACTGTTTCAGATCTACAGAACTTAGGAATTCTAGATGTTGAACCGAGATGGAGCAAAGATGGGACAAAGACTTGTTCCAGGCGTTCTAGCTTGTATGGTTGAGAATGAACCATGGACAATTAACAAAGAATTGTCATCTCCAGAAGCACTGCTTTGGAAAAAAGCTACAGAGAGAGAAATAGATTCCATCAGATACAACCATACTTGTGTAATGGCTGACCTTCCTCCGGGAAAAGAACCTTTAGGTTGTAAAAGTGGATACTCAAATTGAGTACAAAGTAGATGGATCTACTGTCGAGTATAAGGCCTCGACTACTTGGACATGTTCTCCCCTGGGAATAGCTTAACATCTAGGGTCGTTGCAGTCTTGCGTGACATGGATGTTGAGACAACCTTCCTAATCGGAGAATTGAAAGGGGAGGATCAGAGTTGGTTGGTTGGACTATTGGGCTTCTTCGCACTTTCCTTTTGGTCCTTGAAATATCTACATTTTGGTCCTAGAAGGTTCAGATGAAACAAAAACAATGAATCTGACAGCAGAAATATTGACTCTGAAGTTAGAAAGCCCACAATTGGAAAACCAACAATCTGAAATTGGAAGTCATATTGAAACAAAGTCTTGATATGAAAGATATGGGTATCACAGATGACATCGTAGGAATTGAGGTTCCTAAGAAATCTAACGGACTGGTCTAATTCCAAACTTATTTGTGAGATAGTTGACAGTCTCGTTGAAGCCACCAATGGATATGAATCATAGAATTGATTGAAAGCATGGTGCACCCGTATCCCAAGAGCAATATGCGCAGGTCACATGTAGTTCAATGTATTTTACACACTACAAACGACCTGGTAACGGCTTACAAAGTAGACCAGTTGAACTAAGGTTCACTCGTGATTCGGAAATAATCGATAGAAGGCATTAAAACGGATATGACGATATCTGAAATCTTCGCTTATCTATGAATTATGGTATTTTGGATGTCCAACAGCTCTGGGAGAACACAATGATGTAAATTGGACATCGGACATGATGAACACCAAAGCCACAAGTGAATGTGTATGGTGTGTCTTGGAAAATCCTCTAAGCAAACTTGCATCGGCCGATTCATGATGGAATCGGAGTTTATCACTTTAAACAAAGCATGAGAAGAAGTTGAGTAACTTCACGACTCCTTAGAGGACGTCCCTTATTGGGAGAAAATCATGCCTTCGGCAGTTATACATTGTGGCTAGTCGGTCAGCTTCAGGAAGGGAATGGATGACGGCATCTAGACATATCTGTCGGAGACATAAGACCGTATGGCAGTTGATCACCACGGGTGTTATTCCCGTTGATTACATCAAAGGATAATATAGCGGACCCTTTAACTAAGGGACTATCCGAAGATCAAGAATTCTGCATGTCTAGGGGAATGGGCTTAGAACCCAAATAATACAAAATTTTGCGATGGTAACCCAACCATACTGACTGGAGATCCAAAGAATTTGGTTCAATGGGAAAACTAAGCTGTAAAAGGTTCAATTGAGCGCTTCGGTGGAAGCAAGAGCACTTCGGATTATGATTTCTATAAAGAAACATAAATCCAAAGTCGTTCCCGCGATAGACGTTAAGTGCTACCTACGTGGTGGGTAAAGGTTAAGTTTCAAAATCATTGATGATCCTCAACAGTTGAGGTTAAGGTTTGGGAAACTTTTAAGGATTCCTAACACTTGTGAAGTGGGGTATAGCAGGATACCTTGTAGGAGATCACCTATTTAAGTGCGAGAATAAGCCGCCTCAAATGAATGCACTTAATAATCCAAGTGTGTCCACGGCGACAACGAGACAGAACAATAAGAATGAAAATGAATAAGGGGAGTTATTGTGTTGGTATCATTGTCTTGGCTTACACTAAACACCGACGGTTCAAGACATCACGTTCACCGCGCGTAAGTAAGTCCGGTGGTATTCAACTAGGGAAGGTTCAAAAAGGAAGCTACCTCTCCTGATTCAATATCTTTCCGTTGAAAGATTGTTGAACTTTGGCACCATGTGTGCACCAATTCTCTTTCAAGAGGGGATTGTTGGAAATTTGCCTTTGATGGGGGTTGCATCCACCCATATTTAATGACTTAAACACTCGGGTTCCGTATGTTGGAGACTTTGGTTCTTCACACATGCATAATCTACTAAGTGAGTAGATGATCGTAAGGCCAAGGACCGTCAAATTTCGTTAAGAAATGAAAGAGATATTGGTCCACTAAGTAAGGTGTTTGAGGCATGGAAATATGGTGTGGGAAAAATCTCCCACATCGGTGGAAAAAGGAAGAATTGTTCATTTTATAAGCCTAAAAAATGGATAAGAGTTTGGGACCCCAAGCGGTTACCATGTGTTTGAAGGAGGGAGGACCTAGGTGTGCTTGGGTTCAAGGCTAGGCCCACACGCGCGCCACCACCAGCACCCACCCGCCCGGTTCGGGTCGGGTCCCGATTGTGGGCTGTTGGGTCGCTTCGATATTATCTTTTTGGACCCAGTTGATTGTACCTCTTAATTAGCCTCTTAACACCTCTCCTCTTCCTAAACACTATAAAATGGGAACCTTACTCTAATTTGAGTTATACAAGTCTTGAACAAGAGCGATCAGAAAAAAATCTTCTTTTTCCTCTAAATTTCCACTCTTCAAGCGGTCGTTTCATGTTTGTTTTCTTCGTCGAATCAACCTATTTGCTTTGTAGTGTTGATTAGTTGTTGTTTTATCTTGGGAGACTATTTCCCACTAACGTAAAAGCATATATATGGAGCAATGTTGTCTTAAAGACAAAGTCATCTCTCGACTCAGCCACAAATTTGTAGCAATTCGATTTGGTGTTTCTTGATTTCGGAGTTATCAAGACTCAAGGCTCAAGAAGCTTGCGGCAATTATAAACTTAATTGTTTGTTTATCCTTTCGAACACTTGTAATATTTATTTACTTCCCGTACGGCATTTTATTAACACTAATTGCATTTTGAATCAATGTGATATGATCAAATAGTTAAACCATTCTGATCAAATGTCATATTCTTTATTAGTTTTTGTTAAGCGATGCGCGTGTGCGTTATCTCAGTGAACAGTAAACTTTTTATGCACCACGAAACTAACATTAAAAAATATGCTTGAATAATAAAATAACACTGAAAAGAAATAAATTAAAAGTTCCTAAAAATGAGAAATGTGAAATTATTGATCATGTTTTGCTAACTCACCAGATGAAGAAACCAAGGTCATCTAAGCTACCCTTGATTTAATGACGCGCACAGTGAAATCAACCTATAATATAGCAATTAATTATTACAGACTTTGTACGTAAAATGATAAATTTAACTGTATGCATACTCTTGAAAATTTTGTTTGGAATTATCAATTAAAAATAAGATATACAAAAGTTACAGCTAGACATTTGAATTTAAAATATAAAATGATTCATCATGTTATTTTAGTGATTCTCTTAAATAATAGTAATTCCCTTACTATGAGATTTGGTATAGGTGTGTATACTCTACGGAAAAGGGCCTAAAATTCCCTTACTATAAGATTTGGTATAAAAATGTCCTCCGTTTACTTTTGCGCTCACATGTCGTCAACTTATTGGGCTTAAATTGCCCTTATTTTTAACGGTCCCCTTTAAAAAATAATTATCTTTTTATTTATTACATGGCACGTTCTTATTGATTAGCTTTTAAAATTAACCTAAACTAATTATATCCCAACCCAAAATCCGAATCCACATAATCCGCCCCGACTTAAAATGGTGACTGTAGCGCATCCGTCCTAGCCGGTGAACCACCATTAATCTCCACCGTCCTTTCCTCTATTGAAACAGCCCAAAACCTCCATTAAAACCACCATGTAACACCCCTCATCCAAACGGCCATCAAGCCACCATTAAATAGCTATTGAACCACCAACCAAGGATGTCCAAAACCACCAGTCAATTCCTCCATTGATATAGTGACCAATTTCACACTTACGCATTTAAAGGGTTCAGGGTTTGGTGCTCAAATCTAAAGATCCGAAGAACCACGTAACCCATCTTCTTAGGGCTAACATCGAAATCATCGGAATCCTCAAAATCAAAGGTTGTAGGCGAGAAGAGAGACCATATGAGGTACATAATCGTAGCGATTAAAGCACCACATCTAGCACTGAAAAGCATAGCACCAATAACCCTCATAATATCATTTGTCCGGTCACGAATTGAGCTCTTCACATATGAGTGAAACTATACCAGAAACATCAAAGACGATTGCTTCAATACATTTTCTTCTCCTTCTTCTCCTTCTTCTCTTTCAACAAGATGATCTTCTTTACCGCCGATATGGTTGAAGAAAATTGTGTTACGTCCGGGGAAAATGAAGGGTTTGTTGAACAAGAATTTGGTGTCGTCGCCACCGAGTGGGGATGTGGTGAAGAAGAAAGTAAGGAACCAGGGAGAAAGGGGAAGGGTATTGGAAGGAGAAATTAAGGTTAGGGTTCGAATGATGTGATGTAGGGAGGGGGTAATAAGAGGTGGAGGTGAAGAAGAAGAGGGTATTGCATGAGCGGGGGTGGCGGAGACGACGAGGAGAGAGAGGAATAGAGAGAGAAGCTTTTGGGGGTTAAATGGGGGATTTAATTTATGGCGGGTCGGGGTTTAGTTGGATCGATCCGGTTAAATGTATGTGATTTAATTAGTTTTAATTAATTATATGGCTAACCAATTAAATGATGTCACATAACTAATGAAATTGAGTTGTTAGAACTAAGGGAAATTTAGGCCCAATAGGTTGACGACATGGGTATTTTAGAGCGTAAAGGTGGATGGAGGATACTTTTGTACCAATTCTAATAGTCCAAGGGTATTTTAGGCCCTTTTCCGTATACTTTATTGAGTTGTACCACACTAAAAACGTCTCTAGTTACTACTATTAATTATTTTTTGTATGGCCGAAAAGCATTGATAAAATGCTAGTTTTGAGCTTGTGACCACATGAATGGAATAAAATGAATATGAATGCTTAATATTAAAAAAGAGAAAAGAAAAGGGGATGATTTTTTTTTGGCCATGAAAAATTATTTATAATATATTACATAATTAAAGATATAAAAGGAATGACATGTTTGTTGGACACGTCTTTAGCAAAAGAAAATACATCCCTATAAGGGTAACTAGTATGAGTACTAATGTTTGTATGGGCTAAGTTAGGGGCTATACAAAAACCGATACATCATAAGACAAAAGATGATGCGAATTCAGAAACCTTGCTTTAGCCCCTTGTGTAATTTTATGGTGAAAATCATGTTGTTGTGATATTGTTGTATCTGCTTGAAGGACGTCAGAGACAAATGGAGAAGGGCTATCAACAGTTATAGTTCATTCATTTAGCTACAAAACTCCGTATTAAGTTAAAAAAAAATCTTCTCTCTCTACGATTACTCTCTCTAACGGTAACCTTGAATGGTTAAAAAAACAACGCACCTCCAATGGAGGGGCCGTTTGACAATGATTCGATGCATTCGAACGCCCACCAGATCCTCCATCAAAGGTGACCCCACCAGATGAAAAAGTCCTAAAAAAGTAATTACTTACAAGTAGTAGCCTGCCCTAGCAACATGCGCCAAAAAGACTCTATCATTGTTGAAACCACTCACGATGAAATGCCGACCATAATCGTTGATGCATATGACTATTATAGCATTATGGAAGAGGAATGTAAGTACACAATCAATGGAAGAGCCCAAAATTGAGAAGATCTGAGCGATTGTTAAATAAACAATTACAATCAAGGGATCGATCAAAATTGGAGTATGTGACAACAAAAATATCTTCATTGATGTTGACAGTTGAAGTGTTAACAACAAAGCTAAACCTTATACATTAGGTACAACAATTCATCGATATGAGATGTCTAAATTGAGTCCTAAAGTATCACCTAGACTATGCGAGATAATATGATTATGTTTTCCTCGGCAGATCTACTTTTTACAATTGATCATGGAGATATTAAGGAAATATGAGAAGATTCTAGCTAGAAGATTAACAAAGAGAAGAGTTTGTATATATGCATCATAAAGTCTCAGGGGACATCAGTATTACAGTGGAGGTTGCTAATGGAATAGGAAAAAGGATTTTCCTTTCACATAGTTAGGGTTTTGAATTTTTTTACGGTAGAAGAAGGAAGAACTTTTACAATACCATTCGGTAAAGATCATAAATATGTTACAATCTTGGAAGGGCAAGATGCTATTGTAACGACACATTTGGTCGTTTATTGCGTTTCAATTTTTATCCCTAAAATACCATTCTCGTAACTTCGTTTTGACATTTATGACTTATGCGGGGTGGCGCGATTGCCGAGGCAGTCGCGAGTTTCGAACCAATTCAGTGAAAAGGATATTCTTAAGTTAAGAAAGTGAAAAAGTTTGACTAAAGTTAATATCGAAAGTAAATACATTCGCGTCAAAGTTTTGTTGATTCCATTAGGTCTGGAATGCGATTTATAACTTAATCGAGTAATTGGCATGGTTCACAAGGCGATCAGATGAGAATCAGAGATGAAAATCTAAGCTTGGACATTTGAAGTTCTATGTTTGGAAAGTTTGACCAAAAGTTGACTCGGGGGGAAACATGTACGTAATCAAATTTCGATAGTTTCATGAGGTTCGGAACGTGTTTTATGACTTAGTTGGGTAATTGGTTCATGTACCGGGGGCTCGAAAGATTTTGGATGAGTTGGCTTTTGAGAAAGTTAGAGGATTTTTATGGAAAAGCGTGCCTTAATGATATCGAAACAGTGTTTTGAGTACACGAGAAAAGTTTTTTACTCAAGTAGCGTGTTTGATTTGTTTTCGGGGGGGGGGGGGGGGGGGGGTTCGAACGAGTTACAAGTGTTGGATCGGAAGTTTTTGGGTTAGGATGGTTGCTGATTTTTCGGTGTCGGGAACCCTTCTTCGCGATCGCTAGGAGGGTGACGCGATGGCATAGCCTTGGCGGGATAGGCTATAATGATTACGCGATGGCCATCGTAGTTACGTGATATTGCGTGTCAAGATGTGCGAGTCACTACTCTTCGCACTCGCGTGTGGTGTCTAGCAATCTTGTAGAGACTATTTTGGAGGGTCACGAAAGAGTCATCGTGGTCATGATGGTCTGTCCGTGATCATGATGAAGGGTCAGGGTCAGTAGCTAAATTCCCCACTTCGAACCTAGAATTCATTAGTTCATATTTTGAGTTTGAGAGCTCGATTGGAGGTGATTTCATGTGCTAGGGCTTTGATTCTTCGTGGGTGTAAGATCCTAATCTCTATTTTAGCATTTTCCAATTATTTAATATGTTATTTAGCTTCATTTTCATATGGGTTAGTAGAAAATTAGTAATTTTATCCCTAAGGGAAAATTGGGAGGAAAAGGGAAATTAAAGGCCAATATCATGGCTTTTTGATTAGATTTTCTAGATTTGAAATCCTTAGGCTTAGGGTGAAATAATTTTGGAAGAAATGTCTAATTTTGTCGAAGTGGGTTTGAGTCACTTTTTGGAGCGGTTTTTACTCGGATCTTTATATTATTAATATAGGTATCCATAGACTCGTATACTCATTTAGATCGCATAATTGATAGGTTTGGATCGATTTGAGATTTCTCGAAGGGAAAGGCGGTTTCTTGAGGGGTTCATGGCTCCCGCTCGGCTCCGAAGTAGGTTATGACTTACTCTTTTAGACTCCGATTGGAGATGCGTATATAATATATAAATATTGACGGGATATGCATGTGATCCTTCAGGCATTAGAGGTAGATTTAAATATACTAGCTTGGTATGGTTGTTGATTATGTGGGCTTGATAGCCATATTTACGTTATACTCTTTATTGTTGGCTCTTTATTCATTCATCATCCCACATCTGGTCTAAATTATGGAAAAAGAAACTATCTTGGACATTGAATTGATATTATGCAATGTTTGTTGAACGCATATCCATTTCATACAATTATGATGTTTGATATAATATGGAATATTGACTATGTTCATATGAATCAACATCATGTGATCATTCATGGTTATATTGCTTGATTGGAATGAGTAACAAGAAGAGATATGGTGTGGTCATTTGAGGTCAGAAACAGGTAAATATGATGTTTATATAGTTCAATGAGATATGGATGGACCGGGTTACATGCGTGCAACGGATTGTATGATGTTTATGGGATTAGGTTACACGTTACAATGGGTATATGGACCTCAAGAGTCCCCTATGAATCACAACTATATGGCATAGCCTATAGCGTGTGTGCACCGAGTTTATATTGGCCAAATGCATTGCACTCATTCATACATTCCTTTAAACAATCTAAATGACTACATTCATATTTGTTGTATTACATGAACCATGACTTTGTTCATCGTAACCTAAAATGAATAATGTTCTATTTGGATATGAGATAGGGTAAGTCTTTATATACTATATGTGTTGTCTCTTTGTTATCTGCCTATGATACTTACGGGGTACTAGCGGTTTATATTCATACTATACTTGGTGTACTTCATACAGATATAGATCATTGCTCTAGTTCGGACCTCATGGTTGATCTCGAGGCACAACATTTGAGACTTTCGGGGTGAGATACATGGTTGATCCGTGGCCCCGGAACTCTCCTCTTTACTTATTTTCTATATTATTTTTATAGATAGTTTTATTTCGTCCATTGAGACATATATCGGATTTATGTAGTGATCTTGTACGACTTAGACTCGGTTTTGGGAATGGATTGTATTTATGACTTATAAGTAGTTTATATGTTATTAAGACTTGAAGAATATCGTATTTACTTATCTTTTCTCGCATTGACTTTTCAAGTGTTTTGACAATTTAGGGATGGTTCGCCTACCGGTAGGATAATGTAGGTGCCATCATGACCCGTGATTTGGGTCGTGACATGACTATCTTTTGGAGGTAGGGTTGTACCGATTAAACATGTCCTCCAGAGTATGCATATACACATGTTATCAACAGTGAACCCTTCTGATTGTGTTTTAAAGCAAATGCATAGTATTTTTGCTCAATTTTCGGAATAATATTATTGGAGGAAAGAGTGGACATTGGGCATCATGATAACATCTTTGTCTAGCTACTAGTGATGGGGGGGTTATGATTTAGATATATGCATGATGTTTCTATGACCTTATACGCAAATTATGGTGGACTTTTAGAACTCAACCATCACTATGTATTTTTTTATGAGTAACAAGTACTTTAAAAAGGTGAATGTAATTGTGGCACAATAGAAATATGGATCTCGGACTTGGAAGAAAATGTTGCAGGCAAGAGAAATAACAAAACATCACATCTAATGGCAAATAAAGATGGAAAACACACAATTTTGATTTTACAATTGGATAAATTTGAGGGCACTATGCCATGCTACATATGAAGAATACTATGATAAGAGAGTTCAAATGTCAATGAAGTATTGCACAATGGAAGATGAAATATAGACATGTTAGCTAAATTGTTACTAGAAGAGATAGTATAACACATCACAAGTACTATCCAGCCACCATGTCTAGAGAATGAGATGGATAAACCTTAGTCGTTACTAGACACAAAAGGAGAATTCTTAGTGAAGTTTGTCTGGAAGTACTCAAGACTGAGGGGCAGAAGAATGAGATTTGTAAGTACATATGGATCAAATGGCTTCCTTTCAAAATATCTTTCTTCCAATGAGAGGTGTTGGAAATACAAGTTGTCGTTAGATGATATACTGAGGAGTATGTGATATAATATGGTATCTAGATGTTGGTGTTCTTCAAGTCCTCAAGAGGAGGCAATACAACATCTATTTACCACATCTATTTTAGCTAATAGGACTTCGTCCTACTTTTGTTCGTTTGCAGGGACAAATATGAATGGACTACCACTACAACATATCATATTGAAATGGTGGTAAGCCTCTGTTACAAATAGGCTCAAATCAATTTTTCATATTGTACCTGGTTATTTGAGATCGAAAAATGCAATTAGACATGAAGAAAAAGTTTTATGGGCAACTGTATATATCAGATTTTCTCAACAATTCAGAGGCTAGTCCAGTTCAGAAATCCATCCATTAGGCAAATATCAAATAGATGGAATTATATGATTCAACTATTGAAAGGATACTGACCTAGATTGAAAGTCACTAAGGTATTATGATTAGGTGTTAACTAATTATTAAACCTTAACTCAGTTATACTTGTTTTCAATATTGATTTAAGTATGTGTGAATTACTAGTACAACGGTGAATTGATTTTCAAAACCCCGTTTAAAATAAAGTTACTCCTTTTAGCCTCACTCTTAAAGCTCCATCTGTAACCGTTGTTGTGGACTTATTAATGTGCTTCACACCTTTTTTGAGAAGTCACTTAGACCATTATCTAAAATTTTGGCAAATAAATATTTAAGGTAAAACCTTTTCAAAATGGGTTCCTAGTTCCCAAAAAATATTAGGTGGTAATCCTATTCTTTAGAGACAAGTTATGGGATGTTTTAAATAAATTTAAAATTGGATTGTAACAAGGTGTATGTGTATGTTGTTTCTTCTTTATATTATTTATCTCGACAAAGAAAGTTAGAGCAACCGAGAAAGATAGATGAACAAGTATGTTGAATATATCCGATAGAGGGAGGAGGATCGAGAGATGAACAATAAGTATTATTGAGATTCAAGATATTCTATTGAGTAGTTTGATCACGGGCTAAGCTTGGTTAGCTTAGTGATCGGGTGATTAGTACTAGTACAATAGAGTGACGAACAAGGAATGCAAAACTAGCTCTTCTTTATTGGAGTTTTTTAAAAAATAGTTGTGTCTATGATGGTTTCCATTACAAATAGATGAAAAAAGTTATTTTAGATGATACTATATTATTTTTCTCGTAGATCACAACTCTCTAAAGTCTATGCTAGACATCATAAGAAGCTATGAAGATTTTTCTGGACAGATGGTCAATAGTGAGAATAATAGTTGTTATGTGGAATCATAAAGTCACTGATTTTAATGGTGAATTGAATACAAGATTTTTTTAATTAAATTACGTCCAACTGGACTTTTTATTAAACCAAATCAAAATCAGCCCAACAAAAACCGGGCCCAAATCGGACCCGATCCAAAGAAAAATAAAAAAGCAAAAATCAAAAATCAAAATAGGAAACAAATATATCTCTTGTCTGCATCTTATTTTGTTGCCCTAGATTCTCGATTTTCTCTCTCTTCGCCGCTCATCTCTCTCTAGAAACTTCATTGTCGGTGGTGTGAAAATGATGAATCGCTCGAATTTGTTGCTCCAAACACCATCACGATGATGGATTTCGATTTGCACCACCCGATACCGCCTCCATATCCATTTTTCCATGTTTCGATCTTCAGGTGAAGTATCGATGTTGTTGCTTTGTTCATCTCCATCTTGTTTATTGCCAAACTAGTTGCTAACTATTGTTTTTTCGACTTGCATGTCTTGGATTCACCCTTGTTGATATGTGATGCTATGAGTTTGGTTCTTCGCCTTCCTTTGTAGCTCACTCAATGATGAAGCCATTTCTTAAGGTTCCTTCGACACTCAAGTAGCTCCTCTTCCAAATCTCTGTATCTCTATTCTCGATCTGCATCTCATATGTTAGTTGTTATTATATTAGTTATAAGAAAAGATATAGTAGGTATAAGAAAAGAAAAAAATTCATTCACATACTTAGGATATCCAGTATTCTTAGCAGAAGGAAGATTGTCTACTCTTCACTCTTGGCAGAATAAATTTGTCTCCTTTGGTGGTAGACATATCTTGATATTACATGTCTTCCAGACCATGCCAATATATCTCATTTATTTGTGAACCCTCTACCATGAGTTATAAATCAAATCATAAAATATTTGTCAATTGTTCTCGAGTAAAAGGCAAACATTGGGTAGCTTGGGACAAACTTTGTTTTCCAAAGGATGATTGTGGCTGAGAAATTCTCTGTTCATAGGTCCCAAGCCCTTCTTAGAAAGCCCTCTTCCCTCTCCTTAAGTTAAGAAAAAAAGAATCTTGCTATGCTTTGGTAGAACCATTGGTAGAGTTCCAGGACTTCTATAAGTTTATGGAGTGTATACATGGGCAACAAGTATTGCAAGAAGCTACATCTAATGATGTCTAAAGGCAAAGGTGGAGCACATGCATGAAAAATATGATAGCATTCAGAGAGGTAGTAGAGCATCTTATATGATGGAAACCAAGATAAGGTTATTTCAACTTTTGATTTGAAAATTGGACGAACATAGGTGCCTTATACTTCCTAATGCCTAAGGTGTATATAGATGAGGAAGTAGAAGTGACTACTTTTGGGTCAAATGAAAACTGGATATATAGTTATTGAATGAGAATTTTCCAGAAGACATGTCTAACGCATTGTAGAGCAGGTAAGACCTCCATTAAAACCTGAGGTAATGATAAGGCTTACTGACTGTGGAAAATCCTCTAGAACTTTATTAGTAAAGAGTGCTTAGGATTTCTAGGGACACATAATGAATAAGATGCGATTGTTCACTTTACCTAGAAGCAAATAGTGCCAATAAAGATCAACTTATTTATATAGAAATTATGGATGTGAAAGATACCAACAAATGATAATCTAAAAAATGAGAATCAACATTGCTTTCAGATATTGATGCTTCTGTCACACCCCAAAATAAGGGGTGTGGCCGGCACCCGGTGCCCTGCTGGCCCGAGCGTACCACTCTGATGACTAGACTCCTATATGAATAGAACTTCCGGCCAACAAGGTCGTATCGGGATATAACACAACAACAATAATACTGAACAAGAGGTACTAGCCTAACATATATACATAACAAAATTGACAAGGTCACAACATGGTTCAACGAAAGATAACTTAACCAACAGGGCTATACATCAACAACTGTACATACCAGATAAGTCTATGAGTCTCTACGAGTAACTAAGCTGTCATATGGTCGGGACAGGGCCCCGACCTACCCATGATATACATAACTCGCAAAACATACTCATTGGCTGACCAGGAAGCTCCGGGGAAGACGAAGCTTACTTACTGACGGCTGAACTTGATAACTCCTACTGAGATGGCCTAGCAGTGCTCCTATCAGAACCTGCGACATAAACACACAGACCCCGAGGTAAAAGGGACGTTAGTACGAAATAATGTACCAAGTATGTAAAACATGAATAACAATATGAAACCGTAAGTCGTAAATAAGGCATAAAAGCAATACGAAAAGATAAGCTATAAAGAAACATGGATGCCATATAAGGCGTTTACTAAAACTCGAAACTAAAATGAAACATGTCTGGATAAGCCTTACTATATAAACTATCCTCGACTTATAGTGCGAGGTGTATAATATGTCACTACCCTCGGGCATACTCGAGGTGTATGTATGGATGCATATATAAGTGCCTATCCGACCGACTATAGCGCGACACGGTGTGTATAATGTACATGTACAACCGCTCATCGGCTATTTGCAACGATGGTGTGAATAATGTATATATATAGTAATAGTAGCTCTTAAGGCCTTTTTAGAATTCAAAATTCTTTGATTTTACTTTTGAAATGACTTTTAGGTGACTCTGACGATTAACTATATGAAATGCTTCTTTCAAAAGGCTTATGATAAGATAGACCAAAGTAATAAAACAACAATGATCATGGAAATTAGGGGTGAGCGGGTCCGAGTACCCTAACTTTTTTGAACTACCCGGACCCTATCCAGTAAAAGATCGATTCCTAAATTTACTATCGGAACCTACCCGTAGAAATCATTACCGGTACCTACCGGACCCCGCGGTTCCGGGTAGGTTCCGGGTACCGGAATCGGTGTTTCTTTGTGCAAAATAATGCCTTCGTATAACAGTTTTGGTTTAGGAATAAACTCGTCTGCTTATCCTCTGAAAGCCAGTGCCACAAAACTCATAAAGAATCCTTCCGGAGCAAATATCCCAAGAATGTTTCAAAGATTTGCTTTAGTTTTCGTTTCAACTTTGTTTTTCAATAACTTAAAGGAGTACATAGTTTAAAAATTCAGTTTTTCAGTTTTCTACCGCTTTTGGCTTTTTCTCTCGCTTATGATTATCACTTTGTATTATTTGATTTATTTTTGATGGTGAAAGTGACATTACGCATTTGATTTTTTCCCTCTTAAATGGTGTACTTTAGTATGACTTTTTTTTTATTAACTAAAAAATAATGGAATTAAAAAATTAAATATATTTAATATTTCATAGGTTTCGGGTATAGGTTCCGGTCCGGTACTTCTGTCTCTATTTGTCGGAACCGGAACCGGACCCGACATTGATCGGTTCTTAATTTTATTACCCGGAACCTACCCGTTATTATAATATATCTACCCGGAACCTATCCGTTAGTATCGGTTCCGGTCGGGTATCTAGGTACCCCGTACCCGTGCTCACCCCTAATGGAAATAGAATTACAATGATCAACTCTCCACAATAGATTATGATATACGATAGAATAAAGCTTTCAATGTTTCTCTTCTTGAAAATGATAAACTCTTTGGATTTCATGCTTTTGAAAGAAAGGGATAGCCTTACATACTTTATCCACGAAGCTACAAGTCGTCCTCTAAGTACTCTTACTTCTCAAGGATGATTATCTATAGCAAACAAAGAGTCGATATTAATATCGAATTCATATTCTATTGAGAAACTTCACTTAGGCATCTTATCGATAACCTTAAACACATAGGATTCGTAGATCTCTTAACAATGGATACTTAGTTAATTCAATCCCAAAATTCTCCGTAACATTCTTTCTTTGTTTCACAACACTCACAATCAGTTTGGTAATCAATTCCAACTCATATCTCAAGTAAAATATCCCACAAGTCATATTAATATGATTTCATATGTCTACGAGTTTCAATAACAAAAATCTTTTCACAACTTACTCCAAATCATCAATTAATCATAATAACAAGTAGATAAGGATAAATCTTTACCTTTGTGCATCCAAATCCCCTTAAAACAACAAGTTATTCCATCACTAAGGGTTTCCAAAATTGGTTCAATATGGAGAAGATGATTCTTCTGATAACCACGGGGATTTTCACATTAATCTTGCGTGATTTACCTTTGATTTGATCTTGGGATGTTGGGATACCTTTGGAAGGGTTTAGGGAGAGTTTTGAGGTCTGGTTATGGAGGAAATGAGGTCCCAAATCGTATGACCTGCTTATAAAGCCGACAAAAAATTTCCACCACCGCAAAAGGACGGTCGGATTGACGGTCCGTCAACCTCCCCGTCAAATTGCATAGTTTCCGATTTCGTCGAACTGTATTTTCTTTGATCCGTTTGATTTTCAAAAACTCCGGAACTTCCATAAATAAGTCGTAAACCTTTATTACCTTTTCGTAAGGTCGTACCTCTTCCCGAGACACCATTATCCATTAACGACACAACGAGCGCGAAACTATGGTGTGTAACATCCTTCCTCCTTTAGGAATATTCATCCGCTAATGTTGAAGATATTCTTAACTCTCGAGGGTTCTAAAAATTTTGGCAAAGTTTCCTTTGTAAGAAAGACTATCCAAAACCTATTAAATAGCCCAAACATATATCCAGTACCACGCAGGGCAACATAATAACAAAATAATGTCAACTTGTCCTCACACGACCATCTGTATATACCAAAATCAAAGAAAGTTAGTCATAACTCACCTCAACTATCCTCTGTTGTACTCTGGGTTGTACATGCCATATCTGCTTCAACGTTAACACCTAAACAAGGTATAGGATTTAGCGTCGAATAGAATAGAAATGAGAGAATCATATTGCACGAGTGGCGGTATAAACCTAAAGACTAAAACAAGTAAGGATATCTGGATCGCATATCTTCTTTCGACTCCCAAGTCATCTCTTCTGTATTGTTATTCCTTCATAGCACCTTAACTAAGGTGACTTCCTTAGTTTTCAGCTTCCGAACTTGCCAATCTAAAATGGCTATGGGAGTCTCTTTATAGGTTAAATCCTCGGTGATCTACACAACCTCTACGGAAGTAATACGGAGGGATCTCCTATGCATTTCTCGCAACATCGACACATGGAATACTGGGTGAAATGCTTCTAAGTCTGAGGGTAATTTAAGCTCATAAGCCACTCGGCCTATCCTGCGAATGATCTTATATGGCCCGACGTATCTAGGGCTAAGTTTCCCTTTCTTGTGAAACCTCATAACTCCTTTCATTGGGGAAACCTTTAAGAATACCCAATCACCAACTATGAATTCCAAATCGCAGCGTCAAACATATGGATAAGATTTATGTGGACTTTGGCCAGTCAATAAGCGCTCTTGGATTAACTTTACCTTCTCTATAGCTTGCTGGACTAAATCGGGACCTAGTAACCCCACTTTACCCACTTCAAATCTAGCCAATTGCAGATCTGCACTCTCATCCATACAATGCCTCATACAAGACTATCTTGATGTTGGAATGATAGTTGTTATTGTAAGTGAACTCAATAAGGGGCAAATGATCATCCAGTTGCCTTTGAAATCCAATACACAAGCCCGTAGTATATCCTCGAGTGTCTGGATTGTGCACTCGACTTGACTGTCGATCTGTGGATAGAAGGTTGTACTAAGGTTCACTTGGGTGCCTAAATCTTTCTGAAACGATCTCCAAAAGTGAGCTGTAAACTGAGCACCCATATCAGATATGATGGAAATTAGAGCACTATGCAATCGAACTATTTCCTTAATATATGGCTTGTCATAATCTTCTGCTGAGAATGTAGTATAAACAGGTAGAAAATGAGCTAATTTCGTAAGTCTATCGACGATAACCCAAATAGAATCAAACTTTCGATAAGAACGGGGCAAACCGATGATATAATCCATTTTTATCATTTCCATTTCTAAGTAGAGATTTCAATATGCTGAAGCAAACCTCCAGGCTTCTGATGTTCGATCTTAACTTGTTGACAATTCAGGCATTGAGCTACAAATGTCGTAGTATATTTCTTCATATCATTCCACCAGTAACCCTATCGGAGGTCATGATACATCTTTGTCGATCCACGATGAATGGTATATCTAGACTGGTGGATCTCGGCCATAATTTTCTCTCGGAGTCCTATTACTCATGGCGCACATAGTCGACCTTGATTTATATGGACTCCGTCTCTTGTAAGTTCCAATACCGACTTCTTCTGCAGGGGGATCCCCTTTTTCATTCGGACTAACTCGGGGTCATCAAATTGCCTTGCTTTTATTTTTGCTATCAAGGATGATTCTGCGGTATTTTGCACCACCGCTCCTCCATCATCCGTGTCTACAAGTCGCATATTTAAACTGGCTAAGCGACGTAGTTCTTTGCACATCTCCAACTTATTGGATTCAACACCATTCTAACTTCTCATGGATTTGTTGCTTAAGAAATCGACTACGACATTTGCCTTGCCGGGGTGGTATAAAATGTCGATGTCGTAGTCCTTTAATAATTCCAGCCACCTTCTTTGCCTTAAATTCACCTACTTTTAGCGAAATATATATTGTAGACTCTTATGGTCCGTGACTATGTCAAGTTGGACTCTATATAAATAATGACGCCACATCTTCAGGGCAAAGATTACCGTTGCTAACTCAAGATCATATGTCGGATAGTTGACCTCGTGTTTCATTAACTACCTCGAGGTGTATGTTATAACCTTCTCGGTGCTGCATCGAACACATCATAGGCCAACTCTTGAGGCATCACAATAAACCACATACCCATTGGTACTTTTGGGAAGAGCTAACACAGGTGCGGATGTCAATCTATCATTCAATTCTTGAAAACTACGCTCACACGCATCTAACCACTAAAACTTAGTTGCCTTATGAGTGAGCTTGGTCATAAGTGCAGAGATAGAAGAAAAACCTTCCACGAATCTCCAATAATATCCTGCTACCCAAGAAGCTACGTACTTCGGTAGGAGTCATGTGCCTAGGCCAATTCTTTACGACCTCAATCTTATGAGTATCCACCTTGATACTTTCTGAGGATACAATATGACCCATAAAAGCAACAGAGTTTAACTAGAACTCGCATTTAGAAAACTTATCATACAACTTAAGATCTTGGAGCGTTTGTAACATCTTTTGGAGATGATATGCATGGTCTACCTCAGTCTACGAGTAGACTAAGATATCGTCAATAAATACAATCACAAAGATGTCCAAGAATGGCTTGAAGACTCGATTCATTAAATCCATGAAGACCATCTGGCGCATTAGTGAGTCCAAAAGACATCACTCGAAACTCAAAATGGCCATACCTGGTTCGAAAGGCTATTTTTGGGATATCTTTCTCTTTTACCCTTAACTGGTGGTATCCCGGCCTTAAGTCAATCTTTGAGAAATATTTAGGACCTTGTAATTGATCGAATAAATCATCGATCCTTGAAAATGAATACTTATTCTTGATAGTGACCTTATTCAATTGCCTATAATCGATACACATCCTTAGGGAACCATCCTTCTTGAGAACAAACAATACTGGCATGCCCCATGGCGAAGTGCTAGGTCCGATAAAACCATTTTCCAGTAAATCCCTTAACTCATCCTTCAATTCCCTCAGCTCGGCCGAATCCATTTGATAAGGAGGGATAGCTATTGGCTGCGTATTGGGAAGTACGTCAATAGTGAACTCATTCTCCCGCTCTGGAGGAATGCCCGGAAGCGCATCCGAAAATACATCAGGAAACTCATTAACTATAAGGGACATACTGAAGGGTTGGAGGTTTTGTGTCTGCATCCCTGACTCGCACCAAGTGATAAATATAATCATTGGAAATAATTTTCCTGGCCTTTAGTTAGGAAATAAACATGCCTTTGAGCATAGCAGAGTTGCCTTTCCACTCAAGGGTCGACTCGCCTGGAAAATTGAACTAAAGAATCTTTGTCCATCAATTGACATTCG
This sequence comes from Anisodus tanguticus, assembly GCA_034509755.1. Taxonomy (NCBI): domain Eukaryota; kingdom Viridiplantae; phylum Streptophyta; class Magnoliopsida; order Solanales; family Solanaceae; genus Anisodus; species Anisodus tanguticus. The sequence continues at coordinate 29,452,602 of CM067555.1, read as the reverse complement.
CGTAACAAGAAGCCAACCAATCCATTCCCATGATAACATCGAACTCGACCATAGGTAATTCGACTAGATCAGATCAAGTAGGGTGATCGCAAATGGTCACGGTACAATTCTTGTAAATTTGTCGTGCTACAATTGTCTCACCAACCGGTGTAGCCACTTCATATGGCTTAGACAACAACTCTGGTTCAAATCCAATTTTTCTAGCAACAAAGGGCGTAACGTAGGACAAATTGGAGCTCGAGTCTAATAATGCATAAACATCATAGGCGAAGACGGATAGTATACCTGTAACAATATCCGGAGATAACTCTAAATCCTGGCGACTTGATAAAGCATAGATGCAGTTCTAAGAACCGCCCGAACCAGAGGCTCCTCCTCATCGAACTCTGACCATACCTGCTGTGGTCTACGGCCCACTGACTCGCGGATGTACACTTGATAAAGATGTTGTTGTCGATCCCGTCATCTGAGCTGCGTCACCTCTACCTCTAGTTGGGCACTAACACATATAGTGACTAGGATGTCCGTAAGAATAACACACATCGAAACCCTAAAGACACCATCATGTGTGTTTCCTACCACATTGACTACATGGCTGCAATGAAGGTCTCATCAGTCCCGAACTTCCCTACCTCTGAGATTTAAAAGCTCTCAAACTCTATTCGGGTCCTGACTGAGCATATCTGTCATACATTGGATCCTGAAACTGGAATGGAGCACTGTTAGCGAAATGAGGCGGACGTCTTGGAAATTGCTGCTTGGAGCTACCCACTGCCTCTTCGTACAACCCAACTAACCTAGCTCTCTTAGTCAATTCTCGTTATGCACTTCTATCATCTCAAAGCTACCACTTGCAGTCCTCAACGACTTGAGCATATGCCTATATTCTAGCAATATCCATATCCCTATTTAGCGAAGCTATCGTACATTCTCATTAGATGCGGATCTAAGCCCGCTACAAACCGATGAATTCGAGCCCTCATGTGTCCATAATATTTGGATCATATCTAGCTAGAGAGTCAAACTGTAGACTACATTCCGTCACACTCTTACCCTTTTGTTTGAGGTCTAAAAATTGCTCCACTTTGGCCTCTCGTACCTCTAATGGAAAAAAATTATTCAGAAAGGCGTTTGAAAACTCCTCCCACACAGGTGGAGGTGTTTCTAATCCTCGAGACCGCTCCCGTGCCTCATACCATAAAATAACCACATCTCATAACCGAAAGAGGCCAACTCTACCACTTTCATCTCCAAAACATGCATCACTTGTAATACTTGCAACATGTGATCAATAAAGTCTTGGTGTCCATATTTGGATATGTCTCAGTAAATACTAGCAGACTCAACCTGAGAAATTCTCAAGTCCTAGAACTTCCAATACCATCAAAAGATCCAGCGCCTATAGAATCCTTTATCTGACGCTGCTGAGTAGCTACTATATGTGCTAATAACTGCGTGACATTTTCCACTCCTTGCTCAGAAGACTAGGGTGGAGGAACCGGAGGAACCGAATTCTGTGGAACTAGAGGTATTGTGTCTTGATGAGCTGGAGGCACTGCACCTCCTCTAGTATCCTCTTAAGGGGTAGGACGGGTGATACGTGAGAGTGCGACTCTCGCCGAACTTTAACTCTATCAACTTGTCCGGGCGGGGCATTACTGGTACCTTCACCCCTATTAGCACCGACTCGATAAAATATCGATGGCTCTCGTAGTAACTGACATGATTACTAAAAAGGGAATTAGAGCACAAATTAGACTCAAAATCATGTAATTCAACTGTATAGCACGATATAGGAAGTGAAAGAACAACAACCATCCCTAAATGCCTGCAACCTCATATTTATAAGCATGGTGTACAATATACCCATAAACAAGAATCTACTAGACATGGCTCATACACTCTCTAGGACCGACTCGCTCTAATACCAAGTTTGTCACACCCTAAACTAGGGGGTGTGGCGGCGCACCGGTGCCCTGCGGCCCGAGCGTACCACTCGATGACCATACTCTTATATGAATAGAATTTACGGCCGACAAGGCCGTTTGGGATATAACACAACAATAACAATATTGAACAAGAGAGACTAGCCCAACATATATACATAACAAAACTGACAAGGTCACAACACGGTTCAACGAAATATAACTTAGTCAACAAGGCTATACATCAACAACTGTACATACCACATAAGTCTATGAGCCTCTACGAGTAACTAAATGTCATATGGTCGGGATAGGGCCCCGACCTACCCATACTTGTACATAACTCGCAAAACATACTCACTAGCCGATCAAGAAGCTCCGAGCAAGACGAAGCTTACTTACCGACGGTTGAACTTGATAACTCCTACCGAGATGGCCTAGTAGTGCTCCTATCAGAACCTGCGGCATGAACATACAATGCCCCCAACAAAAGGGACATTAATATGAAATAATGTACCAAGTATGTAAAGCATGAATAACAATATGAAAATGTAAGCTGTAAAGAAGGCATAAAAGCAATATGAAAAGATAAGTTGTAATGAAAGCATAAAGGAACCTGGATGCCATATAAGGCGATTACTAAAACTCTGAAACTAAAATGAAACATGTATGGATAGGCCTTACTGTATCTACTGCCCTTGACTTATAGTGAGATGTGTATAATATGTCACTACCCTCAAGTATACTCTGAGGTGTATGTATGTATACACATATAAGTGCCTACCCCGCCGACTATAGGGCGGCATAGTGTGTATAATGTACATGTACAACTGCCTATCGGCTATTTGCAATGGTGGTGTGAATAATGTATATTATAGTAATAGTACCTCTTAAGGCCTTTTTGGAACTCAGAATTCTTTGACTTTACTTTTGAAATGACGTTTAGTTGACTCTAATGATTAACTCTGTGAAATTCTTCTTTTAGAAGGCTTATGATAAGATAGACCAGTAACCAAATAATAATGATCATGGGAATATAATAACAATGATCAACTCTCGACAAGAGATTACGATACACGATAAAATGAAACTTTCAACGTTTCTCTTCTTGAAAATGATAAACTCTTTAGATTTTATGCTTTTGAAAGAAAGGGATAACCTTACATACCTTATCTACGAAGCTACAAGTCATCCTCTAAGTCCTCGTACTTGTCAATGATGATTATCTATAGCAAACAAAGAGTCGGTATTAATATCAAATCCATATTCTATTGAATAACTTCACTTAGGCATCTTATCGATAACCTAAAACACATAGGGTTTCATTCCGGTTTATTGGCTTTTTCTTTGGTAGTCAAGCAAGGTGCGAAGCGCTAGTTGAGAATAGATCTCTTAACAAGGGATACTTAGGTAATTCAATCCCAAAATTCTTCAAAATGTTCTTAGTTTCACAACACACACAATCAGTTTGGTAATCAATTCCAACTCATATCTCAAGTAAAACAGCCCACAAGTCATATTACAGTGATTTCATATGTCTATGAGTTTCGATTACAAAATTCTTTCACAACTTACTCCAAATCATCAATTAATCCTAATAACAAGTAGAGGAGGATAAATTTTTACATTTATGCATCCAAATCCCCTTAAAACAACAAATTATTCCATCACTAAGGGTTTCCAAAATTGGTTCAATACGGAGAAGATGATTCTTATGATATCCACGTGGATTTTTACGTTAATCTTGCGTGATTTACCTTTGATTTGATCTTGGGATGTTGGGATACCTTTGGAAGGGTTTAGGGAGAGTTTTGAGGTTTGGTTATATAGAAAATGAGGTCCCAAATCGTGTGACCAGCTTATAAACTTGATAAAAAAAATTCACCGCCGCAAAAGGACGGTCAGATTGACGGTCCGTCAATATGGACCGTCAATATAGAATTAAAAATCTCAAACATATTGACGGTTCAATCTTGCATTTTAACGGTCTGTCAACCTCCCCGTCAAATTGCATAGTTTTCCAATTCCGTCTAAACGTATTTTCTTCAATCCGTTTAACTTTTAAACACTCCGAGAACTTTCATAAGCAACTCAAAACCTTAATTACCCTTTCGTAAGGTCGTACCTCTTCCGGGACATCGATATTCATTAACGACACGACGAAGCGCGAAACTACGAGGTGTAACGACTTCCCCATTATAAGTAGGAGACGGTGACACACTTTTTACTAACCTTTCCTATAGCTGAAAAGCTATGGATACAATTTGCTTATTGTACGGGGATTAATATTGATGGATCGCAACTATAATAAGTTATCACAACATGGTGGAACACAATATAACTTATAACTAAAACCTATATATAGAGCTATCCCTTATTTCATTTTGTGAGAGTTGTGGAAAAGGAGAAATACCATCAACCATGGAGGCAATGTGACTTATAAAAGACTCTTTGTAATACCTAGGCAAAATTCATATCGATAAAACATAGGAGGGATGCTGAATATCTAAGGAAGCAAGCCTTAGATAAAGTCGTGTGCACCCAGACTCATAGCGAACAATATTACTAGTGGGTTTAACTATTACATATGGTATCAGAGCTACTCCGCGTGCAACCTTGAATAATGGCGGGGCAAACATCAACAAGAACACTAAGTCCTTGAGGGGTGGTGGTGTATGTAACTCCATAGAAAAATTCCACATCGACAAAATATGAAAAATATGTTAGGTATATAAGGAAGCTAACCTTAAATCCTAGTGACACATTTTAAAGTTGTGCGGGCCTAAGCCCAAAGTGAATAATATCACTAGTGGGCTTGACTGTTACACTCTTGTACCACGTTCAACACACTATACATCGGTTTGTGAGGCTTAGATTCCCATAGATGATCCAAATACCGCAAACGGGCCTCACTCTAGACAACGACAAGCCTAACCTATTTTATGCTAAGGTTGCATGGAGACTTCCACCATCAGGAAGACTAGCAGCAACATAGATGGGTGTAGCAGAGAGAAATCTAGGCAAAAACTCATTTAACTCTTGTTCGAGGAATGACGTAGGAGATCTTGTGTATGCTCAAGCTCAAGAGATCAATAAAACTACAAATATATAGGTAGATGCCACAACCATAAGGGAAGCTATGATATATTATAAAGCGACTAACTTGACATATGTGATGATTGAAACAAAAAAAAGTGGTGTTGAGCAGATGATATAGAAGTAGTAGAAACCACTTTGGGAGATCATAGAGTTGACAGAGGAGATATAGTCAAATATGGAGGAATATTAAGTTCAAATTACACAAATATAAAGGAATGCGATCAACTATCAAATTATTTAGTCAATTATGCTCTAGAAGTCACATGCCTACTGTAGGTAAATGTCTTTGAGCTACCGGTTCAAAGAAGGAGAATATTAAACATGGATAAGAGTCGATTTCAAACCCGAGGATTAAGATCAGAAGAATTATGCAGAGAAAATGATCAGATTTTCCGTAATTACAAATAGATTAGTCTTTTAAGTTATTAGGAGCTTATTTCCAGCATTTTTGTTTTATTTTGTTCTGATTGGACTTATTTTGATTATTAATAAAACATTCTGTTAGGCCAAAACCTAACAAAATATCATTTGCCAAAAAGAAGAGACTAAATGTGCACTAACTTTACACAACTTTTGAGCAAAAAAAAAAAAGAATTTTAAAAACTTAAAGGACTACTTATGCACCCGTTTAATATTTAAGGAATGAGTTTGAGTGGAACGTCAAACTAGGAGGACAAGTTTGATATTTTAGTCATCACTAAACCCATAAAACTGTAGGGATAAAATCTCGGAAGTCCTCGGTGGAACACTGGAGACTATAATAATAAACCTTGCCACCCTTACCATCTCTCATTCTATCTCCTTATCCCTTACAGCCATGGCCTGTTCTTCTTCCATTATAGGAGTTTCCTCCATATACCAAACAAACCCTTCACTCGAACTTTCTCGAAGAAGCACCACTAGGGGACCTTTATCTCTTCCTTTCCCCAATGAAAAATCACATTTTCATGTTCGTGTCAGACATGGTATGTCTCCTTTTGTGGCTTCTGCTGTGGTAACTCTGAAGTCTTCGGTGCTTAGTGAAGAAGCGTTTAAAGGAATTGGGGGTTTTGGGAAAGACTCTTTGAATGTTAGCCAAACTGAATATGATGAGTCTGAGGTTGAGGATGAACTTGCTATTTCTAAACTTGGTTTACCTAACAGACTTGTTGAGGCTCTTGAGAAGCGTGGAATTACTCAACTTTTCCCAATTCAGGTTCCAGTTTTTTTGTATTCATTTTTATTGTTGTTCAGCTGTTTAGTGCAATTTTGTTTTAATATAGCTAAAATTTTTATGCCAAATTGTTTTTTTTTTATATCCTAAGGGTTTTAAATTCTAGCTTGTATTTCATAAGGGACTGGACTGAGCAAGAACACACCTTACACTGTCTTTCCCTTACATTTTTGCATAGAGGTTCTTTGAACTTGTGACCTAATGAGCAACGCTACCATTGCAGTATTGCACTAAGGGGTCTTCCTCAGATTTGTGATTGTAATTGTACCATCTGTAAAAGTAGCAGGACAGCAATTTAGAATCTGCATTTAACTGTATTTAGTGGCGGGGAGGGCTAGCTCTAGCTCTGGCGCTATTGTATAGTTGCTCATTTGGTCACGGGTTCGAGGTGTGGGAACAACTTTTTTGCAGAACCCATTCTCTCCCTAGCACTCGTTTGTGGGGTAAAGCCCTTTATTTAACTGATATATACAGAAACTACCCACGTAACATCTTAGCATGCATAGACATTATCATAAGATGCTAGTATTCACTAAGTCATTACACTTGCGAACTGGGTGCTTCTATATTAACTTTATCGCTTCATGATTTGGTGTACATGTTTGATCCGGTGGACTATTTCCTGTGATATATTCCCGTGGTTTATGTAGGTTATTGGAATTAAAGGTGATTTTGAATGCAAGTAAGGCTTTTCCACTGCAAATATAGATATATTATCCTAAATCATGTGTCCTTACTATGTAGAGAGCTGTTCTAGTGCCAGCATTGGACGGTCGGGATATAATTGCTCGTGCAAAGACAGGGACAGGGAAGACACTTGCCTTTGGTATTCCAGTATTGAAAAAGCTTAGTATGGATGAAGAAATGAGAAATACTCAGAGGTATAGGTTTTATCACGATTGTTACAGTTTTTGTTAGTCTAATTATAGTCGAGTATACTAATTTTCTCTTTTAATTTCTAGACGGGGACGGCTTCCCAAAGTTTTGGTACTTGCACCTACTCGAGAGTTGGCCAATCAAGTAGAGAAGGAAATGAGAGAGTCGGCACCATACTTGAACACTGTCTGCATATACGGAGGTGTTTCTTATGCTACACAGCAAAATGCACTTTCCCGTGGGGTTGATGTTGTTGTTGGAACTCCAGGTAGACTTATTGACCTGATAAACAATAACAGCTTGAAACTGGGGGAGGTGGAATATTTGGTCCTCGATGAGGCTGATCAAATGCTTGCAGTTGGATTTGAGGAAGATGTGGAAGTTATTTTGGAAACACTTCCACCACAGAGGCAGATCATGCTTTTCTCAGCCACCATGCCTGGATGGGTAAAGAAACTGGCCAGGAAGTATTTGAACAATCCTTTGACAATTGACTTGGTAAGTGTTCGTTCTCGTTCTTTTTCAGCGTTATGTATCATCGTCCTTCTTGATTATGATATCTCTTTTTAATTGCAAATGCCGTTGTTTTCTGATTAGAAGTGCAATCTTCAGTATATTTCCTTACTTCTCCAAAGAAGTTACGGATAATTGGTTTTAATTGTGCTCATATAGGCTGTTGTCTTACCTCTTGTTCCCTTCCCTTCATTTCAAATATTCATTTAGGTTGGTGATCAAGAGGAAAAGCTGGCAGAGGGGATCAAGCTTTATGCTCTATCAACTACAACAACATCAAAACGATCCATACTCAGTGATCTTGTTACAGTATGAATTAACACTATTTTCATAGCTTTTTTTCACTGATGCAGAGTTCAGAGTGTCATTTTGCAATCATTGTGACAAATCGTCAATAGTACCAAGCATTCAGCGGTTTAGAGTTTTCCTTTAAACAAATTTTCAGGTTTATGCGAAGGGTGGAAAGACAATTGTTTTCACACAGACAAAGCGAGATGCTGATGAGGTCTCGATGGCATTGTCAAACAGCATTTCTTCTGAGGCACTGCATGGCGACATTTCTCAACATCAGAGAGAAAGAACACTAAATGGATTTAGGCAAGGAAAATTCACTGTGCTAGTTGCAACTGACGTTGCATCTCGCGGTCTTGATATACCCAATGTTGACTTAGTAAGTTCATACGGCTATATACCACCTTTACAATTGGACTACTTTATTTTTAACTTATGTTATTTATGGTGTGGTTTATGTGATCAGAAAATTGGGATTTTGGGTGTTTATCTAGGTGAAAGGAATGCTTATGACATTTTATAGCTGAGACTCTAAGTTTGAGTAACAGAATCCGTTGGCTTTGTTAGAAAGCGTGCAGTTGTCGCAAATAGGTTGTTGCATATTTTGACTATTTGCATAATAGCCTAAAGCTGTATATTCTGGTGACAATGTGGAAGAAAAATGGGTTTGATCAATCATAATACTGATGTTACTGTATTTCAAAGATATTATATAGTCAAACTTGTTATTTTCTTTCTTTCCTCCTCCTTGTTCTCGCCCCCCCTTAAAGTTATTGTGAATAGAATCATTATAATCATAAAATCAGTGTTAAGTCTTATTTTGGGAAAAGGGGGGGGGGGGGTTGATATTGGTATTCATTATACTCCAATATTTGCTACTGACCACAATTAACCATTTGAATCTCTTCTGCTTGAAAAGTGCTGCTTGCTGCTTGGCACATTCACTTGGACATTGTATTCTCTGCGATTGTATGTTATGTTTATGGGCATCAGTTAACAGCAATAACCCTTTGTATCCATCCTCCCCTTTAATTAGGTAATCCATTATGAACTACCAAATGATCCAGAGACTTTTGTTCATCGCTCTGGTCGAACGGGCCGTGCTGGAAAAGAAGGCATTGCTATTCTGATGTACACAGGAAATCAAAGGCGAACTGTCAGATCTCTTGAACGTGATGTTGGGTGCAAATTTGAGTTCGTTAGTCCTCCATCTGTAAAAGAGGTTTTGGAGTCATCAGCTGAGCATGTGGTGGCTACACTTAATGGAGTTCATCCCGAATCTGTTGAGTACTTCACTCCAACTGCACAACAGTTGATGGAGCAACAAGGAGTAAATGCCCTTGCTGCTGCACTTGCTCTTTTGGGTGGGTTTTCCAAACCGCCATCTTCTCGATCTCTAATAACTCATGAACAGGTATGACTAGTTATTGAGGTATTTGTGTGTTTATCTTATTGGTTGCCTCTGTTATTGGGGTACTTTGTGTATCGATAAATCTTAGTGGTTGCCTCCCATGTTGAGTTAATCAGCAATTAAGAAATTTCTATTGTACTTCCTCTTTCCCTCCTTTCTTCACCCATTGTGCTACCGACTGATAGGCTTCTTCTGCATGTAAGTTATAATGGCTAATTCAATGGCCAAATGAAGTACTGATGTGATGATAATCACCTCCATCATATATATATTGCTCCTATCTCCTTTCATCTGCTGTTTTGGCAGTGTTCTCTTGTCCTAACCACCTCATGGGCTGTCATAGTAATTGATACTAATATCCTCATTGTGGTGCAAAAATCTAGTATCATCAAGTGATATGTGCATTTGAACTGCTGCAAGCTCACTCAGCAGGCCTTGTTAGTTGAGTGAGTTCCTTAGCCTGCAAATGGGCCATGTACTTGGCCTATTCAACTGCCCAAAAAGTCGTACCTAGTTTTGTCGATGATAGCTCCCCCAACTGGATTATATATGCTTCTATTTTTTCTCAAATTTGGGCCTTTCCTCACTTGATGATAACAATCATCGGATGCTGTCACTGAGGTCTCAAAATGCTAGTCCAAGTAACCATGATTAAGGATTTTGATCCATCTCTTTCCACTTTCTTTTATGCCTCCAGTTATAAAATATATGCCCATTCATATTTGCACTGCAGGGGTGGACTACATTGCAGCTGACACGTGATTCTGTAAATTCCCGAGGATTTCTGTCGGCAAGATCTGTTACTGGTTTCCTGTCTGATGTGTATTCACCAGCTGCTGATGAAATTGGCAAAATTCACCTAATTGCAGATGAAAGGGTGTGTAACCAATATGCTAATGATTATGCTATATGTTCTGCATTGCTGATGCCCCTTGGGAGATGTGGTGTCTCGTCTTCTGATCTCCTTCTGTGTCTTTGCTCTAACCAGAACCATTTCACGTATTTTGATCTCAGGTTCAGGGGGCCATATTTGATCTTCCTGAGGAGATTGCAGCAGACCTACTAAATCAGGAGTTACCACCTGGTAATACTATTTCCAAGATTACCAAGGTATATCTGCTTCTTACAATGGTACTTGTATATATTCTGTGACTTAGCCTGCACAGTTTATTTTGTTGTCAACTCTTAAATCTGAGATAGGATAGATGTAATCTTTGTATCCTCTGTCTTGCAGTTACCTGCTTTACAAGATGATGGGCCAGCTAGTGATTTCTATGGGAAGTTTTCAAGCAGGGATACTAGGGGGACACGAGGAGGTTTTAGAGACCGTAGAGGCAGAAATTCCCGGGGTTCTTCTAGTGGTCGTTTCTCTGATGATGATGGTGATAATTGGGGGAATGACTTTAGGCCGCGAGGCGGCCAAACAAGAAGGGGAGGAAGTGATTGGCTCATCAGTGGTGATAGGCGCTCTAGCAGGTCTTTATCTGGAGGAAGCAGAGACAGGTTTGTTTCTCATCTGTATGGGCACACAATTTAATTTGATTCTTCTTCTATTATTGTATATCTGATTCTCCCTTTTCTTCCTAATCAACTTGCCCTCGTTTGAATTGCATCTTCAGCATTAGTCCTGGGACTTACGATCCAGTTACTGGAATTATCTGTATGATGGGACAGATTATCAGCATTATATTGTTAATTGATAACATGGTCATGAAATTCGGGTAGGTCGTGACAGACACTTAGCGAGCATCTACTCTCAGTAAGCGAATCAGCGTTCATAACAACAACCTTAATCCAAATGCCAATGATACAGTTTGACTTGATACAAGGTTTAATAAAGGAAAAAAGACTTCCAAGGCTCTTTCGATCTCGGACTGATCCCCTGGGTCTTCTTCAGCCACGGGAAGGCTTTTGAATTTGTGATCTAAAATAAGCCGTAAATATTTGTAGTTATAATAAGAATAAAATGAGATGTTTAAAGTTAAATTGTTTTTAAAAATAGAAAAATATCATTTTTTGGGACAGACTAAGAAGAATAGTATGTTACATGAATTCAAACAAATAAATATTAGGTTAATTCTATGATAATTTTCCGTCAATGTTTTTGTTAAAAAATCATGGTAAAAAGGTATAAGATCTTTATTAAAAAAGATAATTACTTGGCCAATGTGATTGATGGTGACTTACATTCTAATAATAATATTTTTTTCTTTTGAACCAAAAAAATATTTTTTTCTTCTCATAGTAAAATTTGTGTTTTATATTCTATTTTATTTCTCTTACTAAGTTATCTATTCTCTAAACAATAAGGATGATTTTTTTTTCATTATTCTCAAGTTGTCAAGCATTACATCTTACAATTTGAGGCTATAAAAATTTATTTTGATATCAGGTTATCAACTTCAAGAATCAAGTTTTATTATTCTAACTTTCTATTTTAAAAAAAAATTGAAATTTTTTAAATATATTTTTACCTCATGATGGTATATTGATTTTTATTACAACAATAACATACCTAGTGTAATTCCACAAAGTGGGGTCTGGGAAGGATATGATGTACGTAGATCTTAACTATACCTTTGTGGGGCAGAGATGTTGTTTCCGATAGATCACCACCAACAACAACAGACCCAGTGAAATTTCACAACGTGGGGTTTGTGAAGGGTAGAGTACACGCAGACCTTACCTCCACCTTGGTAGGTAGAGGGGTTGTTTTCGGAGACCCTCGGCTCAAGACAAAGCATAATCACAAGCATAGCAAGCAAGATAAAGCAAAGTAATAAAAACGGTCAGACTCAGACAATGAATTAAAGCAGTATGGACAGTATGAACATGTTGATAACAAAATCGAATACGCCATGGTAACACATTCTAACAACAGGAAGCAGTAGCTAACACAACTAAATAAGATAAACAAAGTACACTAAAGAAAACATGTCGCAGTAAATCAAACTACGGGGGACTATAAAGCAATATTGCACCTATAAGTGTGATAGACTAATCGGGCCTACAGTAATAACACTACAACTATCATTTTGTAAGCATAAGTAGAACTACGCTCGACTACCTACTACCCTTCTACCCTAATCTGTTTCCTCCACAACCCCTATCTAAGGTCATGTCCTCAGTAAGTTGCACCTGCGCTATATCCCGTCTAATCACCTCTCCCCAATACTTCTTTGGCCTACCTCTACCCCTCCTGAACCCATCCATAGCCAACCTCACACACCTCTGCACTGGGGCATCTGTGTATCTCCTCTGCACATGTCCGAACCATCTCAACATCGCTTCCCACATCTTATCCTTCACCGATGCCACTCTCACTTTATCCCGGATATCATCATTTCTAATCTTATCTCTCCTTGTATGCCCATACATCCAACTCAGCATCCTCATCTCCGCAACTTTCATCTTGTGTATGTGCGAAGTCTTGACTGGCCATCACTTCGCCATATACAACATAGTCGGTCTAACCACCACCCTATAGAACTTGTTTCCGATAGAGCCTCAACTCAAAAAACGTAGTCAATGCAAGAGTGCAAGGATATAAGACGGCCAAAAAATATCCAAATATAGAACAACTGAAGTAATACATACATAGGAATAATGATCTATACGATACCTAAATACTACTACTAACTACTACTAAGAAATGGAGAAGAGATGGAAAGGCTAGCATCCTACCTCACTTACACACATCGCTACAAAATTCAACTACCTACTAACCTTCTATCTTAATCATCGACCTCCATATCTTCCTATATACGTACATGTTCTCGATCAGCTGAAGTTGTGTCATGTCCTGTCTAATCTCCTCCCCCAGTTCTTCTTCGGTCTACCTTTACCATTCCTAACTCCTACTATCGCCAATCTCTCATACCTCCTAACTTGCGCATCCTCACACTCCTCTTCACATGACCGAACCATCTCAGTCTCACTTCTCTCATCTTGTCCGCCATGGAGGCCACTCCAACTTTGTCTCGTATAACTTCATTTCTAATCATATCTCTCCTAGTGTGACCACACATCCGTCTAAGCATCCTCATCTCCGCTACCTTCATCTTCTGAATGTGAGCATTCTTAATTGCCCAACATTCTGCCCCATACAACAATGTTGGTCTAACCACCACTTTGTAGAATTTACTTTTTAGCCTAGGCAACACTTTCTTATCCCAAAGCACAAGGTGAGTCTCCATTTCATCCACCTTGCTCCAATACGTTGTATGACATCATCGTCAATCTCACCTTCCCCTTGTATTACGGACCCAAGATATATGAAGCTTCCTCTTTTGGGTATAGCTTGTCCCTCAAACTTCACTCCCACATCTCTCTCGTGCGTCAGGTCACTGAACTTGCACTCCATGTACTCCATCTTAGTCCTACTTAACCTGAAACCTTTAGATTCTAAAGTCATTCTCCAAACTTTCAGTCTATTGTTAACTCCACTACACGTCTCGTCAATCAAAACTATGTCGTCTGCAAATAACATACACCACGACACCTTCTCTTGAACATGTCACATTAATTCGAAAAGAATCATGTTATTCAATATGATCTTTTCTTGTTTAAATTTTGAGGCATCTTAATAAAGTTTGGCTTTAAGCCCTCAATATTCTTGAGTCGCCTTGGGATGACTACATGGTCGACTCAACATGAAGTGCATTGATTCATTTCCATTTCTACTCAGAGTAATCATACTCTGATCTAACCCATCGGGTCTCTGATGCTCATATTTGACCGGCTAACAATTTAAGCATCGAGAAACAAAGTCTGCAACATCCCTTTTCATATTCATCCATCAATATAATTCTCGCTAGCCTTTATACATCTTGGTGGATCTCGGATGTATCGAATACTTTGAACTATGAGCTTTTTCATGAACCAACTGTCTTAACTCGTCAACGTCAGGAACACATAACTAGCCATCAAGTGTAGTACCCTATCATCACGAATAACAAAAGTTGTAACTTCTCCACGGTGAACCCGCTCTTTGAGTCCTAGCGAATAGGGACCTCGTAGTATCTTCCCTTAATTCAGCTCAACTAAGGAAGACTGGTCAATGATACACACAAGTTCCTTGCCAAGCACTGGCCATCAATCTAACTCTCCGGTTAGCCAAAATCTATATCTCGATGGCAAATGGTCGCACATTCGTTGTTATACGAGCCAAACTGCCCATAAACTTTTGGCTCAAGGCATCTGCCACAACATTTGTCTTTCTCTAATTATACAAGATGGTTACATCATAATCCTTAAGCAATTCAAGCCACCTTCACTATTAAATTCAGGTCCTTTTGCTTGAAGAGGTACTACAAGCTATTGTAGTCGACATAAATTTCACACATGACTTATAGTTATTCTTGTGATTCTTCAACCGTATAGAAGCATAAGCAATCTTCTATCATTCAGCATCAATACACAACTTATGCATAAGTCAACGCTGAAGCTATGATCAAAGCGGTCTTGAGCTCTTGAAATTCGCTCACACTCAATAGACTACCAAAACTAGTCACTCTTGTAAGTCATCAGAGTCAAAGGAATTGCTACTTGAAAACTCCTCCATAAAATGTTTGTAATACTCGACTAGAACCAGAAAAACCATTATTGTACTACCACAATCTTCTTAGGATCAACCTTGACCCTATATCTAGACACAACGTCTTCCAAGAATGCCATTATGTCCCACCAAGACTCACATATCGAGCACTTGACATAAGTTTTTGTTCCCTCGATGTCTACAACATTATCCTCAAGAATTGTTCATGTTCTACCTGCAGTGGGAGTATCCTGGAATGTCATCATGGAATAAAATAATAGAAGTGTAACAAATTGTTCAAATACCTCATTCATGAGATCCATAAATGATGTTAGTGCATTAATAAGCCCAAAAAGATATTACGATGAACTCAAAATGTTTGTATCTAGTCGGAAAAGTTGTCTTGATTATGTCCTTCGTCCTTATTCTCAATTGATGATTACCCGATCTCAAATCAGACTTTAGTGAAATAGGTTGCACCTTACAGCTAGTCAATATCATCATTGGGGCAACATATACCTATTGTTGATCGTCACTTTGTTCAACCGTTAATAATCGACATATACACATTTAATCATCCATCTTCTTCATGAACAAAACATGTGCACCCCGAAGTGAAACACTAGGCCTGATGAAATCCTAACAACAACAAACCAGTGTAATCCCACAAGTGGCGTCTAAGGAGGGTAGGATGTATGCAAATCTTACCTCTACCTTTGCGGGGTAGAGAGGTTGTTTTCGATAGACCCTCGGCTAAAAAGAAACGTAATCAATGCAGGGTTGCATGAAACATAAGACAACAAAATATCAAGATACAAAATAAATGGTACAACATAGCAATACACACATAAAGATAATGATCGACGCGATACCAAAATAATACAACTAAGAAAAGGAGAAGAGGAGATGGAAAGGCTAGCCCCCCATCTCTCTCACACATAGCGCGACAAAACTCAAATATCTACTACCCTTCTATCCTAATCATCGACCGTCAAATTTTCCTATTTAAGGTCATGTCCTCAGTCAACTTGAGTAGAGCCATATCCCGTCTAATCACATCCCCCGTTCTTCTTCGGCCTACCTCTACCTCTCCTAACTCCTACGACCGTCAATCTCTCTCACTTCCTAACCGGCGCATCCTCACACCTCTTCATATGTCCAAACCACCTCAGTCTCACTTCCCTCATCTTGTTCTCCACGGAGGCCAATCCGACCTTGTCCCATATATCTTCATTCCTAATCATATTTTTCATAGTATGACCACACATCCATCTGAGCATTCGCATCTCCGCTACTTTCATCTTCTGAACATGGACGTTCTTGACTGAACAACACTCTGTCTCATACAACAGTGCTAGTCTAACCACAATTCTATAGAACTTACCTCCTTATCGCAAAGCACCCCGGAGGCAGCCTCCATTTCATACACCCCGCTCCAATACGGTGGGCGACATCATCGTCAATCTCCCCGTTTCCTTGTATAATGGACCCAAGATACTTAAAAACTCCATCTTTTGGGTATAACTTGTGCCTTGATCTTCACTTCCGCATCCGTCTCTTGCGTCACGTCACTGAACTTGCATTCCATGACTCCGTCTTAGTCCTGCTTAACCTGAAACCTTTAGATTCTAAGGTCGTTCTCCAAACTTCCAGCCTATTGTTAACGCCACTGCGCGTCTCGTCAATCGAAACTATGTCGTCTGCAAATAACATACGGCACGGCCTGATGAAATCCTTATCAAACAAATAGTATATTTGTTCCCTTAGCTTTTTGAACTCCTCCGGTGCCATGCGATACAGGGAATTGAAATAGACCTTTGTCCTGGGTAAATGTCAATACAAAACTCAATCTCCCACATCAGAGATAACCCGGTAAGCCATCCGGAACACACCGGATACTCACGTATGAATGGTACACTGTCAAGCGTAGTACCCTCCGCGCTCGAGTGTCGAGAACTACAACAATGAAGCCCAAACGAACCTTTCTAATCATTCTCTATCTTTCATGAAAGATATAATCTTGCTCTAAGTTGCAGCTATCTTACTTCTTTAATCAAGACACAGTTCCCTTGGAATTTCAAAACTTACACTTTGATGTGATAGTTAAGTGTAGTAGAACATGATGCCAGCCAATACATACCCATAATATCATCAAAATCAATCATTTGTAACACAATCAAATGGACCATGGTCTTGCCCTGCCCCGAGACTTCACAATCCCGGTAAACCCGATCTACAACAATAGACTCCCCTACTTGAGTCGAAACTACAGACGACTAATCTGAGAATTCAAGATCCCTCTCTAAACAAGATGCAAAGTACAGAGACACATATGAATATGTAGATGCAGGATCTATAAATGCAAATGCCTTAAAAGAGCAAACATTAAGGCATGTCACCACAACATTGGATGCCTCAACGTTTTGCCTAGCCATAACATAGAAATGGGGTGGTCCACTTGAACCATGTGCACCCTGACGACCAGTACATCATGTGGCTTTAAAAGCAACCCTAGCTGGCTGAGCTGGTGTTTGAGTACCTGAGGTCGAATCGTGAGGTTATGATGAGTATCACCAATACCCGAACACCTCGGAAATAATTTACATAGTGTCCCTGCTCTCCACAAGAATAGCAAACTCCTGAGCTCCTCTTACACTGACCAAAGTGGCTTTTGTAACAATGAACACATGTTGGTGGGGTCCATAGTGGAACGACCCGCCACGTCTTTGACGCTGCAACTGTAGTTGTCTCTGTCGGGTGGAAGGAGTGAAGACTGAACCACTATCTAAATCTTGCACTGTGTTCTCACCATTGTTCAAACCATCATATTTTCAATTTGAGATTTTAGGGCTGAACCCATGAATTTCTAAGTCAAGTATCATGTTTTGAAGACTAAATCTTGTAGAAATCAATGCATATTAATCCAAAATAATATCAGGGATCATATACCTTCATCGATTGGGTTGATTAGGGTTGGATTCCCCCTCTTTTCTTCTTTTCCCCCTATTGTTTTTTTCACTGGAATAGATACTGCTCCTACTGAAGCTTGGAAAGCATTTTAATTGCCCTATTTTTTCCAATTGCAGCGAGCCACAACCCGATCCTTCTTCACTTATATTATTATATGTTTTTGCTACTAAATGACATAAATAGCTCTCTTTAATTTGGGTTAGACTTATTTTGGTCCTCCTTATAAAACGTTGGACATAAATAGTCCTTTATCTTTGCACGAAGTGGACACCCTAGGTCCAAGGTCAGAGAGAAAGCCATTCACCAACTGAAAAGCTGACAACCAGGGGCGGAGCTAGGTGGAGGGCTTCGCCGGAAAATTACGTTTTATATGTAAGGTTAAATTTGAGTTTTCTGGTTATATATACTATAATGAACCCCCTTAACACAACTGAGAAGCTTGCTCACTGGTCAAGGGGTTCAAATTAACCCCAACGTCACGTGTTCGAGTCTGGTTTACTTCATTCTCTGCAATGTTTTTCGATTTTAAGCTAAGGAGTTCCCCCGCACTTTCAGGCTTCAGCTATACTTTTGTGAAGAAAAGACCCAAAATGGTCCTTTATATTTGGACTTCCACTCGAAATAGACCCTATGATTTGAGGTAGAGCACCAATAATTCTTGATCTTTCAAATAATGAAGCATATTTAGTCCTAACTATTCTATCAATAAATCTAACAGAATATCCCATCTGACCTTAAAGCTCATATTTTCTGGAAAATAACTAATTGCTCTGCTAGCTCTTCCGAGTTGGTCTTTCTCTTTGCATTTTGTTAGTTACTTTTTAAGTTTTAACTTTTTTAAACTCTAGCAAACAAAGGCTTTCATCAACTTTAAAACATCATCATTACAAAATAATAAAGACCTGGGCACATCATATTTTGCAATTACAGTACATTGTATGTATTGTTAAAATGAATTTTTTGTTCGAATTATATTGAGCGATTAATTTCTATTGTTGAGTACTGAATATGTATTTATAATATTAGAAATTCAATCCTTACACCTTTCTTAAGAATCTTGGCAATTTGCAAAGTAGTATATGATTGAAGGGACACTTATTCGGAAGAAAAATAAAAAGTTTAGAATAAAGTAGAACACTAAGTGAAAGGGAAAAATAAAACACAAGAAATTTTAAGAAGCGCTCGATGGAGCAAGGTAAAAGTAGGAAGAAATGTTAAACAGGGCATGACAAGGCGTGTTAAAATTTAGCGGGTTAAAGGTAGCCTTTTCCTTTGCCGCGCCGCTCCGTTTTTCATCATGTAATTTCGGGTGTTTACTTATTCATATTCTGAACCCCCTTGATGAAAATTCTGCCTCCGCCACTGCTGACAACCAATGTTAAAAGCTAACAGAGTAGGGTAACATAAAGAGTTAGAGAGTCGTTACATCTCATGACCATTGAAGAGTTCACAATTCTATTCAGAAGTGTCTCTGGTCTTTTTGTCTTCATCATCTATATCAAATCTAACTATTCTTGAGGTACCTCCAACTCTTATCTTCCCTCTTGGTCCTCTTGCTCATCTCCTACTCTCTCCATTCCTAGACAAAAAAAAAATTCAGAAAAAACTCCAAGTACAGAACCATTCATGAAGAGTTATTCAGCTTTCTTCGCAACAAGATTATGTCGCTAAGGATTTAGCTTTACAGATACTCAGTCTGATTTCCAACTTTGACACTTCTTTTTCAGCTTCTTAACCACAAATTGGGGACAGCTCTCAGTTTTTTCTGGGTCTCTGTTGCTATCACAATCACCCTTCTGATAGGAATTGCGGAAGATGATCGAAGCCATACTTTTGAAAAGTTTGACACGAGTGAATGATGGGGTTGATGTTTGGCACTGTAAAGAACTCGAAGCAAGCGCCAGTTCTAATCCACATCTACCCAGTACATAGTTTAACCGGAAAAAAAGAGAGTCTGATTTGTTACTCGAACAATGGTAATGGATTTGTGTCCTTCAAAGTTGAGAGAACGACCCATTAACATAATTAATTGCTAGTCATTTATTTGTCAGCTGGTAAGAAAATCTTCTTGAGTTGATAGTTGCAAAGGTCTTGTTTCTAGGCAAGAATCACTGTTGGCCCCTTTCCATTACTCCATTAGTTCCATCACTGCTGTTGGTTTTTCTTGGTACTAGTTGGCTTTTCCGTCCGGAATGCTCTTTCGTTTATTTTTCTTAAAAGAAAAACCTTGGACCAAAAGTGTTCTCATTTTGTGAAGAGAAAGGACTATTTATGTCCAATGTTATATGTAAAAAACAAAATAACTCTCCCCTATGCTTGGGGACTATTTACATTTTTTTCTCTTACATTCATCGTCTGTAACATGATAAGTTTTGGTTTCTGTTGCAGAAGCTTTGGTGGTGCATGTTTCAATTGTGGGCGCAGTGGTCACCGAGCATCCGAATGCCCTAGCAAAAGGGAGAACTAGGTCTGTAGGTTGCCCCATCATCCTTCCTGCAGTTCTGCCATCCCTGAACATCTCATACACTAAGCACTGAAGATAAGGAGTATAGCTGATGCAGCATTTCATATGAGCAACAGCAAGGATCCTAAGACTGTTCCCTCCAGCACCATCTCCTCAAAGCTTGACATGGCCCTACTGATGATTAATTTTTTGTCACGTTGATTGATTCTCTGTTTCTCAAACATGTATTTTTGGTAATCAGTTCAAGTTACTTTCTCCTAGTGGTTAATGGTTTATTGATATGTTGTAGGTGAAGTGAGGGTAAGATATACAGTAGAAATGTATCAGACTGCAGAGTCTCCCCAATTTATATCTTTAAGAAAACAGATGCAGCTTTCGGTCAAAGCATCCTTAGGTGGGCTTGTCGAATGTGCTATATTATTGTAAGCAAGGTTCATTTTAGTAGGTGTAGTACTTGTGGTAGTGAATAACAGTCACCAGTAGATTCTGCATCCTCAGTCTTCAGCAGCGTTTAGAACTGCACAAGCTTGATGCATTTGGCTTTATCCTGTTAACAATATGGAAGTGACAATAGTTAAATGCCTTGGAGAACTTTATTTTATTATAACTAGTCTTTCGCAAGTGCGTTGCAAGTGTATACAGAGTCATGTAGTATACAGTTTTGTAAATTACAATACTATTACAAAAAAAATTGACTTTAGAAAAAGATAAATATTTTTGTCCAAAATTACCTTTGATTAAAAAGAGCAACTCATAAAAAGGAAATAAGCTTAAATTACTTAACAAGATTTACCAACTATTAATAATAATTACTTTCACTTTAAACATGCAAGTTTTTTGTATTTTTGTTTAATTATGATATTTATTACTTCATCCGTCTTAATTTAAGTGTCTTACTTTCCTTTTTGGTTTGTCCTACAAATAGTCTCTTTCTATATTTAGTAAGTTTTTCAATCCCAAAGCAAATTTAAGATCACAAGATTTAAAATATCTCACATTAAGACACCTAAATTGGGATGGAGTATATAAGAATCTCTCATTTTTATTTTAGTTTGTTTATTTGACCTTTTGCTTCAAAATTATCTTAAATTTTCTTATTTGATGAAGTTTTATTTGTGCAGAATTTTCACTATGTAAGTTGTTTAAATATTTCTAGAGAAATAGGAATGACTAACATTACATGTAAGAGTTTTAGAAATTAAAGCATTCTACAAAATAAAATACGTAAATTTTTTAGTGTTTGTTCCTTATCTTCCTTTGTAACAAACATTTCAAACTTCGATAGAAAAGGAAAGCCATCTTTAAGTGTTTGTTCGCCCATTTTCAACAAAAAACATATAGAGCCGGTTTGGATTGGCTTATTTTAAGTGATTTTAAGCCAAAATAGCTTATAAGTATTTTTGTAGTGTTTGAATAAAATAAAAAAGTGCTTATAAGTACTTGTTTTTAAGTCAAAATAATAAAAATAAGTTTCATAAGCTAGAATTCATAACTTATGAGTTTTGACTTATAAGTCAAAAGCTATAAGCCCATCCAAACAGGCTCATACTCCCTTCGTCCCAATTTAGAAGGGGAGTTAACAAGATTTTGGGAGTCAAACAACTTTGTGTTTGATTAAATTTCAAATACAGATTCTTTAAATATTTTATAATAAAATTTATATATTTAAAAATTATATAAAAAGTATTACAAATCGCATAATTAATAATTCACAATATATAAAAAGAGCCGGAGAAAATCAAAGTGAAAAAAAAGTTGTTGTCCTCAAACCGACTAACCTTCATATAAATTGGGATGGAAGTGTTGCGAAAAACTCGTATTTTCCCTATGTGTAATTAGGATGAAAATTAAAATTGCGAAAAAAATTATGAGAATAATAGACAAAGAAATACGAGAAATTTTAGTTACGCGGAAAATCCAAAAATGAGGGAAAAACCGCGGGATTAGTAGTCCAATTCTTCCACTATAAGATGATAATAGGATTACAAGATCCCACCCAAATTGGATGGATAACAATATTTCTCTCTCAATAATAATTTAGGTGGAACACTCACTAACTTTTCTCAAGCACCCTCGCTATGAAAGCGGCTCTCTCTTTCTCACTCTTAGAGTGGATGCTCTTACTTGTGTTGTAGATGCTCTTCACAACTTGTGGATGTTGATGTTCTTCACAACTTGTGGATGTAGATACCCAAGCCTTCTCCAAGTACCCGTATTTGTAGGGCCAAAATGAACATGCTAAAAGATTCTTAAGGTTGTCTAAATTCAACTCCCAACAAACTAGTAATTAATGCATGAGTCATTCTAGAGAATTCCAACTCTAGAGAATTACAACTCTAGAGAAATCCCATTCTAGAGAAATCCAATTATATGTGGGCATCCCATAATTAAGTAGGGATAACCCAACACAAAGGAGTATTCAAAATTTATTTTTATACATCATAAAAGGCTATTAATAGCCCCCCCCCCCCCCCCCCCCCCCCCTCCCTCAAATTTAAATAAGTTTAGGAAGTTAATCTATATGACTTTGAAGTACGTGTGGACCACGTAAGGGTAATGGGGTTATTGGGATACTTGGACATGAATGCAATAAGGTTGGGAGTCTCTATATTGAATGGCCAAAGACATACCTTATGAAAATTGGACTTAGAAACAGGATAACTTCTCTTTCAGAATAAGGACTACGACTGGCAATATGATTTTGTGTGATGTGTTCTAATTTTGTGTGAAGCTGTCGTTTTTCCAGATCTTTGAGTTGAAAATCTTGTTTTATGCCCGGTACTCACTTCTGTATGATTGAGTTTCTACTTTATTAGCTTGATGTGTGCTGTTTTGTGTGAGTTTGTGTCCTGTCAATCCACAAGTTTAATATGAATATGTGCAAGTCTAAATTCTGAGACCATTCTATGTATCTATAAGCATGATCCCGCTCCGTATCTCCTATCTCTGATTTGTTGTGGTCATTGAATGTGAGTTACTGGTTTGAGAAATGATATCTGGCTTCTGTTCCATTTTATTCTGTGAGATAAATTGATGGTTTTGACACCACCTATGGGACAGTAAGGCTAATGCAAACCTGGGAAGTTGTCTTAACTTAGGTATAGGATAATAAGACATAAAAATCTGATCACTTAACACTTTTTTTGACTGTTGTTCGATTTGTACAAATGCATATAGGATCTGAAATAAGAGAATATGGTCCCTTGTTCTTGGTTGATTCTGTGTTAAGTGGAAATGAGGTGTCACATAGTTTAGGAAGGGTATTCAGTGATGTCCCTAAGCTATGAGCTTAAGATGAGACTTTGAGTAATCTTACTCAGTCTCATGGTGGATTGCTCTAGCTCAAGGGTTCCTCCCTATCATTTCCTCAAGCTTGTGGGAACCCTCTGAATGTGTTGTGTGTGCCAGAAACTAAGATTTGCCTTGAAACATGTACAAGTCGATTAATGTCCCCTTAAGTTTAACATGTTTAAAAGAAGACGCCAATGTTTGATCATGTTATAAACTCAAATCTGGACCACTGAGCTAGTTGACTTCCCTTTTAAAAATTAATATCTAAGTGGCATAAATATATGTGAAGTTTTAAACTTAGAAGTAGAGAAGACATGATTCTTGTTTTAGCTGCTGCTGCTTACTTGAATAATTTTGTGAAACTTTGAAAACCAAACCAGCAAAGAGTATGAATATTTACCTTGTTAGCTTATGTGTTTGAAGTGTTAGATGGTAGGGATCTAGTAGCTCAGTTGGTTGGCTACTTGAACTTTCACATTTTTTGTCAAGGTTCGAATCCTCACATTGTAATTCTCTCCCCATTTCCCTTCCCTTACCCCTTATGTAATATTTTTTTTATTTTTTTAAAAAAGTATTAGGTGTGCCATATAGCTTGTCTAAGTATGTTGTTTGAGCCTGTGTAAACATGACCCTGGGCATCGATTAGGACTTGTCATCCTGTGTTAACCTTAATCCCTAGCTAGTAGAATTTGACATAAACTATGCCCAACAAGTTGAGACTCTATCTGTTACACTAGTCAAGTCTCATGTTGAAGAATTGAAATCTGCTATTCATCTTGTATGTCATTTGAGTGTCCCTGTTATAGTCTCCCATGTCATATGTTGCTTTACTTTGTTAAGAAGTGCTGAGCAACATAGCTGAGAATATATGCCCTTTTCTTGTTCTCTGAATATACTCCCATGTGATCTGCCAGTCTTTGTTTGTATTTCTCTGTATCTATGCCATTCTCTATGTCATCTTTTGCCCTCCACATGTTCAATATATGACCCCATATAATGTAGATATACTTCTGAGTATACAGGGGTATACATATGTTCTGTATATTTCAAGCATACAAGATATAGTCCGTTGTATCAAGGTATATCCAAGGCTTATGGGACTTGAGTTCGAATGGTATACGTCCTATCTGATTTCTTCTCCCCTCTTTATGAGATTTATTTGTCATGATATACCATTGAGTATACAGATAGGTATACATGTATATTAGTAAGTATATCATAGTATATATTAGGTTTATTTGGGCCAACTTTTCTGTTCTTCCTTATTCTGCCTGAGAATACCCATGAAGCATATTAGGACTGTTTCATTTTGTTATTGGGCTTGTCGTCCATTCTTACTCATTTCTTTCATGTTTGAAGGTATGTGGGCCTGCCATATTCATTGTGTATTATGTGGGTGCATTTCTGTGTATGCATGTAAATGTATAAGGACTGTTCAAATGTGCTAAGCTAAATTTCTTTTAATTATTTGCTAAGAATAGATGCCTTCTAACTCCCACTTTTCTTTTCCCTTTGCATGAACACTTCTTCAAGGGCCTAAATGGGCCTGTCCAATTTGTTCACCGATTCTGTTGGGCCTAAGGCCTAACTACTGCATTAGATTGAGTCAGCCCGCTAATATGGGTCCACCTCTCGTACAAACGAACAGAGAGGAGGTGGGGCTAGACACAAGCTTGAAAGCCCAGCAATGGGTAAAAATTGCATGTTATTTACGTTGATGGGCTTAGTACACCCCTCAACCCACATTATTTTTATATTATATTCAATCATTTGTATTTATAAAAAACACTGATGTGTTATTGGAATCTTTTAGAACCTAGTCGAAATCTCATATAGGCAAATGATGCGGATATCGTTAGAATAAATAAAAGATCCGATTTCTAAATAAACACGAATAAAAATGGACATTCTTCTCAAGAATATTTTGAAAGACAAACATTTCTTAAAATATTTTAATATTTGCAAAGATTAAAATAATTTTCAACAATAAGGAATTTGTATTAAGTGACAAATGGAATTTTGGACGTGCAATGTAACGGCCTGTTATGTCGTTTTAGTTATTTTGCCTATTTTCCCGACCTTTTTCCTAGCTTCTTTATAGCTTATTTGACTTGCAGGGATGGGAGGCGTGATTCCCGAGGCAATTTTGTGGAGATATCGGAAGAAAATCTTAATTTTGGTAATTGAAAGTTCTAAGTTTAGGAAGTTTGACTAAGAGTTGACTTTTTAGTACATGTGTCCGGAATTGAATTTTGATGGTTCTGTTAGTTTCGAAACATAATTTTTGAATTGGATAGATGGTTGGGTAGGGCTGTCAATTTCACCCTGACCCGATGGATATCCGATCCACCCGACCCGATTATATGAACGAAAATATGACAAAATACGGATTTTAATCGGGTGACGGATGGATTGAGTGACGGATCGGGTCGATTCGGGTGGACATACATCCAACCCACCACCCGACCCGTCCATCCACTCGTTTATAATTTTTTTAATGTATAACTAAATTCTAGCGTTTCACATCATTTATCCTCTCTGTCTCTCGCCTCTCTCTCGACTCTCTGTCTCTCTCGTATAGACTTCAAAAGTGAGTTCAATGATGTAATTCTTTTCCTAACACGGAAATTCGGCGCGCATGCGGCATGATAAAGGCAATAGGGCATCTTCCAAAGACTTGTCAAGCTCTGCAGTAGAAGCGAGGACTATGAAAGAACAAGACAAGCAATCACATGAAAACATAATCTTTGATTCAAACACCACATTTAGCAACCCGAATCCGTATTCGTAAT
Organism: Anisodus tanguticus; assembly: GCA_034509755.1. Taxonomy (NCBI): domain Eukaryota; kingdom Viridiplantae; phylum Streptophyta; class Magnoliopsida; order Solanales; family Solanaceae; genus Anisodus; species Anisodus tanguticus. The sequence goes on along the minus strand of CM067555.1, from coordinate 29,426,221 downwards.
AGTCCTTTTAATATTTTAGATATTATATAGAACAATGCTTTCCTTGCATGATGCGTCTATATAGCATGTAATAGTTAGTGAACTCATATTCAATTAGATAAGTATTGAATTTCGGGGGATTTTATATATGTGGTTGAAGTTTTGTTTCACTTTACTCTTCTTTGAACTTCTCTATCCTATGGCTCTTAGATTATTAGTATTATTAGAAGTGACATGTAATTCGTCCTTTAAACTTTAGTTACTTCGGATTATTATTGGCTTTTGGCTCTTTTCTATTTTTTTGGTTGTATGTTTGGAGCATAGACACTGCTTGTAAAATCAGTATGATGATATTTATTTGATGTATTTTTTTTTTCATTTTACTAAGGATTTTAGGTGATTGACTTATTGTGCTATAATTTTCATCCGCGAAGCACCGATCCACCCGATTCACACGTGGATGATGGGTGTATCGGATGTGGATGAAGAAAGAATAGGGTGATGGATGGGTCGGGTGGTGGATAGATGGTTGGCGGGTGGAGGCAGATTGAGCTCCACCCGATCCACCTCCGATCTATTACTAAACCTTTGGTTGGGACGAGTCCTGAGTTATTTGGGTGTTATTCAGATAAGAAAATGGATTTTTGAAAGTTCTTAAGTTAAAAGAAGAGTTTGGGTTGACTTAAGTCAACATTATGAGTTTTCGAGTGTTTTTCAAAGGTTTGTCAATTCTATCGAGTCGGAATGTCTTTTATGGATTAGTCGAGTTATGGGTTTGGTTAGGCACAAGGCGCTCGGTGGTATTTTGGACTTTTGGTTCTATCTTTTAAAGAGAGTTAGAGTTGATCACGGTCAAGATGACCTCGTATGATTGTTTTAAGTGCATAAGCAAATTCGTTGCATGTCTTAGGATTGATTTGCATATTTGGTTTGTGTTCGGGGGGTCCTGGATGAATCCCGAGGGTCGAATCGAAGTTTGGAACATACCAAAATTTTCTGTTGTGCAGTACCGCTCTTTGGTGTGCTCTATGATATCGCGATGAGACGTGTGACCAAGCTCCACGATCACGGAGACCTTGCGATCGTTTGGGAAGAAGAAATTGTGAGTCGGGTCAAGCAAGTCTCGCGATCACGAGCCTGGGGCCCGCGATCGCGAAGAAGGACATGTTCGACTATTTAAAATTCCCCAAAAATGATCATATTCATTTCATTCTCATATTTTGAGCTTGGGGTCTCGGTTTGGAGAGAACTCTGAAGGATTATTCAAGGATCTTCAAGTGAGTAAGTTCTTAATCACCCTATTTTGATTATATTATGGATTATCAAAGGATTTTATGCAAGGAATCATGATTTGAGGCTTAAGATTTGGGAAATTTGGGTTTAAGAACCCTAGGTTGAAAATGATGATTTTTGATTAATGATGAATTTGATGTTGGAATTGGTTGATAATTGATATTTAGACTCCATGAATCTTGGGTAAACTAATTTTGGGATTGATTTTCTATATTTCCCTTCGAGGCTCGGAATTCTATTTTTGGGTCCGAGCTATCTTATAGAGATATGGATTTCTACAGAATCATCTGTTAATGTATTTTACGTATTTGAATAGATTTGGACCATTCAGAGATTGTACGAAAAGGCAAGGCTTTGCGGTGACCGAATGACTTCTATTTTAGGCAAGTTGAGACTTATGACTCTATTTAAGGCAAGTTGTTGAAATAAACTAAATAAGAGAGTGTAGTGGGGATGATAAGGGGGTTCCGATACTCGAGGGACGAGAACTTGTATATTGACCGGTGCCATGTTATGGGTATTTGCACTATTTAAAATTATATAGTTCTGTCTGAATGTCACGCTTTGGGCACTAACTGATAGATAGTATGATTCTTTGAATATGTAATTGGGTATGAAGTTCGTACTTTCTGTCTTTATGATTATTTTCCTGTCTTATTTACGATTGTGTTTTCATCACTCCTAGCTCGTTTAAAATGGAAAGAAGCTAAAAGATCGAATCTTTATTGATTATTGTGGATAAAGGTAGAGTCTTTATGGACTACTTTGGATAAAGATTGAATCTTTATTGCATATCTTAACTTTTTATTATTGCGCATATCCTATTTATGCTTCAAATGGTATCTCATGTATGCACAATTGCGGATACATATGTGGGTCTGAGAGGAAATATTTTCGGACAGAGTGATGCATTGTATTTGAGCTTAATATTGGCTACAGACAGGTATTTGAGCCTAAAATTGAATAGAGACAGGTATTGTGAGCCTAAAATTGACTAAGTGATGTGATTAAGAGCCTAATATTTGCTAAGAAACGTAGAGAGAAATAATTTATGGTGATATATGGACCTCGCGAGTCCCCCATGAGTCACGATTCATAGTATTTGAATGTATGTGCATCGGTGATGAGAAGAAGGCCTTGCATTTACTTAGCATCATATCATTCATTGATTCACTAGTTGACTTGTCTAAACTTTTGTTGAGTCATATTATCATGTATATTTGGCTACCTGAACAATTTGTTGGATTTTTAGAGATTTCTGAAAACTTTGAAATTACTGGTTCTATTAGTATATCAGACTATGAATGGTTAAGTGTGGAAGTGGTATTCGGAAGACCAGCCCTCGTCTTTATTTTATCTAGGGTCGATCGATGATGCTGCTGAGTACCCATTGACATTGTACTCACGCTACACTTGTTGCACCCTTTATGTGTGCAGATTCTCGTTCCAAAGCACTAGCGGAGCCGGATACTGTCACGGTCGTTGAGGAGAACGTTCCGAAGGATTCAGAGTGAGCTACTAGCTTGATCTATGACACAAAATTCTTCATCTACTTTTCATTGTGTCTTTTCTATATCCAGACAATATATGTATTCCGGTTATATTTCATAATTGTAATTCTGTTAGTCCTTCTTGTACTGGTGACACTAGGTTTTGGGATTGACATTCTTTTTCGTATTTTCTATATTATTAGACGTATTAAAAATTTAAATTTGATTGCTTTACTTTTCCGCATTAATTTTCTAGCAAACTGGATTTTAATGGCTAGCTTACTAACTTGTGGGAGTTAGTGCCATCACGACTTCATAAATTGAAATATTGAATCGTGACAAATTACTTTGTTTGAAACAAAACGGGCCGAAACATTACTTTCAAAAGCTGATTTGGGGAAAGAAACAGGTTGTTTGGGCCTAAGCCCACGACATGAAAAAAATAAAATTTGTTTAGTATTTCTATATTGAAAACTTGAAAGACTTTCCAATATTTTTCAAAAGAAGATCAAAATCGGGACTTGCCCCTATTTTCCTAAACCATGGTTTCAAAAATACAAGTGATACACAAAGTCATTTCCTTAAGTTAATTCGAAAGAAATAGGTACATCACATTACTTCGGACCAATCGTAGTAGAACTCTAATTGAGGGAAATCTTGAGTGTGTTTGGTTAAAAAAGTGTAAATTACTTACACCCTTTGAATAAATCCAAACTCCTTTGAAAAATCTCGTAATGGTTTATATTACTCTTTCAAAAAATGCCATAAATGAACAAGTGAAGGCAATACATTTATACATATCCCTTAAACACCCTTTTAGGCAAATAAATAATTTTAGCCATAGTATTTTAACCCGTAGGTAAACCGCATCCGGCCCTTCCCCGTACCCCGCGCATAGTGAGAGCTTAGTGCACCGGGCTGCCCCTTTTTAGGTAAATCTCATTGGGCGAATTCCTTCCAAGGTGCCTAACACCTTCCTCGGAGAATCACCAGAACTCTTTTCCGAACTTTGGTACTTGCTTTTCAAATAACAAACCTTAAAACAAATAATTTTTCTAATTCATAATTTATTAGGTGTTGACTCAGTTAAATCAACATAGATTCAAATTATGATAGTAGCTGTTGTGCAAAGTGAACCGTAACAATAGTGACTAACTATCCTTTAACATAATCCACTCACATGGTACATACAATCTCTTTACGTCGAGCATGGGGATTTATTTGCAAAATTTAAAACGATGGGCCTTTTTTAATAAAATATAAATTTATTGGTCAAGTATCAAAATTAAAATCATAACTTGGAATTTGAAATCCACTCTTTGGAGAATTCGGGATTTGAAATTATGATATAAAATTGACATTGGCGTTTTATTCATATTTTATAAACATTCACTGATTTCAAATTTAAGGCCCAAATTCTATGGCGAAATGCCTACTAAATGTTCTTAGCTACATACCGTGAGTGGATCACTATTTAGGCACTAGGATTACCAACCACAAACAAACAACAAATATAGATCACCAAAGTCACTGTCCGATTAAGAGTTTATCCCAAATCAACTTGTTATGACTCGTACTTTCAGGGTAGTAATAGAAGTACTCCTTATATTATGTAGGTCGTATATTGAGTATTCGAGTCATATGTTTATCATACGTCTAAGTGTGGAATTATATCGGGTTGCGATTAAGAAGTCGATGAAGGTTCGTCGAAATTTAAGAATAGAAATCCATCAGAATTTAGGTTTGTTTCCTCTGAGCTTTTCTCCCAATATACTTGGAGTTATAGGGTGATCCACCCACCAAATCGAAGCTCCACAAGTCTAGTTTTCAATGTATAAAACTGTTAGTCATTTGAACTTTCCTGCAGGGAGATACTATAGCAGAAACGGTCACCAAGGCAAATAATGTCTTGATCTACGGACTTGGTGTAGACAAGTACAACATAATCTCTATTTGTACCACTGCAAAGCAAATATGGGACGCATTAGTGAAAGCACATAAAGGGACCAACCAAGTTAGGAAATTCAGAAAAGCCATGCTTGCCACAGATTTTAAATTTTTTAGAATGAAGCAAGGAGAAATTATTTCAGAAATGTTCACAAGGCTTCACTTGTTAATGAACTGACGTCTCTTGGAAAAATCATTACCACAGAAGACTCAGTTGACACAATTTTGAGAACACTACCAAAGACTTTCTAAATGAAAGTCACCACTATAAGAGAAGCCAAAGACATAGGAGATATGTCTTTGGACGAGTTGGTAGGTAACTTGAAAACCTAGGAGATGTATATGGAAAACTCCAAGAGTAATGAATCAAGGTTTGAAAGATCCTTGGCATTGACGGCAACTAAGAATGACAATTCTAAAGTAGACGAGGAAGAAATAATGATAATCATAAGAAACTTCAGAAATTTTCTTACCAAGAAGAGACAAAATGGCAAAAGAAACGCCTACAGAAAGGGAAAATGTGACAAACCTCAAAGCGCAAAATTTGCTTCAAGTGTGAGAAAACAGATCACTTGATCAAAGACTGTCCCCTTTGGAGATTGAATGAAAGAAAGAGCTGAAAAGAACAAGATGATACAAACAGGTTCAAGGTAGAATAAACAACGAAACTCCTAAGGCACTGAAGGCTACTTTGAACTCCAGTGACGATTCAGAAGATGAAACAAATCATCATGCCCTAATGGCCACTGGAGACTCAGACTTAGAGATTGAGGAAGATACAAATGTAAACATCCTTGAACTAAAAGATAAACTTGATCTACTTTCTAAGAAAAGAATGACCTCCTTAATTGACGAATACCTTGAAATAAGGTAAAAAATAAATCAGTTGTTACATGCATTTACTAGTATGAATTATACATTTATTGATGTAGAGACTAGTAAAAAAAAATCAGAATAAGAGGTTTTCCTTCTGAAGGAACTAGTAAATCAACTTGATTCAGCTAATGTAGGTTTAAGGTTTGAAGTTCTTAAGCACATTACAAATGGGAAATATGCTATACATAGTCAACTTCTCAAAATCAAATCTGACCTAACTAGAACTAGGATTGAACGAGCCTTGAGAAAGAAACATTTAGAATGTTAAACACTAAATTAAATAAGGTAAATATTGATCTAGAGAAAGCCCGCCAATGGACAAAACCACCTAGAATCGAAAAAAAGGTTTACCAAAAAACCCTACAGTATCACTACTAGATTAGGTTTTAAGAAGAATTTTTAAAAAAGTGAATTTATAAGAAAGGGATTGTGCACATGTTGTGGTAGAACATGCCAGTACAGAAAAGATTGTCCATTAGGAGCAAAGCATGACAAAATATTTATGAAAAATGAATTTGAAGCATGAAAAATCAGATAGATGGAACAGGTCTCCCTTTATAGTGCCCAAATGAACAAAAAGGAATCTAATTCATCTCTTTGTTCAAGGAAAAGGACACAAGCTATTCTGGGTTCCTAAAGCTAACCTCTGATTATTTAATTCAAGTGAGGGTGAAAGAAGCAAGCAGAATTGGTACTTGGACAGTACATGCTCCAGTCACATGACAAGAGATAAAAAATATATATTCACTCTCAGCCATGGAAGGTGGAAATATAGCTTTTGGAGGAGGAAAGAAAGGAAGGTCAAAGGAATAGGAAAAATAGGCAAATTGGAAGAATATACAATCAAAAATGTATACATGTTCTCGCAACATAATCTCTCGAGCATCTCACGGTTGTGTGACAAAGGAAATATGGTGATGTTTACCTCTGCTGGCTATAATGTCACTAATCTCAAAATAGGTAACACATGTCTAACTACCATGAGGTACAAGAATGTGTACAAGACAAATATAATGGGGATACCAAGAAATGATCTCACATGCTTGAGTGTGATGTTGATATCCGTTATCGATACAGCGAAATGCAAAGTTACAGGATGTAACACATTGAAGAGGTATTTGAGGTACCATTATACCGAGCCACATGAAAAGGGGTATAGGAGTAAAACCACTTCCCAAAATAAGAAGACGAAGGAAATGAAGCAATGTATTCCCTTTGAGATGCCACAAGAAGGGGAAATTACCGTACCCCTTGAGAGACAAAAGATATAGAGGTGTAATGCAGTGCAAAGTGTCAAATCACGAGTGGAGAAAGGAAAGGATGTACGGAGTGATGTGAGGAGAAATTGGGTTGAGGGTCGAATTTCCCAAATATAAACTCGTCTAAATTCTGCACTGCTATAATTCGACGGTGTACTCGATGGACCATCAAACTTCCAACGGCGTGTCATTCTTCCCATCGATCATCCAGGAAGGTTGACGGCTCACCATAGATAATCGACGGTCCGTCAAAGTATTTTCCGGACTGTCCTTTGTCCCGTCATATTCAGAGTTTTTCCCTTTTTCGTCAGAACATACTTTCTTCAATCCGTTTAACCCCCGAACACTTCGGGACCTTTGTAAAAAGGATATAAACATTTATTATCCTTTTGTAATGTCGTACCCCTCCCCGGGACTTTGATATCCGTTATCGATACAGCGAAATGCAAAGTTACAGGATGTAACACATTGAAGAGGTATTTGAGGTACCATTATACCGAGCCACATGAAAAGGGGTATAGGAGTAAAACCACTTCCCAAAATAAGAAGACGAAGGAAATGAAGCAATGTATTCCCTTTGAGATGCCACAAGAAGGGGAAATTACCGTACCCCTTGAGAGACAAAAGATATAGAGGTGTAACGCAGTGCAAAGTGTCAAATCACGAGTGGAGAAAGGAAAGGATGTCATGGACTGATGTGAGGAGAAATTGGGCTGAGGGTCGAATTTCCCAAATATAAACTCGTCTAAATTTATGCACCTTGCTATAATTCGACGGTGTACTCGATGGACCATCAAACTTCCAACGGCGTGTCATTCTTCCCATCGATCATCCGGGAAGGTTGACGGCTCACCATAGATAATCGACGGTCCGTCAAAGTATTTTCCGGACTGTCCTTTGTCCCGTCATATTCAGAGTTTTTCCCTTTTTCGTCAGAACATACTTTCTTCAATCCGTTTAACCCCCGAACACTTCGGGACCTTTGTAAAAAGGATATAAACATTTATTATCCTTTTGTAATGTCGTACCCCTCCCCGGGACTTTGATATCCGTTATCGATACAGCGAAATGCAAAGTTACAGGATGTAACACATTGAAGAGGTATTTGAGGTACCATTATACCGAGCCACATGAAAAGGGGTATAGGAGTAAAACCACTTCCCAAAATAAGAAGACGAAGGAAATGAAGCAATGTATTCCCTTTGAGATGCCACAAGAAGGGGAAATTACCGTACCCCTTGAGAGACAAAAGATATAGAGGTGTAACGCAATGCAAAGTGTCAAATCACGAGTGGAGAAAGGAAAGGATGTACGGAGTGATGTGAGGAGAAATTGGGTTGAGGGTCGAATTTCCCAAATATAAACTCATTTAAATTATGCACTGCTATAATTTGACGGTGTACTCGATGGACCATCAAACTTCCAACGGCGTGTCATTCTTCCCATCGATCATCCAGGAAGGTTGACGGCTCACCCTAGATAATCGACGGTCCGTCAAAGTATTTTTCCGGACTGTCCTTTGTCCCGTCATATTCAGAGTTTTTCCCTTTTTCGTCAGAACATACTTTCTTCAATCCGTTTAACCCCCGAACACTTCGGGACCTTTGTAAAAAGGATATAAACATTTATTATCCTTTTGTAATGTCGTACCCCTCCACGGGACTTTGATATCCGTTATCGATATAGCGAAATGCAAAGTTACAGGATGTAACACATTGAAGAGGTATTTGAGGTACCATTATACCGAGCCACATGAAAAGGGGTATAGGAGTAAAACCACTTCCCAAAATAAGAAGACGAAGGAAATGAAGCAATGTATTCCCTTTGAGATGCCACAAGAAGGGGAAATTACCGTACCCCTTGAGAGACAAAAGATATAGAGGTGTAACGCAAGTGCAAAGTGTCAAATCACGAGTGGAGAAAGGAAAGGATGTACGGAGTGATGTGAGGAGAAATTGGGTTGAGGGTCGAATTTCCCAAATATAAACTCGTCTAAATTATGCACTGCTATAATTCGACGGTGTACTCGATGGACCATCAAACTTCCAACGGCGTGTCATTCTTCCCATCGATCATCCAGGAAGGTTGACGGCTCACCATAGATAATCGACGGTCCGTCAAAGTATTTTCCGGACTGTCCTTTGTCCCGTCATATTCAGAGTTTTTCCCTTTTTCGTCAGAACATACTTTCTTCAATCCGTTTAACCCCCGAACACTTCGGGACCTTTGTAAAAAGGATATAAACATTTATTATCCTTTTGTAATGTCGTACCCCTCCCCGGGACTTTGATATCCGTTATCGATACAGCGAAATGCAAAGTTACAGGATGTAACACATTGAAGAGGTATTTGAGGTACCATTATACCGAGCCACATGAAAAGGGGTATAGGAGTAAAACCACTTCCCAAAATAAGAAGACGAAGGAAATGAAGCAATGTATTCCCTTTGAGATGCCACAAGAAGGGGAAATTACCGTACCCCTAGAGAGACAAAAGATATAGAGGTGTAACGCAAGTGCAAAGTGTCAAATCACGAGTGGAGAAAGGAAAGGATGTATGGACTGATGTGAGGAGAAATTGGGTTGAGGGTCGAATTTCCCAAATATAAACTCGTCTAAATTCTGCACTGCTATAATTCGACGGTGTACTCGATGGACCATCAAACTTCCAACGGCGTGTCATTCTTCCCATCGATCATCCAGGAAGGTTGACGGCTCACCATAGATAATCGACGGTCCGTCAAAGTATTTTCCGGACTGTCCTTTGTCCCGTCATATTCAGAGTTTTTCCCTTTTTCGTCAGAACATACTTTCTTCAATCCGTTTAACCCCGAACACTTCGGGACCTTTGTAAAAAGGATATAAACATTTATTATCCTTTTGTAATGTCGTACCCCTCCCCGGGACTTTGATATCCGTTATCGATACAGCGAAATGCAAAGTTACAGGATGTAACACATTGAAGAGGTATTTGAGGTACCATTATACCGAGCCACATGAAAAGGGGTATAGGAGTAAAACCACTTCCCAAAATAAGAAGACGAAGGAAATGAAGCAATGTATTCCCTTTGAGATGCCACAAGAAGGGGAAATTACCGTACCCCTTGAGAGACAAAAGATATAGAGGTGTAACGCAAGTGCAAAGTGTCAAATCACGAGTGGAGAAAGGAAAGGATGTACGGAGTGATGTGAGGAGAAATTGGGTTGAGGGTCGAATTTCCCAAATATAAACTCGTCTAAATTCTGCACTGCTATAATTCGACGGTGTACTCGATGGACCATCAAACTTCCAACGGCGTGTCATTCTTCCCATCGATCATCCAGGAAGGTTGACGGCTCACCATAGATAATCGACGGTCCGTCAAAGTATTTTCCGGACTGTCCTTTGTCCCGTCATATTCAGAGTTTTTCCCTTTTTCGTCAGAACATACTTTCTTCAATCCGTTTAACCCCCGAACACTTCGGGACCTTTGTAAAAAGGATATAAACATTTATTATCCTTTTGTAATGTCGTACCCCTCCCCGGGACTTTGATATCCGTTATCGATACAGCGAAATGCAAAGTTACAGGATGTAACACATTGAAGAGATATTTGAGGTACCATTATACCGAGCCACATGAAAAGGGGTATAGGAGTAAAACCACTTCAAAAAATAAGAAGACGAAGGAAATGAAGCAATGTATTCCCTTTGAGATGCCACAAGAAGGGGAAATTACCGTACCCCTTGAGAGACAAAAGATATAGAGGTGTAACGCAGTGCAAAGTGTCAAATCACGAGTGGAGAAAGGAAAGGATGTACGGAGTGATGTGAGGAGAAATTGGGTTGAGGGTCGAATTTCCCAAATATAAACTCGTCTAAATTTTGCACTGCTATAATTCGACGGTGTACTCGATGGACCATCAAACTTCCAACGGCGTGTCATTCTTCCCATCGATCATCCAGGAAGGTTGACGGCTCACCATAGATAATCGACGGTCCGTCAAAGTATTTTCCGGACTGTCCTTTGTCCCGTCATATTCAGAGTTTTTCCCTTTTTCGTCAGAACATACTTTCTTCAATCCGTTTAACCCCGAACACTTGGACCTTTGTAAAAAGGATATAAACATTTATTATCCTTTTGTAATGTCGTACCCCTCCCGGGACTTTGATATCCGTTATCGATACGGCGAAATGCAAAGTTACGGGGTGTAACACATTGAAGAGGTATTTGAGGTACCATTATACCGAGCCACATGAAAAGGGGTATAGGAGTAAAACCACTTCCCAAAATAAGAAGACGAAGGAAATGAAGCAATGTATTCCCTTTGAGATGCCACAAGAAGGGGAAATTACCGTACCCCTTGAGAGACAAAAATATATAGGTGTGTACGCGCAAAGTGCAAAGTGTCAAATCACGAGTGGAGAAAGGAAAGGATGTACGGAGTGATGTGAGGAGAAATTGGGTTGAGGGTCGAATTTCCCAAATATAAACTCTATTCTAAATTATGCACTTTGCTATAATTCGACGGTGTACTCGATGGACCATCAAACTTCCAACGGCGTGTCATTCTTCCCATCGATCATCCGGGAAGGTTGACGGCTCACATAGATAATCGATCGTCGGTCCGTCAAAGTATTTTCCGTGTCCTTTGTCCTTTGTCCCGTCATATTTCGAGTTTTTCCCTTTTTCGTCGAACATACTTTCTTCAATCCGTTTAACCCCGAACACTTCGGGACCTTTGTAAAAAGGATATAAACATTTATTATCCTTTTGTAATGTCGTACCCCTCCCGGGACTTTGATATATCGTTATTATCGATACAAAGCGAAATGCAAAGTTACAGGATGTAACACATTGAAGAGGTATTTGAGGTACCATTATACCGAGCCACATGAAAAGGGGTATAGGAGTAAAACCACTTCCAAAAATAAGAAGACGAAGGAAATGAAGCAATGTATTCCCTTTGAGATGCCACCAGAAGGGGAAATTACCGTACCCCTTGAGAAGAAAAAGATATAGAGGTGTAACGCAGTGCAAAGTGTCAAATCACGAGTGGAGAAAGGAAAGGATGTACGGAGTGATGTGAGGAGAAATTGGGTTGAGGGTCGAATTTCCCAAATAAATAAACTCTCTAAATCTAAATTCTGCTAACTTGCTATAATTCGACGGTGTACTCGATGGACCATCAAACTTCCAACGGCGTGTCATTCTTCCCATCGATCATCCGGGGAAGGTTGACGGCTCACCATAGATAATCGACGGTCCGTCAAAGTATTTTCCGGACTGTCCTTTGTCCCGTCATATTTCGAGTTTTTCCCTTTTTTATAAGAACATACTTTCTTCAATCCGTTTAACCCCCGAACACTTCGGGACCTTTGTAAAAAGGATATAAACATTTATTATCCTTTTGTAATGTACCCCCCTCCCGGGACTTTGATATCCGTTATCGATACGGCGAAATGCAAAGTTACAGGATGTAACACATTGAAGAGGTATTTGAGGTACCATTATACCGAGCCACATGAAAAGGGGTATAGGAGTAAAACCACTTCCCAAAATAAGAAGACGAAGGAAATGAAGCAATGTATTCCCTTTGAGATGCCACAAGAAGGGGAAATTACCGTACCCCTTGAGAGACAAAAGATATAGAGGTGTAATGCAAGTGCAAAGTGTCAAATCACGAGTGGAGAAAGGAAAGGATGTACGGAGTGATGTGAGGAGAAATTGGGTTGAGGGTCGAATTTCCCAAATATAAACTCGTCTAAATTCTGCACTGCTATAATTCGACGGTGTACTCGATGGACCATCAAACTTCCAACGGCGTGTCATTCTTCCCATCGATCATCCAGGAAGGTTGACGGCTCACCATAGATAATCGACGGTCCGTCAAAGTATTTTCCGGACGTCCTTTGTCCTTTGTCCCGTCATATTCGAGTTTTTCCCTTTTTCGTCAGAACATACTTTCTTCAATCCGTTTAACCCCCGAACACTTCGGGACCTTTGTAAAAAGGATATAAACATTTATTATCCTTTTGTAATGTCGTACCCCTTCCCGGGACTTTGATATCCGTTATCGATACGGCGAAATGCAAAGTTACAGGATGTAACACATTGAAGAGGTATTTGAGGTACCATTATACCGAGCCACATGAAAAGGGGTATAGGAGTAAAACCACTTCCAAAAATAAGAAGACGAAGGAAATGAAGCAATGTATTCCCTTTGAGATGCCACAAGAAGGGGAAATTACCGTACCCCTTGAGAGACAAAAGATATAGAGGTGTAATGAAGTGCAAAGTGTCAAATCACGAGTGGAGAAAGGAAAGGATGTACGGAGTGATGTGAGGAGAAATTGGGTTGAGGGTCGAATTTCCCAAATATAAACTCGTCTAAATTATGCACTGCTATAATTCGACGGTGTACTCGATGGACCATCAAACTTCCAACGGCGTGTCATTCTTCCCATCGATCATCCAGGAAGGTTGACGGCTCACCATAGATAATCGACGGTCCGTCAAAGTATTTTCCGGACTGTCCTTTGTCCCGTCATATTCAGAGTTTTTCCCTTTTTTTCGTCGAACATACTTTCTTCAATCCGTTTAACCCCCGAACACTTCGGGACTTTTTAAAAAGGAATAAACATTTATAATCCATTTATTATCCTTTTGTAATGTCGTACCCCCTTCCCGGGACTTTGATATCCGTTATTATCGATACGGCGAAATGCAAAGTTACGGGATGTAACACATTGAAGAGGTATTTGAGGTACCATTATCCCGAGCCACATGAAAAGGGGTATAGGAGTAAAACCACCAAAAAAAATAAGAAGACGAAGGAAAATGAAGCAATGTACTTCCTTTGAGATGCCACAAGAAGGGGGGGAAATTACCGTTGAGAGAGAGAAAAAAAGATAGAGGAGGTGTAATGCAAAGTGCAAAGTGTCAAATGGAGAGTGGAAAAAGGGAGGATGTACGGAGTGATGTGAGGAGAAATTGGGTTGAGGGTCGAATTTCCCAAATATAAACTCGTCTAAATTTTACTGCTTGCTATAATTCGACGGTGTACTCGATGGACCATCAAACTTCCGGCGGTGTCATTCATTTCCCATCGATCTTCCGGGAAGGTTGACGGCTCACCATAGATAATCGACTGTCCGTCTAAGTATTTTACGTACCGTCCTTTGTCTCGTCATATTTCGAGTTTTTCCCTTTTTTTTCGTCAAACATACTTTCTTCAATCTGTTTAACTTCCGAACACTTCGGGACCTTTGTAAAAAGGATATAAACATTTATTATCCTTTTTAATGTTGTAATGTCGTACCCCTCCCGGGACTTTGATATCGTTATTATCGATACGGCGAAATGCAAAGTTACGGGATGTAACACATTGAAGAGGTATTTGAGGTACCATTATCCCGAGACATATGAAAAGGGGTATAGGAGTAAAACCACTTCCCAAGATAAGAAGACGAAGGAAATGAAGCAATATATTTCCTTTGAGATGCCACAAGAAGGGGAAATTACCGTACCCCATGAGAGACAAAAGATATAGAGGAGTAATGAAGTGCAAAGTGTCAAATCATGAGTGGAAAAAGGAAAGGATGTACGGAGTGATGTGAGGAGAAATTGGGTTGAGGGTCGAATTTCCCAAATATAAACTCGTCTAAATTCTGCACTTTGCTATAATTCGACGGTGTACTCGATGGACCATCAAACTTCCAACGGTCGTGTCATTCCCATCGATCGATCTTCCGGGAAGGTTGACGGCTCACCATAGATAATCGACGGTCCGTCAAAGTATTTTCCGGACGGTCCTTTGTCCTTTGTCCCGTCATATTCATAGTTTTTCCCTTTTTCGTCAGAACATACTTTCTTCAATCCGTTTAACCCCGAACACTTCGGGACCTTTGTAAAAAGGATATAAACATTTATTATCCTTTTGTAATGTCGTACCCCTTCCCGGGACTTTGATATCCTTATTATCGATACGGCGAAATGCAAAGTTACGGGGTGTAACACATTGAAGAGGTGTTTGAGATACCATTATCCCGAGCCACATGAAAATGGGTATAGGAGCAAAACCACTTCCCAAAAGAAGAAGCCGAAGGAAAGGAAGCAATGTACTTCCTTTGAGATGCCACAAGAAGGGGAAATTACCGTACCTCTTGAGAGACAAAAGATATAGAGGAGTAATGCAGTGCAAAGTGTCAAATCACGAGTGGAAAAAGGAAGGATGTACGGAGTGATGTGAGGAGAAAATGGGTTGAGGGTCGAATTTCCCAAATATAAACTCGTCGAAATTCTGCACTGCTATAATTCGACGGTGTACTCGATGGACCATCAAACTTCCAACGGCGTGTCATTCTTCCCATCGATCTTCCGGGGAAGGTTGACGGCTCACCATAGATAATCGACGGTCCGTCAAAGTATTTTCCGGTCCTTTGTCCTTTGTCCCGTCATATTTCGAGTTTTTCCCTTTTTCGTCAGAACATACTTTCTTCAATCCGTTTAACTCCCGAACACTTCGGGACCTTTGTAAAAAGGCTGTAAACATTTATTATCCTTCTGTAATGTCGTACCCCTTCCCGGGACTTTGATATCCATTATCGATACGGCGAAATGCAAAGTTACGGGATGTAACACATTGAAGAGGTATTTGAGGTACCATTATACCGAGCCAGCCATGAAAAGGGGTATAGGAGTAAAACCACTTCCCAAAAAAATAAGAAGACGAAGGAAAGGAAGCAATGTACTTCCTTTGAGATGCCACAAGAAGGGGAAATTACCGTACCCCATGAGAGACAAAAGATATAGAGGAGTAATGCAAAGTGCAAAGTGTCAAATCACGAGTGGAAAAAAAGGAGGAGGATGTACGGAGTGATGTGAGGAGAAAATTGGGTTGAGGGTCGAATTTCCCAAATATAAACTCGTCTAAATTCTGCTTGCTATAATTCGACGGTGTACTCGATGGACCATCAAACTTCCAACGGCGTGTCATTCATCCCGATCGATCTTCCCGGGAAGGTTGACGGCTCACCATAGATAATCGACGGTCCGTCAAAGTATTTTACGGACCGTCCTTTGTCCCGTCATATTTTGAGTTTTTCCCTTTTTTTGTCAGAACATACTTTCTTCAATCCGTTTAACTCCCGAACACTTCGGGACCTTTGTAAAAAGGCTGTAAACATTTATTATCCTTCCGTAATGTCGTACCCCTTCCCGGGACTTTGATATTATTATCGATACGGCGAAATGCAAAGTTACAGGGTGTAACACATTGAAGAGGTATTTGAGGTACCATTATCCCGAGCCACATGAAAAGGGGTATAGGAGTAAAACCACTTCCCAAAATAAGAAGACGAAGGAAAGGAAGCAATGTACTTCCTTTGAGATGCCACAAGAAGGGGAAATTACCGTACCCCATGAGAGACAAAAAGATATAGAGGAGTAATGAAGTGCAAAGTGTCAAATCACGAGTGGAAAAAAGGAGAGGATGACGGAGTGATGTGAGGAGAAAATTGGGTTGAGGGTCGAATTTCCCAAATATAAACTCGTCTAAATTCTGCTTTGCTATAATTCGACGGTGTACTCGATGGACCATCAAACTTCCAACGGCGTGTCATTCTTCCCATCGATCAGGAAGGTTGACGGCTCACCATAGATAATCGACGGTCCGTCAAAGTATTTTCCGGACTGTCCTTTGTCCCGTCATATTCATAGTTTTTCCCTTTTTCGTCAGAACATACTTTCTTCAATCCGTTTAACCCCGAACACTTCGGGACCTTTGTAAAAAGGATATAAACATTTATTATCCTTTTGTAATGTCGTACCCCTTCCCGGGACTTTGATATCGTTATTATCGATACGGCGAAATGCAAAGTTACGGGGTGTAACACATTGAAGAGGTATTTGAGGTACCATTATCCCGAGCCACATGAAAAGGGGTATAGGAGTAAAACCACTTCCCCAAAATAAGAAGCCGAAGGAAAGGAAGCAATGTACTTCCTTTGAGATGCCACAAGAAGGGGAAATTACCGTACCCCATGAGAGAAAAAGATATAGAGGAGTAATGAAGTGCAAAGTGTCAAATCACGAGTGGAAAAAAGGAGAGGATGTACGGAGTGATGTGAGGAGAAATTGGGTTGAGGGTCGAATTTCCCAAATATAAACTAAATCTAAATTCTCTTTGCACTGCTATAATTCGACGGTGTACTCGATGGACCATCAAACTTCCAACGGTATGTCATTCTTCCCGTCGATCTTCCAGGAAGGTTGACGGCTCACCATAGATAATCGACGGTCCGTCAAAGTATTTTTTGTCCTTTGTCCTTTGTCCCGTCATATTCTGAGTTTTTCCCTTTTTTTGTCAGAACATACTTTCTTCAATCCGTTTAACTCCCGAACACTTCGGGACCTTTGTAAAAAGGCTGTAAACATTTATTATCCTTCTGTAATGTCGTACCCCTTCCCGGGACTTTGATATCCATTATCGATACGGCGAAATGCAAAGTTACGGGGTGTAACACATTGAAGAGGTGTTTGAGATACCATTATCCCGAGCCACATGAAAATGGGTATAGGAGCAAAACCACTTCTCAAAAGAAGAAGCCGAAGGAAAGGAAGCAATGTACTTCCTTTGAGATGCCACAAGAAGGGGAAATTACCGTACCCCATGAGAGACAAAAGATATAGAGGTAAGTAATGAAGTGCAAAGTGTCAAATCACGAGTGGAAAAAGGAGAGGATGTGACGGAGTGATGTGAGGAGAAATTGGGTTGAGGGTCGAATTTCCCAAATATAAACTCGTCTAAATTTGCTTGCTTGCTATAATTCGACGGTGTACTCGATGGACCATCAAACTTCCAACGGCGTGTCATTCTTCCCATCGGGGAGGGGAAGGTTGACGGCTCACCATAGATAATCGACGGTCCGTCAAAGTATTTTCCGTCCTTTGTCCTTTGTCCCGTCATATTCATAGTTTTTCCCTTTTTCGTCGAACATACTTTCTTCAATCCGTTTAACCCCCGAACACTTCGGGACCTTTGTAAAAAGGATATAAACATTTATTATCCTTTTGTAATGTCGTACCCCTTCCCGGGACTTTGATATCCATTATCGATACGGCGAAATGCAAAGTTACGGGATGTAACACATTGAAGAGGTATTTGAGGTACCATTATATCCCGAGCCACATGAAAAGGGGTATAGGAGTAAAACCACTTCCCCAAAATAAGAAGACGAAGGAAAGGAAGCAATGTACTTCCTTTGAGATGCCACAAGAAGGGGAAATTACCGTACCCCATGAGAGAAAAAAAGATAGAGGTAGAGGAGTAATGAAGTGCAAAGTGTCAAATCACGAGTGGAAAAAAAAAGGAGAGGATGTACGGAGTGATGTGAGGAGAAATTGGGTTGAGGGTCGAATTTCCCAAATATAAACTCGTCTAAATTACTAACTTGCTATAATTCGACGGTGTACTCGATGGACCATCAAACTTCCAACGGTCTGTCATTCTTCCCGTCGATCTTACAGGAAGGTTGACGGCTCACCATAGATAATCGACGGTCCGTCAAAGTATTTTCCGGACTGTCCTTTGTCCCGTCATATTCATAGTTTTTCCCTTTTTCGTCAGAACATACTTTCTTCAATCCGTTTAACCCCCGAACACTTCGGGACCTTTGTAAAAAGGATATAAACATTTATTATCCTTTTGTAATGTCGTACCCCTTCCCGGGACTTTGATATCCGTTATCGATACGGCGAAATGCAAAGTTACAGGATGTAACACATTGAAGAGGTATTTGAGGTACCATTATCCCGAGCCACATGAAAAGGGGTATAGGAGTAAAACCACTTCCCAAAATAAGAAGACGAAGGAAAGGAAGCAATGTACTTCCTTTGAGATGCCACAAGAAGGGGAAATTACCGTACCCCATGAGAGAGACAAAAGATATAGAGGAGTAATGCAGTGCAAAGTGTCAAATCACGAGTGGAAAAAGGAGAGGATGTACGGAGTGATGTGAGGAGAAAATTGGGTTGAGGGTCGAATTTCCCAAATATAAACTCGTCTAAATTGCTGCTTGCTATAATTCGACGGTGTACTCGATGGACCATCAAACTTCCAACGGCGTGTCATTCTTCCCATCGATCTTCCAGGAAGGTTGACGGCTCACCATAGATAATCGACGGTCCGTCAAAAAGTTTTTTCCGGACTGTCCTTTGTCCCGTCATATTCCTAGTTTTTCCCTTTTTCGTCGAACATACTTTCTTCAATCCGTTTAACTCCGAAACACTTCGGGACCTTTGTAAAAAGGATGTAAACATTTATTATCCTTTTGTAATGTCGTACCCCTTCCCGGGACTTTGATATCCGTTGTCGATACGGCGAAATGCAAAGTTACGGGGTGTAACACATTGAAGAGGTATTTGAGGTACCATTATCCCGAGCCACATGAAAAGGGGTATAGGAGTAAAACCACTTCCCAAAATAAGAAGCCGAAGGAAAGGAAGCAATGTACTTCCTTTGAGATGCCACAAGAAGGGGAAATTACCGTACCCCATGAGACAAAAAAAGATATAGAGGTAAGTAATGAAGTGCAAAGTGTCAAATCACGAGTGGAAAAAGGAAGAGGATGTACGGAGTGATGTGAGGAGAAAATGGGTTGAGGGTCGAATTTCCCAAATATAAACTAAACTCGTCTAAATTTCTGCCTTGCTATAATTCGACGGTGTACTCGATGGACCATCAAACTTCCAACGGCGTGTCATTCTTCCCATCGATCTTCCGGGGAAGGTTGACGGCTCACCATAGATAATCGACGGTCCGTCAAAGTATTTTCCGTCTTTGTCCTTTGTCCCGTCATATTCATAGTTTTTCCCTTTTTCGTCGAACATACTTTCTTCAATCCGTTTAACCCCGAACACTTCGGGACCTTTGTAAAAAGGATGTAAACATTTATTATCCTTCTGTAATGTCGTACCCCTTCCCGGGACTTTGATATCCATTATCGATACGGCGAAATGCAAAGTTACGGGGTGTAACACATTGAAGAGGTATTTGAGGTACCATTATCCCGAGCCACATGAAAATGGGTATAGGAGTAAAACCACTCCCAAAAAAATAAGAAGACGAAGGAAAGGAAGCAATGTACTTCCTTTGAGATGCCACAAGAAGGGGAAATTACCGTACCCCATGAGAGACAAAAGATATAGAGGAGTAATGAAGTGCAAAGTGTCAAATCACGAGTGGAAAAAGGAAAGGATGTACGGAGTGATGTGAGGAGAAAATGGGTTGAGGGTCGAATTTCCCAAATATAAACTCGTCTAAATTCTGCACTGCTATAATTCGACGGTGTACTCGATGGACCATCAAACTTCCAACGGCGTGTCATTCTTCCCATCGATCTTCCGGGGAAGGTTGACGGCTCACCATAGATAATCGACGGTCCGTCAAAGTATTTTCCGGACTGTCCTTTGTCCCGTCATATTCATAGTTTTTCCCTTTTTCGTCGAACATACTTTCTTCAATCCGTTTAACCCCGAACACTTCGGGACCTTTGTAAAAAGGATATAAACATTTATTATCCTTTTGTAATGTCGTACCCCTCCCGGGACTTTGATATCCATTATCGATACGGCGAAATGCAAAGTTACGGGGTGTAACACATTGAAGAGGTATTTGAGGTACCATTATCCCGAGCCACATGAAAAGGGGTATAGGAGTAAAACCACTTCCCCAAAATAAGAAGACGAAGGAAAGGAAATATGTACTTCCTTTGAGATGCCACAAGAAGGGGAAATTACCGTACCCCCATGAGAGACAAAAGATATAGAGGAGTAATGAAGTGCAAAGTGTCAAATCACGAGTGGAAAAAGGATAGGATGTACGGAGTGATGTGAGGAGAAAATGGGTTGAGGGTCGAATTTCCCAAATATAAACTCGTCTAAATTCTGCACTGCTATAATTCGACGGTGTACTCGATGGACCATCAAACTTCCAACGGCGTGTCATTCTTCCCATCGATCTTCCAGGAAGGTTGACGGCTCACCATAGATAATCGACGGTCCGTCAAAGTATTTTACGGACCTTGTCCTTTGTCCCGTCATATTCAGTTTTTCCCTTTTTCGTCAGAACATACTTTCTTCAATCTGTTTAACTCCCGAACACTTCGGGACCTTTGTAAAAAGGCTATAAACATTTATTATCCTTTTTTTGTAATGTCGTACCCCTTCCCGGGACTTTGATATCCATTATCGATACGGCGAAATGCAAAGTTACAGGGTGTAACACATTGAAGAGGTATTTGAGGTACCATTATCCCGAGCCACATGAAAAGGGGTATAGGAGTAAAACCACTTCCCAAAATAAGAAGACGAAGGAAAGGAAGCAATGTACTTCCTTTGAGATGCCACAAGAAGGGGAAATTACCGTACCCCATGAGAGACAAAAGATATAGAGGAGTAATGAAGTGCAAAGTGTCAAATCACGAGTGGAAAAAAAGGAGGAGGATGTGACGGAGTGATGTGAGGAGAAAATGGGTTGAGGGTCGAATTTCCCAAATATAAACTCATCTAAATTCTGCTACTATAATTCGACGGTGTACTCGATGGACCATCAAACTTCCAACGGTCTGTCATTATTCCCGTCGATCTTACAGGAAGGTTGACGGCTCACCATAGATAATCGACTGTCCGTCTAAGTATTTTCACTGTGTCCTTTGTCCCGTCATATTCATAGTTTTTCCCTTTTTCGTCGAACATACTTTCTTCAATCCGTTTAACCCCCGAACACTTCGGGACCTTTGTAAAAAGGATATAAACATTTATTATCCTTTTGTAATGTCGTACCCCTTCCCGGGACTTTGATATCGTTATTATCGATACGGCGAAATGCAAAGTTACGGGATGTAACACATTGAAGAGGTATTTGAGGTACCATTATCCCGAGCCACATGAAAAGGGGTATAGGAGTAAAACCACTCCCAAAAAATAAGAAGACGAAGGAAAGGAAGCAATGTACTTCCTTTGAGATGCCACAAGAAGGGGAAATTACCGTACCCCCATGAGAGAGACAAAAGATATAGAGGAGTAATGAAGTGCAAAGTGTCAAATCACGAGTGGAAAAAGGAAGAGGATGTACGGAGTGATGTGAGGAGAAAATGGGTTGAGGGTCGAATTTCCCAAATATAAACTCGTCTAAAATTCTGCTGCTATAATTCGACGGTGTACTCGATGGACCATCAAACTTCCAACGGCGTGTCATTCATCCCATCGATCTTCCGGGAAGGGAAGGTTGACGGCTCACCATAGATAATCGACGGTCCGTCAAAGTATTTTTTTCCGGACTGTCCTTTGTCCCGTCATATTCATAGTTTTTCCCTTTTTCGTCAGAACATACTTTCTTCAATCCGTTTAACCCCCGAACACTTCGGGACCTTTGTAAAAAGGATATAAACATTTATTATCCTTTTGTAATGTCGTACCCCCTCCCGGGACTTTGATATTATTATCGATACGGCGAAATGCAAAGTTACGGGGTGTAACACATTGAAGAGGTATTTGAGGTACCATTATCCCGAGCCACATGAAAAGGGGTATAGGAGTAAAACCACTTCCCAAAATAAGAAGACGAAGGAAAGGAAGCAATGTACTTCCTTTGAGATGCCACAAGAAGGGGAAATTACCGTACCCCATGAGAGACAAAAGATATAGAGGAGTAAAAGTGCAAAGTGTCAAATCACGAGTGGAAAAAAAAGGAGAGGATGTGCGGAGTGATGTGAGGAGAAAATGGGTTGAGGGTCGAATTTCCAAATATAAAATATAAACTCGTCTAAATTCTGCACTGCTATAATTCGACGGTGTACTCGATGGACCATCAAACTTCCAACGGCGTGTCATTCTTCCCATCGATCTTCCAGGAAGGTTGACGGCTCACCATAGATAATCGACGGTCCGTCAAAGTATTTTACGGACTGTCCTTTGTCCCGTCATATTCAGAGTTTTTCCCTTTTTCGTCAGAACATACTTTCTTCAATCCGTTTAACCCCCGAACACTTCGGGACCTTTGTAAAAAGGATATAAACATTTATTATCCTTTTGTAATGTCGTACCCCTTCCCGGGGGACTTTGATATCCATTATCGATACGGCGAAATGCAAAGTTACGGGATGTAACACATTGAAGAGGTATTTGAGGTACCATTATCCCGAGCCACATGAAAAGGGGTATAGGATAAAACCACTCCCCAAAATAAGAAGACGAAGGAAAGGAAAGGAAGTATGTACTTCCTTTGAGATGCCACAAGAAGGGGAAATTACCGTACCCCATGAGAGACAAAAGATATAGAGGAGTAATGAAGTGCAAAGTGTCAAATCACGAGTGGAAAAAGGAGAGGATGTACGGAGTGATGTGAGGAGAAAATGGGTTGAGGGTCGAATTTCCCAAATATAAACTCGTCTAAATTCTACTTGCTATAATTCGACGGTGTACTCGATGGACCATCAAACTTCCAACGGCGTGTCATTCTTCCCATCGATCTTCCAGGAAGGTTGACGGCTCACCATAGATAATCGACGGTCCGTCAAAGTAGTATTTTCCGGACTGTCCTTTGTCCCGTCATATTCATAGTTTTTCCCTTTTTCGTCAGAACATACTTTCTTCAATCCGTTTAACCCCGAACACTTCGGGACCTTTGTAAAAAGGATATAAACATTTATTATCCTTTTGTAATGTCGTACCCCTTCCCCGGGACTTTGATATCCATTATCGATACGGCGAAATGCAAAGTTACGGGGTGTAACACATTGAAGAGGTATTTGAGGTACCATTATCCCGAGCCACATGAAAATGGGTATAGGAGTAAAACCAGCCGAAGGAAAGGAAGCAATGTACTTCCTTTGAGATGCCACAAGAAGGGGAAATTACCGTACCCCATGAGAGACAAAAGATATAGAGGAGTAATGAAGTGCAAAGTGTCAAATCACGAGTGGAAAAAGGAGAGGATGTGCGGAGTGATGTGAGGAGAAAATGGGTTGAGGGTCGAATTTCCCAAATATAAACTCGTCTAAATTCTGCACTGCTATAATTCGACGGTGTACTCGATGGACCATCAAACTTCCAACGGCGTGTCATTCTTCCCATCGATCGATCCAGGAAGGTTGACGGCTCACCATAGATAATCGACGGTCCGTCAAAGTATTTTCCGGACTGTCCTTTGTCCGTCATATTCATAGTTTTTCCCTTTTTCGTCAGAACATACTTTCTTCAATCCGTTTAACCCCCGAACACTTCGGGACCTTTGTAAAAAGGATATAAACATTTATTATCCTTTTGTAATGTCGTACCCCTTCCCGGGACTTTGATATCCGTTATCGATACGGCGAAATGCAAAGTTACAGGATGTAACACATTGAAGAGGTATTTGAGGTACCATTATCCCGAGCCACATGAAAAGGGGTATAGGAGTAAAACCACCTCCCAAAATAAGAAGACGAAGGAAAGGAAGCAATGTACTTCCTTTGAGATGCCACAAGAAGGGGAAATTACCGTACCCCATGAGAGAAAAAAAGATATAGAGGAGTAATGAAGTGCAAAGTGTCAAATCACGAGGGGAAAAAAGGAGAGGATGTACGGAGTGATGTGAGGAGAAAATGGGTTGAGGGTCGAATTTCCCAAATATAAACTCGTCTAAATTCTGCACTGCTATAATTCGACGGTGTACTCGATGGACCATCAAACTTCCAACGGCGTGTCATTCTTCCCATCGATCTTCCAGGAAGGTTGACGGCTCACCATAGATAATCGACGGTCCGTCAAAGTATTTTCCGGACTGTCCTTTGTCCCGTCATATTCATAGTTTTTCCCTTTTTCGTCAGAACATACTTTCTTCAATCCGTTTAACCCCGAACACTTCGGGACCTTTGTAAAAAGGATATAAACATTTATTATCCTTTTGTAATGTCGTACCCCTTCCCGGGACTTTGATATCCATTATCGATACGGCGAAATGCAAAGTTACAGGATGTAACACATTGAAGAGGTATTTGAGGTACCATTATCCCGAGCCACATGAAAAGGGGTATAGGAGTAAAACCACCTCCCAAAAAATAAGAAGACGAAGGAAAGGAAGCAATGTACTTCCTTTGAGATGCCACAAGAAGGGGAAATTACCGTACCCCATGAGAGACAAAAGATATAGAGGAGTAATGAAGTGCAAAGTGTCAAATCATCACGAGTGGAAAAAAAAAGGAGAGGATGTACGGAGTGATGTGAGGAGAAAATGGGTTGAGGGTCGAATTTCCCAAATATAAACTCGTCTAAATTCTGCATTTGCTACTTGCTATAATTCGACGGTGTACTCGATGGACCATCAAACTTCCAACGGCGTGTCATTCTTCCCATCGATCTTCCCGGGGAAGGTTGACGGCTCACCATAGATAATCGACGGTCCGTCAAAGTATTTTCCGGACTGTCCTTTGTCCCGTCATATTCATAGTTTTTCCCTTTTTCGTCAGAACATACTTTCTTCAATCCGTTTAACCCCCGAACACTTCGGGACCTTTGTAAAAAGGATATAAACATTTATTATCCTTTTGTAATGTCGTACCCCTTCCCGGGACTTTGATATCCATTATCGATACGGCGAAATGCAAAGTTACGGGGTGTAACACATTGAAGAGGTATTTGAGGTACCATTATCCCGAGCCACATGAAAAGGGGTATAGGAGTAAAAACCCTTCCCCAAAAGAAGAAGACGAAGGAAAGGAAGCAATGTACTTCCTTTGAGATGCCACAAGAAGGGGAAATTACCGTACCCCATGAGAGACAAAAGATATAGAGGAGTAATGAAGTGCAAAGTGTCAAATCACGAGTGGAAAAAGGAGAGGATGTACGGAGTGATGTGAGGAGAAAATGGGTTGAGGGTCGAATTTCCCAAATATAAACTCGTCTAAATACTGCACTGCTATAATTCGACGGTGTACTCGATGGACCATCAAACTTCCAACGGCGTGTCATTCTTCCCATCGATCAGGAAGGTTGACGGCTCACCATAGATAATCGACGGTCCGTCAAAGTATTTTCCGGACTGTCCTTTGTCCATCATATTCATAGTTTTTCCCTTTTTTCGTCGAACATACTTTCTTCAATCCGTTTAACCCCGAACACTTCGGGACCTTTGTAAAAAGGATATAAACATTTATTATCCTTTTGTAATGTCGTACCCCTTCCCGGGACTTTGATATCCGTTATCGATACGGCGAAATGCAAAGTTACGGGGTGTAACACATTGAAGAGGTATTTGAGGTACCATTATCCCGAGCCACATCAAAATGGGTATAGGAGTAAAACCAGCCGAAGGAAAGGAAGCAATGTACTTCCTTTGAGATGCCACAAGAAGGGGAAATTACCGTACCCCATGAGAGACAAAAGATATAGAGGAGTAATGAAGTGCAAAGTGTCAAATCACGAGTGGAAAAAGGAGAGGATGTGCGGAGTGATGTGAGGAGAAAATGGGTTGAGGGTCGAATTTCCCAAATATAAACTCGTCTAAATTGCTATAATCTTGCTATAATTCGACGGTGTACTCGATGGACCATCAAACTTCCAAACTTCCAACGGCGTGTCATTCATCCCATCGATCTTCCAGGAAGGTTGACGGCTCACCATAGATAATCGACGGTCCGTCAAAGTATTTTCCGGACTGTCCTTTGTCCAGTCATATTCATAGTTTTTCCCTTTTTCGTCAGAACATACTTTCTTCAATCCGTTTAACCCCGAACACTTCGGGACCTTTGTAAAAAGGATATAAACATTTATTATCCTTTTGTAATGTCGTACCCCTTCCCGGGACTTTGATATCCATTATCGATACGGCGAAATGCAAAGTTACAGGATGTAACACATTGAAGAGGTATTTGAGGTACCATTATCCCGAGCCACATGAAAAGGGGTATAGGAGTAAAACCACTCCCCAAAATAAGAAGACGGAGGAAAGGAAGCAATGTACTTCCTTTGAGATGCCACAAGAAGGGGAAATTACCGTACCCCATGAGAGACAAAAGATATAGAGGAGTAATGAAGTGCAAAGTGTCAAATCACGAGTGGAAAAAAAGGAAAGGATGTACGGAGTGATGTGAGGAGAAATTGGGTTGAGGGTCGAATTTCCCAAATATAAACTCGTCTAAATTCTGCTTGCTATAATTCGACGGTGTACTCGATGGACCATCAAACTTCCAACGGCGTGTCATTCTTCCCATCGATCTTCCGGGGAAGGTTGACGGCTCACCATAGATAATCGACGGTCCGTCAAAGTATTTTCCGGACTGTCCTTTGTCCGTCATATTCATAGTTTTTCCCTTTTTCGTCGAACATACTTTCTTCAATCCGTTTAACCCCGAACACTTCGGGACCTTTGTAAAAAGGATATAAACATTTATTATCCTTTTGTAATGTCGTACCCCTTCCCGGGACTTTGATATCTATTATCGATACGGCGAAATGCAAAGTTACGGGATGTAACACATTGAAGAGGTATTTGAGGTACCATTATCCCGAGCCACATGAAAAGGGGTATAGGAGTAAAACCACTCCCAAAATAAGAAGACGAAGGAAAGGAAGCAATGTACTTCCTTTGAGCTGCCACAAGAAGGGGAAATTACCGTACCCCATGAGAGAAAAGATATAGAGGAGTAATGAAGTGCAAAGTGTCAAATCACGAGTGGAAAAAGGAAAGGATGTACGGAGTGATGTGAGGAGAAATTGGGTTGAGGGTCGAATTTCCCAAATATAAACTCGTCTAAATTCTGCACTGCTATAATTCGACGGTGTACTCGATGGACCATCAAACTTCCAACGGCGTGTCATTCTTCCCATCGATCTTCCAGGAAGGTTGACGGCTCACCATAGATAATCGACGGTCCGTCAAAGTATTTTCCGGACTGTCCTTTGTCCAGTCATATTCATAGTTTTTCCCTTTTTCGTCAGAACATACTTTCTTCAATCCGTTTAACCCCCGAACACTTCGGGACCTTTGTAAAAAGGATATAAACATTTATTATCCTTTTGTAATGTCGTACCCCTTCCCGGGACTTTGATATCCATTATTATCGATACGGCGAAATGCAAAGTTACAGGGTGTAACACATTGAAGAGGTATTTGAGGTACCATTATCCCGAGCCACATGAAAAGGGGTATAGGAGTAAAACCACTTCCCAAAATAAGAAGACGAAGTAAAGGAAGCAATGTACTTCCTTTGAGATGCCACAAGAAGGGGAAATTACCGTACCCCATGAGAGACAAAAGATATAGAGGTGTAATGAAGTGCAAAGTGTCAAATCACGAGTGGAAAAAGGAGAGGATGTGCGGAGTGATGTGAGGAGAAAATGGGTTGAGGGTCGAATTTCCCAAATATAAACTCGTCTAAATTCTGCACTGCTATAATTCGACGGTGTACTCGATGGACCATCAAACTTCCAACGGCGTGTCATTCTTCCCATCGATCTTCCAGGAAGGTTGACGGCTCACCATAGATAATCGACGGTCCGTCAAAGTATTTTCCGGACTGTCCTTTGTCCCGTCATATTCATAGTTTTTCCCTTTTTCGTCAGAACATACTTTCTTCAATCCGTTTAACCCCCGAACACTTCGGGACCTTTGTAAAAAGGATATAAACATTTATTATCCTTTTGTAATGTCGTACCCCTTCCCGGGACTTTGATATCCATTATCGATACGGCGCGAAATGCAAAGTTACGGGGTGTAACACATTGAAGAGGTATTTGAGGTACCATTATCCCGAGCCACATGAAAAGGGGTATAGGAGTAAAACCACTCCCAAAATAAGAAGACGAAGGAAAGGAAGCAATGTACTTCCTTTGAGATGCCACAAGAAGGGGAAATTACCGTACCCCATGAGAGACAAAAGATATAGAGGAGTAATGAAGTGCAAAGTGTCAAATCACGAGTGGAAAAAGGAGGAGGATGTACGGAGTGATGTGAGGAGAAAATGGGTTGAGGGTCGAATTTCCCAAATATAAACTCGTCTAAATTCTGCTATTGCTATAATTCGACGGTGTACTCGATGGACCATCAAACTTCCAACGGCGTGTCATTCTTCCCATCGATCAGGAAGGTTGACGGCTCACCATAGATAATCGACGGTCCGTCAAAGTATTTTCCGGACTGTCCTTTGTCCCGTCATATTCATAGTTTTTCCCTTTTTCGTCAGAACATACTTTCTTCAATCCGTTTAACCCCCGAACACTTCGGGACCTTTGTAAAAAGGATATAAACATTTATTATCCTTTTGTAATGTCGTACCCCTTCCCGGGACTTTGATATCCATTATCGATACGGCGAAATGCAAAGTTACGGGGTGTAACACATTGAAGAGGTATTTGAGGTACCATTATCCCGAGCCACATGAAAAGGGGTATAGGAGTAAAACCACTTCCAAAAATAAGAAGCCGAAGGAAAGGAAGCAATGTACTTCCTTTGAGATGCCACAAGAAGGGGAAATTACCGTACCCCATGAGAGACAAAAGATATAGAGGAGTAATGAAGTGCAAAGTGTCAAATCACGAGTGGAAAAAGGAGAGGATGTACGGAGTGATGTGAGGAGAAAATGGGTTGAGGGTCGAATTTCCCAAATATAAACTCGTCTAAATTCTGCACTGCTATAATTCGACGGTGTACTCGATGGACCATCAAACTTCCAACGGCGTGTCTTCTCCCATCGATCTTCCGGGAAGGTTGACGGCTCACCATAGATAATCGACGGTCCGTCAAAGTATTTTACGGACCGTCCTTTGTCCCATCATATTTTGAGTTTTCCCTTTTTTTTGTCAGAACATACTTTCTTCAATCCGTTTAACCCCCGAACACTTCGGGACCTTTGTAAAAAGGATATAAACATTTATTATCTTTTTTTGTAATGTCGTACCCCTTCCCGGGACTTTGATATCCTATTATCGATACGGCGAAATGCAAAGTTACAGGATGTAACACATTGAAGAGGTATTTGAGGTACCATTATCCCGAGCCACATGAAAAGGGGTATAGGAGTAAAACCACCCAAAAAATAAGAAGACGAAGGAAAGGAAGCAATGTACTTCCTTTGAGATGCCACAAGAAGGGGAAATTACCGTACCCCATGAGAGACAAAAGATATAGAGGAGTAATGAAGTGCAAAGTGTCAAATCACGAGTGGAAAAAGGAAAGGATGTACGGAGTGATGTGAGGAGAAAATGGGTTGAGGGTCGAATTTCCCAAATATAAACTCGTCGAAATTCTGCACTACTATAATTCGACGGTGTACTCGATGGACCATCAAACTTCCAACGGCGTGTCATTTCCCATCGATCTTCCGGGGAAGGTTGACGGCTCACCATAGATAATCGACGGTCCGTCAAAGTATTTTCCGGACTTGTCCTTTGTCCCGTCATATTCATAGTTTTTCCCTTTTTCGTCGAACATACTTTCTTCAATCCGTTTAACTCCCGAACACTTCGGGACCTTTGTAAAAAGGCTGTAAACATTTATTATCCTTCTGTAATGTCGTACCCCTCCCGGGACTTTGATATCCATTATCGATACGGCGAAATGCAAAGTTACGGGATGTAACACATTGAAGAGGTATTTGAGGTACCATTATCCCGAGCCACATGAAAAGGGGTATAGGAGTAAAACCACTCCCAAAATAAGAAGACGAAGGAAAGGAAGCAATGTACTTCTTTGAGATGCCCACAAGAAGGGGAAATTACCGTACCCCATGAGAGACAAAAGATATAGAGGAGTAATGAAGTGCAAAGTGTCAAATCACGAGTGGAAAAAGGAAAGGATGTACGGAGTGATGTGAGGAGAAAATGGGTTGAGGGTCGAATTTCCCAAATATAAACTCGTCTAAATTCTGCACTGCTATAATTCGACGGTGTACTCGATGGACCATCAAACTTCCAACGGCGTGTCATTCTTCCCATCGATCTTCCGAGGAAGGTTGACGGCTCACCATAGATAATCGACGGTCCGTCAAAGTATTTTCCGATTTGTCCTTTGTCCGTCATATTCATAGTTTTTCCCTTTTTCGTCAGAACATACTTTCTTCAATCCGTTTAACCCCCGAACACTTCGGGACCTTTGTAAAAAGGATATAAACATTTATTATCCTTTTGTAATGTCGTACCCCTTCCCGGGACTTTGATATCCATTATCGATACGGCGAAATGCAAAGTTACGGGGTGTAACACATTGAAGAGGTATTTGAGTAACATTATCCCGAGCCACATGAAAGGGGGGTATAGGAGTAAAACCACCCAAAAAATAAGAAGACGAAGGAAATGAAGCAATATATTTCTTTTGAGATGCCACAAGAAGGGGAAATTACCATACCCCATGAGAGACAAAAGATATAGAGGAGTAATGAAGTGCAAAGTGTCAAATCACGAGTGGAAAAAAGGAGAGGATGTGCGGAGTGATGTGAGGAGAAAATGGGTTGAGGGTCAAATTTCCCAAATATAAACTCGTCTAAATTCTGCACTGCTATAATTCGACGGTGTACTCGATGGACCATCAAACTTCCAACGGCGTGTCATTCTTCCCATCGATCTTCCAGGAAGGTTGACGGCTCACCATAGATAATCGACGGTCCGTCAAAGTATTTTACGGACCGTCCTTTGTCCCGTCATATTCATAGTTTTTCCCTTTTTTTTCGTCGAACATACTTTCTTCAATCCGTTTAACCCCGAACACTTCGGGACCTTTGTAAAAAGGCTATAAACATTTATTATCCTACCGTAATATCGTACCCCTTCCCGGGACTTTGATATCCGATATCGATATGACGAAATGTAAAGTTACAGGGTGTAACACATTAAAGAGGTATTTGAGGTACCATTATCCCGAGCCACATGAAAAGGGGTATAGGAGTAAAACCACTCCAAAAAAAATAAGAAGACGAAGGAAAGGAAGCAATGTACTTCCTTTGAGATGCCACAAGAAGGGGAAATTACCGTACCCCATGAGAGACAAAAAAAGATATAGAGGAGTAATGAAGTGCAAAGTGTCAAATCACGAGTGGAAAAAGGAGAGGATGTACGGAGTGATGTGAGGAGAAAATGGGTTGAGGGTCGAATTTCCCAAATATAAACTCGTCTAAATTCTGCACTGCTATAATTCGACGGTGTACTCGATGGACCATCAAACTTCCAACGGCGTGTCATTCTCCCATCGATCTCCGGGAAGGTTGACGGCTCACCATAGATAATCGACGGTCCGTCAAAGTATTTTCCGGACTGTCCTTTGTCCGTCATATTCATAGTTTTTCCTTTTTTTTCGTCGAACATACTTTCTTCAATCCGTTTAACCCCCGAACACTTCGGGACCTTTGTAAAAAGGATATAAACATTTATTATCCTTTTGTAATGTCGTACCCCTTCC
Organism: Anisodus tanguticus; assembly: GCA_034509755.1. Taxonomy (NCBI): domain Eukaryota; kingdom Viridiplantae; phylum Streptophyta; class Magnoliopsida; order Solanales; family Solanaceae; genus Anisodus; species Anisodus tanguticus. Next base: position 29,393,969 of record CM067555.1, on the reverse strand, counting down.
CGGGACTTTGATATCTATTATCGATACGGCGAAATGCAAAGTTACAGGATGTAACACATTGAAGAGGTATTTGAGGTACCATTATCCCGAGCCACATGAAAAGGGGTATAGGAGTAAAACCACTCCCAAAATAAGAAGGCGAAGGAAAGGAAGCAATGTACTTCCTTTGAGATGCCACAAGAAGGGGAAATTACCGTACCCCATGAGAGACAAAAGATATAGAGGAGTAATGAAGTGCAAAGTGTCAAATCACGAGTGGAAAAAGGAGAGGATGTACGGAGTGATGTGAGAGAAAATGGGTTGAGGGTCGAATTTCCCAAATATAAACTCGTCTAAATTCTGCACTGCTATAATTCGACGGTGTACTCGATGGACCATCAAACTTCCAACGGCGTGTCATTCTTCCCATCGATCTTCCAGGAAGGTTGACGGCTCACCATAGATAATCGACGGTCCGTCAAAGTATTTTCCGGACTGTCCTTTGTCCCGTCATATTCATAGTTTTTCCCTTTTTCGTCAGAACATACTTTCTTCAATCCGTTTAACCCCCGAACACTTCGGGACCTTTGTAAAAAGGATATAAACATTTATTATCCTTTTGTAATGTCGTACCCCTTCCCGGGACTTTGATATCTATTATCGATACGGCGAAATGCAAAGTTACAGGATGTAACACATTGAAGAGGTATTTGAGGTACCATTATCCCGAGCCACATGAAAAGGGGTATAGGAGTAAAACCACCCAAAAAAATAAGAAGACGAAGGAAAGGAAGCAATGTACTTCCTTTGAGATGCCACACAAGAAGGGGAAATTACCGTACCCCATGAGAGACAAAAGATATAGAGGAGTAATGAAGTGCAAAGTGTCAAATCACGAGTGGAAAAAAGGAGAGGATGTGCGGAGTGATGTGAGGAGAAAATGGGTTGAGGGTCGAATTTCCCAAATATAAACTCGTCTAAATTCTGCTATAATGCTATAATTCGACGGTGTACTCGATGGACCATCAAACTTCCAACGGCGTGTCATTCTCCCATCGATCTCCAGGGAAGGTTGACGGCTCACCATAGATAATCGACGGTCCGTCAAAGTATTTTCCGGACTGTCCTTTGTCCCGTCATATTCATAGTTTTTCCCTTTTTCGTCAGAACATACTTTCTTCAATCCGTTTAACCCCCGAACACTTCGGGACCTTTGTAAAAAGGATATAAACATTTATTATCCTTTTGTAATGTCGTACCCCTTCCCGGGACTTTGATATCCATTATCGATACGGCGAAATGCAAAGTTACGGATGTAACACATTGAAGAGGTATTTGAGGTACCATTATCCCGAGCCACATGAAAAGGGGTATAGGAGTAAAACCACTCAAAATAAAAATAAGAAGACGAAGGAAAGGAAGCAATGTACTTCCTTTGAGATGCCACAAGAAGGGGAAATTACCGTACCCCATGAGAGACAAAAGATATAGAGGAGTAATGAAGTGCAAAGTGTCAAATCACGAGTGGAAAAAGGAGAGGATGTACGGAGTGATGTGAGGAGAAAATGGGTTGAGGGTCGAATTTCCCAAATATAAACTCGTCTAAATTTCTGCTATAATTGCTATAATTCGACGGTGTACTCGATGGACCATCAAACTTCCAACGGCGTGTCATTCTTCCCATCGATCTTCCAGGAAGGTTGACGGCTCACCATAGATAATCGACGGTCCGTCAAAGTATTTTCCGGACTGTCCTTTGTCCAGTCATATTCATAGTTTTTCCCTTTTTCGTCGTCGAACATACTTTCTTCAATCCGTTTAACCCCCGAACACTTCGGGACCTTTGTAAAAAGGATATAAACATTTATTATCTTTTTTGTAATGTCGTACCCCTTCCCGGGACTTTGATATCATTATCGATACGGCGAAATGCAAAGTTACAGGATGTAACACATTGAAGAGGTATTTGAGGTACCATTATCCCGAGCCACATGAAAAGGGGTATAGGAGTAAAACCACTCCCAAAAAAGAAGACGAACGAAGGAAAGGAAGCAATGTACTTCCTTTGAGATGCCACAAGAAGGGGAAATTACCGTACCCCATGAGAGACAAAAGATATAGAGGAGTAATGAAGTGCAAAGTGTCAAATCACGAGTGGAAAAAGGAGAGGATGTCCGGAGTGATGTGAGGAGAAAATGGGTTGAGGGTCGAATTTCCCAAATATAAACTCGTCTAAATTCTCGCTTGCTTGCTATAATTCGACGGTGTACTCGATGGACCATCAAACTTCCAACGGCGTGTCATTCTCATCGATCTTCCGGGAAGGTTGACGGCTCACCATAGATAATCGACGGTCCGTCAAAGTATTTTCCGGACTGTCCTTTGTCCCGTCATATTCATAGTTTTTCCCTTTTTCGTCGAACATACTTTCTTCAATCCGTTTAACCCCCGAACACTTCGGGACCTTTGTAAAAAGGATATAAACATTTATTATCCTTTTGTAATGTCGTACCCCTTCCCGGGACTTTGATATCATTATTATCGATACGGCGAAATGCAAAGTTACAGGATGTAACACATTGAAGAGGTATTTGAGGTACCATTATCCCGAGCCACATGAAAAGGGGTATAGGAGTAAAACCACTCCAAAAAATAAGAAGAGGAAAGGAAAGGAAGCTATGTACTTCCTTTGAGCTGCCACAAGAAGGGGAAATTACCGTACCCCATGAGAGAAAAGATATAGAGGAGTAATGAAGTGCAAAGTGTCAAATCATGAGTGGAAAAAGGAAAGGATGTACGGAGTGAGTGAGTGAGGAGAAAATGGGTTGAGGGTCGAATTTCCCAAATATAAACTCGTCTAAATTCTGCACTGCTATAATTCGACGGTGTACTCGATGGACCATCAAACTTCCAACGGCGTGTCATTCATCCCATCGATCTTCCAGGAAGGTTGACGGCTCACCATAGATAATCGACGGTCCGTCAAAGTATTTTCCGGACTGTCCTTTGTCCAGTCATATTCATAGTTTTTCCCTTTTTCGTCAGAACATACTTTCTTCAATCCGTTTAACCCCCGAACACTTCGGGACCTTTGTAAAAAGGATATAAACATTTATTATCCTTTTGTAATGTCGTACCCCTTCCCGGGACTTTGATATCCATTATCGATACGGCGAAATGCAAAGTTACAGGATGTAACACATTGAAGAGGTATTTGAGGTACCATTATCCCGAGCCACATGAAAAGGGGTATAGGAGTAAAACCACTCCCAAAAAATAAGAAGCCGAAGGAAAGGAAGCAATGTACTTCCTTTGAGATGCCACAAGAAGGGGAAATTACCGTACCCCATGAGAGACAAAAGATATAGAGGAGTAATGAAGTGCAAAGTGTCAAATCACGAGTGAAAAAAAAAGGAGAGGATGTGCGGAGTGATGTGAGGAGAAAATGGGTTGAGGGTCGAATTTCCCAAATATAAACTCGTCTAAATTCACTTTGCTATAATTCGACGGTGTACTCGATGGACCATCAAACTTCCAACGGCGTGTCATTCTTCCCATCGATCTTCCAGGAAGGTTGACGGCTCACCATAGATAATCGACGGTCCGTCAAAGTATTTTACGGATTGTCCTTTGTCCCGTCATATTCAGAGTTTTTCCCTTTTTTTCGTCGAACATACTTTCTTCAATCCGTTTAACCCCCCGAACACTTCGGGACCTTTGTAAAAAGGATATAAACATTTATTATCCTTTTGTAATGTCGTACCCCTTCCCGGGACTTTGATATCTATTATCGATACGGCGAAATGCAAAGTTACGGGGTGTAACACATTGAAGAGGTATTTGAGGTACCATTATCCCGAGCCACATGAAAAGGGGTATAGGAGTAAAACCACTCCCAAAAAAATAAGAAGACGAAGGAAAGGAAGCAATGTACTTCCTTTGAGATGCCACAAGAAGGGGAAATTACCGTACCCCATGAGAGACAAAAGATATAGAGGAGTAATGAAGTGCAAAGTGTCAAATCACGAGTGGAAAAAGGAGAGGATGTACGGAGTGATGTGAGGAGAAAATGGGTTGAGGGTCGAATTTCCCAAATATAAACTCGTCTAAATTTCTGCGCTTGCTATAATTCGACGGTGTACTCGATGGACCATCAAACTTCCAACGGCGTGTCATTCTCCCATCGATCTTCGGAAGGAAGGTTGACGGCTCACCATAGATAATCGACGGTCCGTCAAAGTATTTTTTCCGGACTGTCCTTTGTCCCGTCATATTCATAGTTTTTCCCTTTTTCGTCAAAACATACTTTCTTTCAATCCGTTTAACCCCCGAACACTTCGGGACCTTTGTAAAAAGGATATAAACATTTATTATCCTTTTGTAATGTCGTACCCCTTCCCGGGACTTTGATATCTATTATCGATACGGCGAAATGCAAAGTTACAGGATGTAACACATTGAAGAGGTATTTGAGGTACCATTATCCCGAGCCACATGAAAAGGGGTATAGGAGTAAAACCACTCCCAAAAAATAAGAAGACGAAGGAAAGGAAGCAATGTACTTCCTTTGAGATGCCACAAGAAGGGGAAATTACCGTACCCCATGAGAGACAAAAGATATAGAGGAGTAATGAAGTGCAAAGTGTCAAATCACGAGTGGAAAAAGGAAAGGATGTACGGAGTGATGTGAGGAGAAATTGGGTTGAGGGTCGAATTTCCCAAATATAAACTCGTCTAAATTCTCGCACTTGCTATAATTCGACGGTGTACTCGATGGACCATCAAACTTCCAACGGCGTGTCATTCTTCCCATCGATCTTCCGGGAAGGGAAGGTTGACGGCTCACCATAGATAATCGACGGTCCGTCAAAGTATTTTCCGGACTGTCCTTTGTCCAGTCATATTCATAGTTTTTCCCTTTTTCGTCAGAACATACTTTCTTCAATCCGTTTAACCCCCGAACACTTCGGGACCTTTGTAAAAAGGATATAAACATTTATTATCCTTTTGTAATGTCGTACCCCTTCCCGGGACTTTGATATCCATTATCGATACGGCGAAATGCAAAGTTACAGGATGTAACACATTGAAGAGGTATTTGAGGTACCATTATCCCGAGCCACATGAAAAGGGGTATAGGAGTAAAACCACTCCCAAAATAAGAAGAAGGAAGGAAAGGAAGCAATGTACTTCCTTTGAGATGCCACAAGAAGGGGAAATTACCGTACCCCATGAGAGACAAAAGATATAGAGGAGTAATGAAGTGCAAAGTGTCAAATCACGAGTGGAAAAAGGAGAGGATGTACGGAGTGATGTGAGATGAAATTGGGTTGAGGGTCGAATTTCCCAAATATAAACTCGTCTAAATTTCTGCACTTGCTATAATTCGACGGTGTACTCGATGGACCATCAAACTTCCAACGGCGTGTCATTCTTCCCATCGATCTTCCAGGAAGGTTGACGGCTCACCATAGATAATCGACGGTCCGTCAAAGTATTTTCCGGACTGTCCTTTGTCCCGTCATATTCATAGTTTTTCCCTTTTTCGTCAGAACATACTTTCTTCAATCCGTTTAACCCCCGAACACTTCGGGACCTTTGTAAAAAGGATATAAACATTTATTATCCTTTTGTAATGTCGTACCCCTTCCCGGGACTTTGATATCTATTATCGATACGGCGAAATGCAAAGTTACAGGATGTAACACATTGAAGAGGTATTTGAGGTACCATTATCCCGAGCCACATGAAAAGGGGTATAGGAGTAAAACCACTCCCAAAATAAGAAGACGAAGGAAAGGAAGCAATGTACTTCCTTTGAGAGATGCCAGAAGAAGGGGAAATTACCGTACCCCATGAGAGACAAAAGATATAGAGGAGTAATGAAGTGCAAAGTGTCAAATCACGAGTGGAAAAAGGAGAGGATGTCCGGAGGAGTGATGTGAGGAGAAAATGGGTTGAGGGTCGAATTTCCCAAATATAAACTCGTCTAAATTCTTGCTTGCTATAATTCGACGGTGTACTCGATGGACCATCAAACTTCCAACGGCGTGTCATTCTACCCGTCGATCTTCCAGGAAGGTTGACGGCTCACCATAGATAATCGACGGTCCGTCAAAGTATTTTCCGGACTGTCCTTTGTCCCGTCATATTCATAGTTTTTCCCTTTTTCGTCAGAACATACTTTCTTCAATCCGTTTAACCCCCGAACACTTCGGGACCTTTGTAAAAAGGATATAAACATTTATTATCCTTTTGTAATGTCGTACCCCTTCCCGGGACTTTGATATCTATTATCGATACGGCGAAATGCAAATTTACAGGATGTAACACATTGAAGAGGTATTTGAGGTACCATTATCCCGAGCCACATGAAAAGGGGTATAGGAGTAAAACCACTTCCCAAAATAAGAAGACGAAGGAAAGGAAGCAATGTACTTCCTTTGAGATGCCACAAGAAGGGGAAATTACCGTACCCCATGAGAGACAAAAGATATAGAGGAGTAATGAAGTGCAAAGTGTCAAATCACGAGTGGAAAAAGGAGAGGATGTGCGGAGTGATGTGAGGAGAAAATGGGTTGAGGGTCGAATTTCCCAAATATAAACTCGTCTAAATTCTGCACTGCTATAATTCGACGGTGTACTCGATGGACCATCAAACTTCCAACGGCGTGTCATTCTCCCATCGATCTTCCGGGAAGGGAAGGTTGACGGCTCACCATAGATAATCGACGGTCCGTCAAAGTATTTTCCGGACTGTCCTTTGTCCCGTCATATTCATAGTTTTTCCCTTTTTCGTCAGAACATACTTTCTTCAATCCGTTTAACCCCCGAACACTTCGGGACCTTTGTAAAAAGGATATAAACATTTATTATCCTTTTGTAATGTCGTACCCCTTCCCGGGACTTTGATATCTATTATCGATACGGCGAAATGCAAAGTTACAGGATGTAACACATTGAAGAGGTATTTGAGGTACCATTATCCCGAGCCACATGAAAAGGGGTATAGGAGTAAAACCACTCCCCAAAATAAGAAGACGAAGGAAAGGAAGCAATGTACTTCCTTTGAGATGCCACAAGAAGGGGAAATTACCGTACCCCATGAGAGACAAAAGATATAGAGGAGTAATGAAGTGCAAAGTGTCAAATCACGAGTGGAAAAAGGAGAGGATGTACGGAGTGATGTGAGGAGAAAATGGGTTGAGGGTCGAATTTCCCAAATATAAACTCGTCTAAATTCTGCACTGCTATAATTCGACGGTGTACTCGATGGACCATCAAACTTCCAACGGCGTGTCATTCTTCCCATCGATCTTCCAGGAAGGTTGACGGCTCACCATAGATAATCGACGGTCCGTCAAAGTATTTTCCGGACTGTCCTTTGTCCCGTCATATTCATAGTTTTTCCCTTTTTCGTCAGAACATACTTTCTTCAATCCGTTTACCCCCGAACACTTCGGGACCTTTGTAAAAAGGATATAAACATTTATTATCCTTTTGTAATGTCGTACCCCTTCCCGGGACTTTGATATCCATTATCGATACGGCGAAATGCAAAGTTACAGGATGTAACACATTGAAGAGGTATTTGAGGTACCATTATCCCGAGCCACATGAAAAGGGGTATAGGAGTAAAACCACCTCCCAAAATAAGAAGACGAAGGAAAGGAAGCAATGTACTTCCTTTGAGATGCCACAAGAAGGGGAAATTACCGTACCCCATGAGAGACAAAAGATATAGAGGAGTAATGAAGTGCAAAGTGTCAAATCACGAGTGGAAAAAGGAGAGGATGTGCGGAGTGATGTGAGGAGAAAAATGGGTTGAGGGTCGAATTTCCCAAATATAAACTCGTCTAAATTCTGCACTGCTATAATTCGACGGTGTACTCGATGGACCATCAAACTTCCAACGGCGTGTCATTCATCCCATCGATCTTCCAGGAAGGTTGACGGCTCACCATAGATAATCGACGGTCCGTCAAAGTATTTTCCGGACTGTCCTTTGTCCCGTCATATTCAGAGTTTTTCCCTTTTTTGGTAGAACATACTTTCTTCAATCCGTTTAACCCCCGAACACTTCGGGACCTTTGTAAAAAGGATATAAACATTTATTATCCTTTTGTAATGTCGTACCCCTTCCCGGGACTTTGATATCCATTATCGATACGGCGAAATGCAAAGTTACAGGATGTAACACATTGAAGAGGTATTTGAGGTACCATTATCCCGAGCCACATGAAAAGGGGTATAGGAGTAAAACCACTCCCCAAAATAAGAAGACGAAGGAAAGGAAGCAATGTACTTTGAGATGCCACAAGAAGGGGAAATTACCGTACCCCATGAGAGACAAAAGATATAGAGTAAGTAATGAAGTGCAAAGTGTCAAATCACGAGTGGAAAAAGGAGAGGATGTCCGGAGTGATGTGAGGAGAAAATGGGTTGAGGGTCGAATTTCCCAAATATAAACTCGTCTAAATTCTGCACTGCTATAATTCGACGGTGTACTCGATGGACCATCAAACTTCCAACGGCGTGTCATTCATCCCATCGATCTTCCAGGAAGGTTGACGGCTCACCATAGATAATCGACGGTCCGTCAAAGTATTTTCCGGACTGTCCTTTGTCCCGTCATATTCATAGTTTTTCCCTTTTTCGTCAGAACATACTTTCTTCAATCCGTTTAACCCCCGAACACTTCGGGACCTTTGTAAAAAGGATATAAACATTTATTATCCTTTTGTAATGTCGTACCCCTTCCCGGGACTTTGATATCCATTATCGATACGGCGAAATGCAAAGTTACAGGATGTAACACATTGAAGAGGTATTTGAGGTACCATTATCCCGAGCCACATGAAAAGGGGTATAGGAGTAAAACCACTCCCCAAAATAAGAAGACGGAGGAAAGGAAGCAATGTACTTCCTTTGAGATGCCACAAGAAGGGGAAATTACCGTACCCCATGAGAGAAAAGATATAGAGGAGTAATGAAGTGCAAAGTGTCAAATCACGAGTGGAAAAAGGAGAGGATGTACGGAGTGATGTGAGGAGAAAATGGGTTGAGGGTCGAATTTCCCAAATATAAACTCGTCTAAATTCTGCACTGCTATAATTCGACGGTGTACTCGATGGACCATCAAACTTCCAACGGCGTGTCATTCTTCCCATCGATCTTCCAGGAAGGTTGACGGCTCACCATAGATAATCGACGGTCCGTCAAAGTATTTTCCGGACTGTCCTTTGTCCCGTCATATTCATAGTTTTTCCCTTTTTCGTCAGAACATACTTTCTTCAATCCGTTAACCCCCGAACACTTCGGGACCTTTGTAAAAAGGATATAAACATTTATTATCCTTTTGTAATGTAATGTCGTACCCCTTCCCGGGACTTTGATATCCATTATCGATACGGCGAAATGCAAAGTTACGAGGTGTAACACATTGAAGAGGTATTTGAGATACCATTATCCCGAGCCACATGAAAATGGGTATAGGAGCAAAACCACTCCCAAAAAATAAGAAGACGAAGGAAAGGAAGCAATGTACTTCCTTTGAGATGCCACAAGAAGGGGAAATTACCGTACCCCATGAGAGACAAAAGATATAGAGGAGTAATGAAGTGCAAAGTGTCAAATCACGAGTGGAAAAAGGAGAGGATGTGCGGAGTGATGTGAGGAGAAAATGGGTTGAGGGTCGAATTTCCCAAATATAAACTCGTCTAAATTCGCACTGCTATAATTCGACGGTGTACTCGATGGACCATCAAACTTCCAACGGCGTGTCATCACGGCGTTCATTCATCCCATCGATTCCGGGAAGGAAGGTTGACGGCTCACCATAGATAATCGACGGTCCGTCAAAGTTTTTTCCGGACTGTCCTTTGTCCCGTCATATTCATAGTTTTTCCTTTTTTTCGTCGAACATACTTTCTTCAATCCGTTTAACCCCCGAACACTTCGGGACCTTTGTAAAAAGGATATAAACATTTATTATCCTTTTGTAATGTCGTACCCCCCTTCCCGGGACTTTGATATCCTATTATCGATACGGCGAAATGCAAAGTTACAGGATGTAACACATTGAAGAGGTATTTGAGGTACCATTATCCCGAGCCACATCAAAAGGGGTATAGGAGTAAAACCAGACGAAGGAAAGGAAGCAATGTACTTCCTTTGAGATGCCACAAGAAGGGGAAATTACCGTACCCCATGAGAGACAAAAGATATAGAGGAGTAATGAAGTGCAAAGTGTCAAATCACGAGTGGAAAAAGGAGAGGATGTCCGGAGTGTGATGGAGAGAAAATGGGTTGAGGGTCGAATTTCCCAAATATAAACTCGTCTAAATTCGCACTTGCTATAATTCGACGGTGTACTCGATGGACCATCAAACTTCCAACGGCGTGTCATTCTTCCCATCGATCTTCCAGGAAGGTTGACGGCTCACCATAGATAATCGACGGTCCGTCAAAGTATTTTCCGGACTGTCCTTTGTCCCGTCATATTCATAGTTTTTCCCTTTTTCGTCAGAACATACTTTCTTCAATCCGTTTAACCCCGAACACTTCGGGACCTTTGTAAAAAGGATATAAACATTTATTATCCTTTTGTAATGTCGTACCCCTTCCCGGGACTTTGATATCTATTATCGATACAGCGAAATGCAAAGTTACAGGATGTAACACATTGAAGAGGTATTTGAGGTACCATTATCCCGAGCCACATGAAAAGGGGTATAGGAGTAAAACCACTCCCAAAATAAGAAGACGAAGGAAAGGAAGCAATGTACTTCCTTTGAGATGCCACAAGAAGGGGAAATTACCGTACCCCATGAGAGAAAAAAAGATATAGAGGAGTAATGAAGTGCAAAGTGTCAAATCACGAGTGGAAAAAGGAGAGGATGTCCGGAGGAGTGATGTGAGGAGAAAATGGGTTGAGGGTCGAATTTCCCAAATATAAACTCGTCTAAATTCTGCACTTTCGCTATAATTCGACGGTGTACTCGATGGACCATCAAACTTCCAACGGCGTGTCATTCTCCCATCGATCTTCCGGGAAGGTTGACGGCTCACCATAGATAATCGACGGTCCGTCAAAGTATTTTCCGGACCTGTCCTTTGTCCGTCATATTCATAGTTTTTCCCTTTTTCGTCGAACATACTTTCTTCAATCCGTTTAACCCCCGAACACTTCGGGACCTTTGTAAAAAGGATATAAACATTTATTATCCTTTTGTAATGTCGTACCCCTTCCCGGGACTTTGATATCTATTATCGATACGGCGAAATGCAAAGTTAGGATGTAACACATTGAAGAGGTATTTGAGGTACCATTATCCCGAGCCACATGAAAAGGGGTATAGGAGTAAAACCACTCCCAAAATAAGAAGACGAAGGAAAGGAAGCAATGTACTTCCTTTGAGATGCCACAAGAAGGGGAAATTACCGTACCCCATGAGAGACAAAAGATATAGAGGAGTAATGAAGTGCAAAGTGTCAAATCACGAGTGGAAAAAAAGGAGAGGATGTCCGGAGTGATGTGAGGAGAAAATGGGTTGAGGGTCGAATTTCCCAAATATAAACTCGTCTAAATTCTGCACTTGCTATAATTCGACGGTGTACTCGATGGACCATCAAACTTCCAACGGCGTGTCATTCTCCCATCGATCTTCCGGGAAGGTTGACGGCTCACCATAGATAATCGACGGTCCGTCAAAGTATTTTTTCCGGACTTTGTCCTTTGTCCCGTCATATTCATAGTTTTTCCCTTTTTCGTCGAACATACTTTCTTCAATTCCGAACACTTCGGGACCTTTGTAAAAAGGATATAAACATTTATTATCCTTTTGTAATGTCGTACCCCTTCCCGGGACTTTGATATCCATTATCGATACGGCGAAATGCAAAGTTACAGGATGTAACACATTGAAGAGGTATTTGAGGTACCATTATCCCGAGCCACATGAAAAGGGGTATAGGAGTAAAACCACCCAAAAAATAAGAAGACGAAGGAAAGGAAGCAATGTACTTCCTTTGAGATGCCACAAGAAGGGGAAATTACCGTACCCCCCATGAGAGACAAAAGATATAGAGGAGTAATGAAGTGCAAAGTGTCAAATCACGAGTGGAAAAAGGAGAGGATGTCCGGAGTGATGTGAGGAGAAAATGGGTTGAGGGTCGAATTTCCCAAATATAAACTCGTCTAAATTCTCGCACTTGCTATAATTCGACGGTGTACTCGATGGACCATCAAACTTCCAACGGCGTGTCATTCTACCCATCGATCTTCCGAAGGTTGACGACGGCTCACCATAGATAATCGACGGTCCGTCAAAGTATTTTCCGGACTGTCCTTTGTCCCGTCATATTCATAGTTTTTCCCTTTTTCGTCGAACATACTTTCTTCAATCCGTTTAACCCCGAACACTTCGGGACCTTTGTAAAAAGGATATAAACATTTATTATCCTTTTGTAATGTCGTACCCCTTCCCGGGACTTTGATATCCATTATCGATACGGCGAAATGCAAAGTTACAGGATGTAACACATTGAAGAGGTATTTGAGGTACCATTATCCCGAGCCACATGAAAAGGGGTATAGGAGTAAAACCACTCCCAAAATAAGAAGACGAAGGAAAGGAAGCAATGTACTTCCTTTGAGATGCCACAAGAAGGGGAAATTACCGTACCCCATGAGAGACAAAAGATATAGAGGAGTAATGAAGTGCAAAGTGTCAAATCACGAGTGGAAAAAGGAGAGGATGTCGGAGTGATGTGAGGAGAAAATGGGTTGAGGGTCGAATTTCCCAAATATAAACTCGTCTAAATTTCTGCAATTGCTATAATTCGACGGTGTACTCGATGGACCATCAAACTTCCAACGGCGTGTCATTCTCCCATCGATCTTCCCGGGAAGGTTGTTGACGGCTCACCATAATCGATCGACGGTCAAAGTCAAAGTTTTCCGGACTGTCCTTTGTCCAGTCATATTCATAGTTTTTCCCTTTTTCGTCAGAACATACTTTCTTCAATCCGTTTAACCCCCGAACACTTCGGGACCTTTGTAAAAAGGATATAAACATTTATTATCCTTTTGTAATGTCGTACCCCTTCCCGGGACTTTGATATCCATTATCGATACGGCGAAATGCAAAGTTACAGGATGTAACACATTGAAGAGGTATTTGAGGTACCATTATCCCGAGCCACATGAAAAGGGGTATAGGAGTAAAACCACTCCCCAAAATAAGAAGACGAAGGAAAGGAAGCAATGTACTTCCTTTGAGATGCCACAAGAAGGGGGAAATTACCGTACCCCATGAGAGACAAAAAAGATATAGAGGAGTAATGAAGTGCAAAGTGTCAAATCACGAGTGGAAAAAGGAAAGGATGTGCGGAGTGATGTGAGGAGAAAATGGGTTGAGGGTCGAATTTCCCAAATATAAACTCGTCTAAATTCTGCATTGCTATAATTCGACGGTGTACTCGATGGACCATCAAACTTCCAACGGCGTGTCATTCTCCCATCGATCTTCCGGGAAGGTTGACGGCTCACCATAGATAATCGACGGTCCGTCAAAGTATTTTCCGGACTGTCCTTTGTCCGTCATATTCATAGTTTTTCCCTTTTTCGTCAGAACATACTTTCTTCAATCCGTTTAACCCCCGAACACTTCGGGACCTTTGTAAAAAGGATATAAACATTTATTATCCTTTTGTAATGTCGTACCCCTTCCCGGGACTTTGATATCCATTATCGATACGGCGAAATGCAAAGTTACAGGATGTAACACATTGAAGAGGTATTTGAGGTACCATTATCCCGAGCCACATGAAAAGGGGTATAGGAGTAAAACCACTCCCAAAATAAGAAGACGAAGGAAAGGAAGCTATGTACTTCCTTTGAGATGCCACAAGAAGGGGAAATTACCGTACCCCATGAGAGACAAAAGATATAGAGGAGTAATGAAGTGCAAAGTGTCAAATCACGAGTGGAAAAAGGAGAGGATGTCCGGAGTGATGTGAGGAGAAAATGGGTTGAGGGTCGAATTTCCCAAATATAAACTCGTCTAAATTCGCACTTGCTATAATTCGACGGTGTACTCGATGGACCATCAAACTTCCAACGGCGTGTCATTCTACCCATCGATCTTCCAGGAAGGTTGACGGCTCACCATAGATAATCGACGGTCCGTCAAAGTATTTTCCGGACTGTCCTTTGTCCAGTCATATTCATAGTTTTTCCCTTTTTCGTCAGAACATACTTTCTTCAATCCGTTTAACCCCCGAACACTTCGGGACCTTTGTAAAAAGGATATAAACATTTATTATCCTTTTGTAATGTCGTACCCCTTCCCGGGACTTTGATATCCATTATCGATACGGCGAAATGCAAAGTTACAGGATGTAACACATTGAAGAGGTATTTGAGGTACCATTATCCCGAGCCACATGAAAAGGGGTATAGGAGTAAAACCACTCCCCAAAATAAGAAGACGAAGGAAAGGAAGCTATGTACTTCCTTTGAGATGCCACAAGAAGGGGAAATTACCGTACCCCATGAGAGACAAAAGATATAGAGGAGTAATGAAGTGCAAAGTGTCAAATCACGAGTGGAAAAAGGAGAGGATGTCCGGAGTGATGTAAGGAGAAAATGGGTTGAGGGTCGAATTTCCCAAATATAAACTCGTCTAAATTCTGCACTGCTATAATTCGACGGTGTACTCGATGGACCATCAAACTTCCAACGGCGTGTCATTCATCCCATCGATCTTCCAGGAAGGTTGACGGCTCACCATAGATAATCGACGGTCCGTCAAAGTATTTTCCGGACTGTCCTTTGTCCAGTCATATTCATAGTTTTTCCCTTTTTCGTCAGAACATACTTTCTTCAATCCGTTTAACCCCCGAACACTTCGGGACCTTTGTAAAAAGGATATAAACATTTATTATCCTTTTGTAATGTCGTACCCCTTCCCGGGACTTTGATATCCTATTATCGATACGGCGAAATGCAAAGTTACAGGATGTAACACATTGAAGAGGTATTTGAGGTACCATTATCCCGAGCCACATGAAAAGGGGTATAGGAGTAAAACCACTCCCCAAAATAAGAAGACGGAGGAAAGGAAGCAATGTACTTCCTTTGAGATGCCACAAGAAGGGGAAATTACCGTACCCCATGAGAGACAAAAGATATAGAGGAGTAATGAAGTGCAAAGTGTCAAATCACGAGTGGAAAAAGGAGAGGATGTCCGGAGTGATGTGAGGAGAAAATGGGTTGAGGGTCGAATTTCCCAAATATAAACTCGTCTAAATTTCTGCATCGCTATAATTCGACGGTGTACTCGATGGATCATCAACGGTGCGTGTTCTACCCATCGATCTTCGGGAAGGTTGTCGGCTCACCATAGATAATCGACGGTCCGTCAAAGTATTTTCCGGACTGTCCTTTGTCCCGTCATATTCATAGTTTTTCCCTTTTTCGTCAGAACATACTTTCTTCAATCCGTTTAACCCCCGAACACTTCGGGACCTTTGTAAAAAGGATATAAACATTTATTATCCTTTTGTAATGTCGTACCCCTTCCCGGGACTTTGATATCTATTATCGATACGGCGAAATGCAAAGTTACAGGATGTAACACATTGAAGAGGTATTTGAGGTACCATTATCCCGAGCCACATGAAAAGGGGTATAGGAGTAAAACCACTCCCCAAAATAAGAAGACGAAGGAAAGGAAGCTATGTACTTCCTTTGAGATGCCACAAGAAGGGGAAATACCGTACCCCATGAGAGACAAAAGATATAGAGGAGTAATGAAGTGCAAAGTGTCAAATCACGAGTGGAAAAAGGAGAGGATGTCCGGAGTGATGTGAGGAGAAAATGGGTTGAGGGTCGAATTTCCCAAATATAAACTCGTCTAAATTCTGCACTGCTATAATTCGACGGTGTACTCGATGGACCATCAAACTTCCAACGGCGTGTCATTCTACCCATCGATCTTCCAGGAAGGTTGACGGCTCACCATAGATAATCGACGGTCCGTCAAAGTATTTTCCGGACTGTCCTTTGTCCAATCATATTCATAGTTTTTCCCTTTTTCGTCAGAACATACTTTCTTCAATCCGTTTAACCCCCGAACACTTCGGGACCTTTGTAAAAAGGATATAAACATTTATTATCCTTTTGTAATGTCGTACCCCTTCCCGGGACTTTGATATCCATTATCGATACGGCGAAATGCAAAGTTACAGGATGTAACACATTGAAGAGGTATTTGAGGTACCATTATCCCGAGCCACATGAAAAGGGGTATAGGAGTAAAACCACTCCCAAAATAAGAAGACGAAGGAAAGGAAGCAATGTACTTCCTTTGAGATGCCACAAGAAGGGGAAATTACCGTACCCCATGAGAGACAAAAGATATAGAGGAGTAATGAAGTGCAAAGTGTCAAATCACGAGTGGAAAAAGGAGAGGATGTGCGGAGTGATGTGAGGAGAAAATGGGTTGAGGGTCGAATTTCCCAAATATAAACTCGTCTAAATTCTCGCACTTGCTATAATTCGACGGTGTACTCGATGGACCATCAAACTTCCAACGGCGTGTCATTCTATCCCATCGATCTTCCAGGAAGGTTGACGGCTCACCATAGATAATCGACGGTCCGTCAAAGTATTTTCCGGACTGTCCTTTGTCCCGTCATATTCAAAGTTTTTCCCTTTTTCGTCAGAACATACTTTCTTCAATCTGTTTAACTCCCGAACACTTGGGACCTTTGTAAAAAGGCTATAAATATTTATTATCCTACCGTAATATCGTACCCCTTCCCGGGACTTTGATATCCGTTATCGATACGGCGAAATGCAAAGTTACAGGATGTAACACATTGAAGAGGTATTTGAGGTACCATTATCCCGAGCCACATGAAAAGGGGTATAGGAGTAAAACCACCTCCCAAAATAAGAAGACGAAGGAAAGGAAGCTATGTACTTCCTTTGAGATGCCACAAGAAGGGGAAATTACCGTACCCCATGAGAGACAAAAGATATAGAGGAGTAATGAAGTGCAAAGTGTCAAATCACGAGTGGAAAAAGGAGAGGATGTGCGGAGTGATGTGAGGAGAAAATGGGTTGAGGGTCGAATTTCCCAAATATAAACTCGTCTAAATTCTGCACTGCTATAATTCGACGGTGTACTCGATGGACCATCAAACTTCCAACGGCGTGTCATTCTACCCATCGATCTTCCGGGGAAGGTTGACGGCTCACCATAGAGATAATCGACGGTCCGTCAAAGTATTTTCCGGACTGTCCTTTGTCCCGTCATATTCATAGTTTTTCCCTTTTTCGTCAGAACATACTTTCTTCAATCCGTTTAACCCCCGAACACTTCGGGACCTTTGTAAAAAGGATATAAACATTTATTATCCTTTTGTAATGTCGTACCCCTTCCCGGGACTTTGATATCCATTATCGATACGGCGAAATGCAAAGTTACAGGATGTAACACATTGAAGAGGTATTTGAGGTACCATTATCCCGAGCCACATGAAAAGGGGTATAGGAGTAAAACCACTCCACAAAATAAGAAGACGAAGGAAAGGAAGCTATGTACTTCCTTTGAGATGCCACAAGAAGGGGAAATTACCGTACCCCATGAGAGACAAAAGATATAGAGGAGTAATGAAGTGCAAAGTGTCAAATCACGAGTGGAAAAAGGAGAGGATGTCCGGAGTGATGTGAGGAGAAAATGGGTTGAGGGTCGAATTTCCCAAATATAAACTCGTCTAAATTCTGCACTGCTATAATTCGACGGTGTACTCGATGGACCATCAAACTTCCAACGGCGTGTCATTCATACCCATCGATCTTCCAGGAAGGTTGACGGCTCACCATAGATAATCGACGGTCCGTCAAAGTATTTTCCGGACTGTCCTTTGTCCAGTCATATTCATAGTTTTTCCCTTTTTCGTCAGAACATACTTTCTTCAATCCGTTTAACCCCCGAACACTTCGGGACCTTTGTAAAAAGGATATAAACATTTATTATCCTTTTGTAATGTCGTACCCCTTCCCGGGACTTTGATATCTATTATCGATACGGCGAAATGCAAAGTTACAGGATGTAACACATTGAAGAGGTATTTGAGGTACCATTATCCCGAGCCACATGAAAAGGGGTATAGGAGTAAAACCACTCCCCAAAATAAGAAGACGAAGGAAAGGAAGCTATGTACTTCCTTTGAGATGCCACAAGAAGGGGAAATTACCGTACCCCCCCCATGAGAGACAAAAGATATAGAGGAGTAATGAAGTGCAAAGTGTCAAATCACGAGTGGAAAAAGGAGAGGATGTGCGGAGTGATGTGAGGAGAAAATGGGTTGAGGGTCGAATTTCCCAAATATAAACTCGTCTAAATTCTGCACTGCTATAATTCGACGGTGTACTCGATGGACCATCAAACTTCCAACGGCGTGTCATTCTACCCATCGATCTTCCAGGAAGGTTGACGGCTCACCATAGATAATCGACGGTCCGTCAAAGTATTTTCCGGACTGTCCTTTGTCCAGTCATATTCATAGTTTTTCCCTTTTTCGTCAGAACATACTTTCTTCAATCCGTTTAACCCCCGAACACTTCGGGACCTTTGTAAAAAGGATATAAACATTTATTATCCTTTTGTAATGTCGTACCCCTTCCCGGGACTTTGATATCCGTTATCGATACGGCGAAATGCAAAGTTACAGGATGTAACACATTGAAGAGGTATTGAGGTACCATTATCCCGAGCCACATGAAAAGGGGTATAGGAGTAAAACCACCTCCCAAAATAAGAAGACGAAGGAAAGGAAGCAATGTACTTCCTTTGAGATGCCACAAGAAGGGGAAATTACCGTACCCCATGAGAGACAAAAGATATAGAGGAGTAATGAAGTGCAAAGTGTCAAATCACGAGTGGAAAAAGGAGAGGATGTGCGGAGTGATGTGAGGAGAAAATGGGTTGAGGGTCGAATTTCCCAAATATAAACTCGTCTAAATTCTGCACTGCTATAATTCGACGGTGTACTCGATGGACCATCAAACTTCCAACGGCGTGTCATTCTACCCATCGATCTTCCAGGAAGGTTGACGGCTCACCATAGATAATCGACGGTCCGTCAAAGTATTTTACGGACCGTCCTTTGTCCATCATATTTCATGTTTTTCCCTTTTTCGTCAGAACATACTTTCTTCAATCCGTTTAACCCCCGAACACTTCGGGACCTTTGTAAAAAGGATATAAACATTTATTATCCTTTTGTAATGTCGTACCCCTTCCCGGGACTTTGATATCCATTATCGATACGGCGAAATGCAAAGTTACAGGATGTAACACATTGAAGAGGTATTTGAGGTACCATTATCCCGAGCCACATGAAAAGGGGTATAGGAGTAAAACCACTCCCCAAAATAAGAAGACGAAGGAAAGGAAGCTATGTACTTCCTTTGAGATGCCACAAGAAGGGGAAATTACCGTACCCCATGAGAGACAAAAGATATAGAGGAGTAATGAAGTGCAAAGTGTCAAATCACGAGTGGAAAAAGGAGAGGATGTACGGAGTGATGTGAGGAGAAAATGGGTTGAGGGTCGAATTTCCCAAATATAAACTCGTCTAAATTCTGCACTGCTATAATTCGACGGTGTACTCGATGGACCATCAAACTTCCAACGGCGTGTCATTCTACCCATCGATCTTCCAGGAAGGTTGACGGCTCACCATAGATAATCGACGGTCCGTCAAAGTATTTTCCGGACTGTCCTTTGTCCAGTCATATTCATAGTTTTTCCCTTTTTCGTCAGAACATACTTTCTTCAATCCGTTTAACCCCCGAACACTTCGGGACCTTTGTAAAAAGGATATAAACATTTATTATCCTTTTGTAATGTCGTACCCCTTCCCGGGACTTTGATATCCATTATCGATACGGCGAAATGCAAAGTTACAGGATGTAACACATTGAAGAGGTATTTGAGGTACCATTATCCCGAGCCACATGAAAAGGGGTATAGGAGTAAAACCACTCCCAAAATAAGAAGACGAAGGAAAGGAAGCAATGTACTTCCTTTGAGATGCCACAAGAAGGGGAAATTACCGTACCCCATGAGAGACAAAAGATATAGAGGAGTAATGAAGTGCAAAGTGTCAAATCACGAGTGGAAAAAGGAGAGGATGTACGGAGTGATGTGAGGAGAAAATGGGTTGAGGGTCGAATTTCCCAAATATAAACTCTCGTCTAATTTCTCGCACCGCTATAATTCGACGGTGTACTCGATGGACCATCAAACTTCCAACGGCGTGTCATTCTACCCATCGATCTTCCCGGGAAGGTTGACGGCTCACCATAGATAATCGACGGTCCGTCAAAGTATTTTACGGATCGTCCTTTGTCCCGTCATATTCCGAGTTTTTCCCTTTTTCGTCAGAACATACTTTCTTCAATCCGTTTAACCCCCGAACACTTCGGGACCTTTGTAAAAAGGATATAAACATTTATTATCCTTTTGTAATGTCGTACCCCTTCCCGGGACTTTGATATCTATTATCGATACGGCGAAATGCAAAGTTACAGGATGTAACACATTGAAGAGGTATTTGAGGTACCATTATCCCGAGCCACATGAAAAGGGGTATAGGAGTAAAACCACTCCCCAAAATAAGAAGACGAAGGAAAGGAAGCAATGTACTTCCTTTGAGATGCCACAAGAAGGGGAAATTACCGTACCCCATGAGAGACAAAAAAAGATATAGAGGAGTAATGAAGTGCAAAGTGTCAAATCACGAGTGGAAAAAAAGGAGAGGATGTCCGGAGTGATGTGAGGAGAAAATGGGTTGAGGGTCGAATTTCCCAAATATAAACTCGTCTAAATTTCGCATCGCTATAATTCGACGGTGTACTCGATGGACCATCAAACTTCCAACGGCGTGTCATTCTACCCATCGATCTTCCAGGAAGGTTGACGGCTCACCATAGATAATCGACGGTCCGTCAAAGTATTTTCCGGACTGTCCTTTGTCCCGTCATATTCATAGTTTTTCCCTTTTTCGTCAGAACATACTTTCTTCAATCCGTTTAACCCCCGAACACTTCGGGACCTTTGTAAAAAGGATATAAACATTTATTATCCTTTTGTAATGTCGTACCCCTTCCCGGGACTTTGATATCTATTATCGATACGGCGAAATGCAAAGTTACAGGATGTAACACATTGAAGAGGTATTTGAGGTACCATTATCCCCCGAGCCACGTGAAAAGGGGTATAGGAGTAAAACCACCCCCTAAAAAATAAGAAGACGAAGGAAAGGAAGCAATGTACTTCCTTTGAGATGCCACAAGAAGGGGAAATTACCGTACCCCATGAGAGACAAAAGATATAGAGGAGTAATGAAGTGCAAAGTGTCAAATCACGAGTGGAAAAAGGAGAGGATGTGCGGAGTGATGTGAGGAGAAAATGGGTTGAGGGTCGAATTTCCCAAATATAAACTCGTCTAAATTCTGCACTGCTATAATTCGACGGTGTACTCGATGGACCATCAAACTTCCAACGGCGTGTCATTCTACCCATCGATCTTCCGGGGAAGGTTGACGGCTCACCATAGATAATCGACGGTCCGTCAAAGTATTTTTCCGGACTGTCCTTTGTCCCGTCATATTCATAGTTTTTCCCTTTTTCGTCAGAACATACTTTCTTCAATCCGTTTAACCCCCGAACACTTCGGGACCTTTGTAAAAAGGATATAAACATTTATTATCCTTTTGTAATGTCGTACCCCTTCCCGGGACTTTGATATCTATTATCGATACAGCGAAATGCAAAGTTACAGGATGTAACACATTGAAGAGGTATTTGAGGTACCATTATCCCGAGCCACGTGAAAAGGGGTATAGGAGTAAAACCACCTCCCAAAATAAGAAGACGAAGGAAAGGAAGCAATGTACTTCCTTTGAGATGCCACAAGAAGGGGAAATTACCGTACCCCATGAGAGACAAAAGATATAGAGGAGTAATGAAGTGCAAAGTGTCAAATCACGAGTGGAAAAAGGAGAGGATGTGCGGAGTGATGTGAGGAGAAAATGGGTTGAGGGTCGAATTTCCCAAATATAAACTCGTCTAAATTCTGCACTGCTATAATTCGACGGTGTACTCGATGGACCATCAAACTTCCAACGGCGTGTCATTCTACCCATCGATCTTCCAGGAAGGTTGACGGCTCACCATAGATAATCGACGGTCCGAAGTATTTTCCGGACTGTCCTTTGTCCGTCATATTCATAGTTTTTCCCTTTTTCGTCAGAACATACTTTCTTCAATCCGTTTAACCCCCGAACACTTCGGGACCTTTGTAAAAAGGATATAAACATTTATTATCCTTTTGTAATGTCGTACCCCTTCCCGGGACTTTGATATCCATTATCGATACGGCGAAATGCAAAGTTACAGGATGTAACACATTGAAGAGGTATTTGAGGTACCATTATCCCGAGCCACATGAAAAGGGGTATAGGAGTAAAACCACCTCCCAAAATAAGAAGACGAAGGAAAGGAAGCAATGTACTTCCTTTGAGATGCCACAAGAAGGGGAAATTACCGTACCCCATGAGAGACAAAAGATATAGAGGAGTAATGAAGTGCAAAGTGTCAAATCACGAGTGGAAAAAGGAGAGGATGTCCGGAGTGATGTAAGGAGAAAATGGGTTGAGGGTCGAATTTCCCAAATATAAACTCGTCTAAATCACTGCGCACCGCTATAATTCGACGGTGTACTCGATGGACCATCAAACTTCCAACGGCGTGTCATTCTACCCATCGATCTTCCAGGAAGGTTGACGGCTCACCATAGATAATCGACGGTCCGTCAAAGTATTTTCCGGACTGTCCTTTGTCCCGTCATATTCATAGTTTTTCCCTTTTTCGTCAGAACATACTTTCTTCAATCCGTTTAACCCCCCCGAACACTTCGGGACCTTTGTAAAAAGGATATAAACATTTATTATCCTTTTGTAATGTCGTACCCCTTCCCGGGACTTTGATATCTATTATCGATACGGCGAAATGCAAAGTTACAGGATGTAACACATTGAAGAGGTATTTGAGGTACCATTATCCCGAGCCACGTGAAAAGGGGTATAGGAGTAAAACCACCTCCTAAAATAAGAAGACGAAGGAAAGGAAGCAATGTACTTCCTTTGAGATGCCACAAGAAGGGGAAATTACCGTACCCCATGAGAGACAAAAGATATAGAGGAGTAATGAAGTGCAAAGTGTCAAATCACGAGTGGAAAAAGGAGAGGATGTCCGGAGTGATGTAAGGAGAAAATGGGTTGAGGGTCGAATTTCCCAAATATAAACTCGTCTAAATTCTGCACTGCTATAATTCGACGGTGTACTCGATGGACCATCAAACTTCCAACGGCGTGTCATTCTACCCATCGATCTTCCAGGAAGGTTGACGGCTCACCATAGATAATCGACGGTCCGTCAAAGTATTTTCCGGACTGTCCTTTGTCCAGTCATATTCATAGTTTTTCCCTTTTTCGTCAGAACATACTTTCTTCAATCCGTTTAACCCCCGAACACTTCGGGACCTTTGTAAAAAGGATATAAACATTTATTATCCTTTTGTAATGTCGTACCCCTTCCCGGGACTTTGATATCCATTATTATCGATACGGCGAAATGCAAAGTTACAGGATGTAACACATTGAAGAGGTATTTGAGGTACCATTATCCCGAGCCGTGAAAAGGGGTATAGGAGTAAAACCACCCAAAAAAAATAAGAAGACGAAGGAAAGGAAGCAATGTACTTCCTTTGAGATGCCACAAGAAGGGGAAATTACCGTACCCCATGAGAGACAAAAGATATAGAGGAGTAATGAAGTGCAAAGTGTCAAATCACGAGTGGAAAAAGGAGAGGATGTCCGGAGTGATGATGTAAGGAGAAAATGGGTTGAGGGTCGAATTTCCCAAATATAAACTCGTCTAAATTCTCAACTGCTATAATTCGACGGTGTACTCGATGGACCATCAAACTTCCAACGGCGTGTCATTCTACCCATCGATCTTCCAGGAAGGTTGACGGCTCACCATAGATAATCGACGGTCCGTCAAAGTATTTTCCGGACTGTCCTTTGTCCCGTCATATTCATAGTTTTTTCCCTTTTTCGTCGAACATACTTTCTTCAATCCGTTTAACCCCCGAACACTTCGGGACCTTTGTAAAAAGGATATAAACATTTATATCCTTTTGTAATGTCGTACCCCTTCCCGGGACTTTGATATCTATTATCGATACAGCGAAATGCAAAGTTACAGGATGTAACACATTGAAGAGGTATTTGAGGTACCATTATCCCGAGCCACGTGAAAAGGGGTATAGGAGTAAAACCACCTCCTAAAATAAGAAAGAGAAGAAGGAAAGGAAGCAATGTACTTCCTTTGAGATGCCACAAGAAGGGGAAATTACCGTACCCCATGAGAGACAAAAGATATAGAGGAGTAATGAAGTGCAAAGTGTCAAATCACGAGTGGAAAAAGGAGAGGATGTCCGGAGTGATGTAAGGAGAAAATGGGTTGAGGGTCGAATTTCCCAAATATAAACTCGTCTAAATTCTGCACAGCTATAATTCGACGGTGTACTCGATGGACCATCAAACTTCCAACGGCGTGTCATTCTACCCATCGATCTTCCAGAAGGTTGACGGCTCACCATAGATAATCGACGGTCCGTCAAAGTATTTTCCGGATCGTCCTTTGTCCCGTCATATTCATAGTTTTTCCCTTTTTCGTCAGAACATACTTTCTTCAATCCGTTTAACCCCCGAACACTTCGGGACCTTTGTAAAAAGGATATAAACATTTATTATCCTTTTGTAATGTCGTACCCCTTCCCGGGACTTTGATATCTATTATCGATACGGCGAAATGCAAAGTTACAGGATGTAACACATTGAAGAGGTATTTGAGGTACCATTATCCCGAGCCACGTGAAAAGGGGTATAGGAGTAAAACCACTGCCCAAAATAAGAAGACGAAGGAAAGGAAGCAATGTACTTCCTTTGAGATGCCACAAGAAGGGGAAATTACCGTACCCCATGAGAGACAAAAGATATAGAGGAGTAATGAAGTGCAAAGTGTCAAATCACGAGTGGAAAAAGGAGAGGATGTGCGGAGTGATGTGAGGAGAAAATGGGTTGAGGGTCGAATTTCCCAAATATAAACTCGTCTAAATTCTGCGCTATAATTCGACGGTGTACTCGATGGACCATCAAACTTCCAACGGCGTGTCATTCTACCCATCGATCTTCCAGGAAGGTTGACGGCTCACCATAGATAATCGACGGTCCGTCAAAGTATTTTCCGGACTGTCCTTTGTCCCGTCATATTCATAGTTTTTCCCTTTTTCGTCAGAACATACTTTCTTCAATCCGTTTAACCCCCGAACACTTCGGGACCTTTGTAAAAAGGATATAAACATTTATTATCCTTTTGTAATGTCGTACCCCTTCCCGGGACTTTGATATCTATTATCGATACGGCGAAATGCAAAGTTACAGGATGTAACACATTGAAGAGGTATTTGAGGTACCATTATCCCGAGCCACGTGAAAAGGGGTATAGGAGTAAAACCACCTCCTAAAATAAGAAGACGAAGGAAAGGAAGCAATGTACTTCCTTTGAGATGCCACAAGAAGGGGAAATTACCGTACCCCATGAGAGACAAAAGATATAGAGGAGTAATGAAGTGCAAAGTGTCAAATCACGAGTGGAAAAAGGAGAGGATGTCCGGAGTGATGTAAGGAGAAAATGGGTTGAGGGTCGAATTTCCCAAATATAAACTCGTCTAAATTCTGCACTGCTATAATTCGACGGTGTACTCGATGGACCATCAAACTTCCAACGGCGTGTCATTCTACCCGTCGATCTTCCAGGAAGGTTGACGGCTCACCATAGATAATCGACGGTCCGTCAAAGTATTTTCCGGATCGTCCTTTGTCCCGTCATATTCATAGTTTTTCCCTTTTTCGTCGAACATACTTTCTTCAATCCGTTTAACCCCCGAACACTTCGGGACCTTTGTAAAAAGGATATAAACATTTATTATCCTTTTGTAATGTCGTACCCCTTCCCGGGACTTTGATATCTATTATCGACGGCGAAATGCAAAGTTACAGGATGTAACACATTGAAGAGGTATTTGAGGTACCATTATCCCGACACATGAAAAGGGGTATAGGAGTAAAACCACCCCCTAAAATAAGAAGACGAAGGAAAGGAAGCAATGTACTTCCTTTGAGATGCCACAAGAAGGGGAAATTACCGTACCCCATGAGAGACAAAAGATATAGAGGAGTAATGAAGTGCAAAGTGTCAAATCACGAGTGGAAAAAGGAGAGGATGTCCCGGAGTGATGTAAGGAGAAAATGGGTTGAGGGTCGAATTTCCCAAATATAAACTCGTCTAAATTTCTCGCATCGCTATAATTCGACGGTGTACTCGATGGACCATCAAACTTCCAACGGCGTGTCATTCTACCCATCGATCTTCCGGGAAGGTTGACGGCTCACCATAGATAATCGACGGTCCGTCAAAGTATTTTCCGGACTGTCCTTTGTCCCGTCATATTCATAGTTTTTCCCTTTTT
Source organism: Anisodus tanguticus (assembly GCA_034509755.1). Classification (NCBI taxonomy): domain Eukaryota; kingdom Viridiplantae; phylum Streptophyta; class Magnoliopsida; order Solanales; family Solanaceae; genus Anisodus; species Anisodus tanguticus. Next base: position 29,367,308 of record CM067555.1, on the reverse strand, counting down.
TTCGTCGAACATACTTTCTTCAATCCGTTTAACCCCCGAACACTTCGGGACCTTTGTAAAAAGGATATAAACATTTATTATCCTTTTGTAATGTCGTACCCCTTCCCGGGACTTTGATATCTATTATTATCGATACGGCGAAATGCAAAGTTACAGGATGTAACACATTGAAGAGGTATTTGAGGTACCATTATCCCGAGCCACGTGAAAAGGGGTATAGGAGTAAAACCACCTCCTAAAAAATAAGAAGACGAAGGAAAGGAAGCAATGTACTTCCTTTGAGATGCCACAAGAAGGGGAAATTACCGTACCCCATGAGAGACAAAAAAGATATAGAGGAGTAATGAAGTGCAAAGTGTCAAACGAGTGGAAAAAGGAGAGGATGTCCGGAGTGATGTGAGGAGAAAATGGGTTGAGGGTCGAATTTCCCAAATATAAACTCGTCTAAATTCTCGCATCGCTATAATTCGACGGTGTACTCGATGGACCATCAAACTTCCAACGGCGTGTCATTCTACCCATCGATCTTCCGGGAAGGTTGACGGCTCACCATAGATAATCGACGGTCCGTCAAAGTATTTTCCGGACGTCCTTTGTCCCCGTCATATTCATAGTTTTTCCCTTTTTCGTCGAACATACTTTCTTCAATCCGTTTAACCCCCGAACACTTCGGGACCTTTGTAAAAAGGATATAAACATTTATTATCCTTTTGTAATGTCGTACCCCTTCCCGGGACTTTGATATCTATTATCGATACAGCGAAATGCAAAGTTACAGGATGTAACACATTGAAGAGGTATTTGAGGTACCATTATCCCGAGCCACGTGAAAAGGGGTATAGGAGTAAAACCACCTCCTAAAATAAGAAGACGAAGGAAAGGAAGCAATGTACTTCCTTTGAGATGCCACAAGAAGGGGAAATTACCGTACCCCATGAGAGACAAAAGATATAGAGGAGTAATGAAGTGCAAAGTGTCAAATCACGAGTGGAAAAAGGAGAGGATGTCCGGAGTGATGTAAGGAGAAAATGGGTTGAGGGTCGAATTTCCCAAATATAAACTCGTCTAAATTTTGCACTGCTATAATTCGACGGTGTACTCGATGATGGACCATCAAACTTCCAACGGCGTGTCATTCTACCCATCGATCTTCCAGGAAGGTTGACGGCTCACCATAGATAATCGACGGTCCGTCAAAGTATTTTCCGGACTGTCCTTTGTCCCGTCATATTCATAGTTTTTCCCTTTTTCGTCAGAACATACTTTCTTCAATCCGTTTAACCCCCGAACACTTCGGGACCTTTGTAAAAAGGATATAAACATTTATTATCCTTTTGTAATGTCGTACCCCTTCCGGGACTTTGATATCTATTATCGATACAGCGAAATGCAAAGTTACAGGATGTAACACATTGAAGAGGTATTTGAGGTACCATTATCCCGAGCCACGTGAAAAGGGGTATAGGAGTAAAACCACCTCCTAAAATAAGAAGAAGACGAAGGAAAGGAAGCAATGTACTTCCTTTGAGATGCCACAAGAAGGGGAAATTACCGTACCCCATGAGAGACAAAAGATATAGAGGAGTAATGAAGTGCAAAGTGTCAAATCACGAGTGGAAAAAGGAGAGGATGTCCGGAGTGATGTAAGGAGAAAATGGGTTGAGGGTCGAATTTCCCAAATATAAACTCGTCTAAATTCTCGCATCGCTATAATTCGACGGTGTACTCGATGGACCATCAAACTTCCAACGGCGTGTCATTCTACCCATCGAGAAGGGAAGGTTGACGGCTCACCATAGATAATCGACCGTCAAAGTATTTTCCGGACTGTCCTTTGTCCCGTCATATTCATAGTTTTTCCCTTTTTCGTCGAACATACTTTCTTCAATCCGTTTAACCCCCGAACACTTCGGGACCTTTGTAAAAAGGATATAAACATTTATTATCCTTTTGTAATGTCGTACCCCTTCCCGGGACTTTGATATCTATTATCGATACGGCGAAATGCAAAGTTACAGGATGTAACACATTGAAGAGGTATTTGAGGTACCATTATCCCGAGCCACGTGAAAAGGGGTATAGGAGTAAAACCACCTCCTAAAATAAGAAGACGAAGGAAAGGAAGCAATGTACTTCCTTTGAGATGCCACAAGAAGGGGAAATTACCGTACCCCATGAGAGACAAAAGATATAGAGGAGTAATGAAGTGCAAAGTGTCAAATCACGAGTGGAAAAAGGAGAGGATGTCCGGAGTGATGTAAGGAGAAAATGGGTTGAGGGTCGAATTTCCCAAATATAAACTCGTCTAAATTTCGCATCGCTATAATTCGACGGTGTACTCGATGGACCATCAAACTTCCAACGGCGTGTCATTCTACCCATCGATCTTCCGAAGGGAAGGTTGACGGCTCACCATAGATAATCGACGGTCCGTCAAAGTATTTTCCGGACTGTCCTTTGTCCGTCATATTCATAGTTTTTCCTTTTTTTTCGTCGAACATACTTTCTTCAATCCGTTTAACCCCCGAACACTTCGGGACCTTTGTAAAAAGGATATAAACATTTATTATCCTTTTGTAATGTCGTACCCCTTCCCGGGACTTTGATATATATCTATTATCGATACGGCGAAATGCAAAGTTACAGGATGTAACACATTGAAGAGGTATTTGAGGTACCATTATCCCGAGCCACGTGAAAAGGGGTATAGGAGTAAAACCACCTCCTAAAATAAGAAGACGAAGGAAAGGAAGCAATGTACTTCCTTTGAGATGCCACAAGAAGGGGAAATTACCGTACCCCCCCATGAGAGACAAAAGATATAGAGGAGTAATGAAGTGCAAAGTGTCAAATCACGAGTGGAAAAAGGAGAGGATGTGCCGAGTGATGTTAGGAGAAAATGGGTTGAGGGTCGAATTTCCCAAATATAAACTCGTCTAAATTCTGCACTGCTATAATTCGACGGTGTACTCGATGGACCATCAAACTTCCAACGGCGTGTCATTCTACCCATCGATCTTCCGGGGAAGGTTGACGGCTCACCATAGATAATCGACGGTCCGTCAAAGTATTTTCCGGACTGTCCTTTGTCCCGTCATATTCATAGTTTTTCCCTTTTTTTTTAGAACATACTTTCTTCAATCCGTTTAACCCCCGAACACTTCGGGACCTTTGTAAAAAGGATATAAACATTTATTATCCTTTTGTAATGTCGTACCCCTTCCCGGGACTTTGATATCTATTATCGATACGGCGAAATGCAAAAAGTTACAGGATGTAACACATTGAAGAGGTATTTGAGGTACCATTATCCCGAGCCACGTGAAAAGGGGTATAGGAGTAAAACCCTCCTAAAATAAGAAGACGAAGGAAAGGAAGCAATGTACTTCCTTTGAGATGCCACAAGAAGGGGAAATTACCGTACCCCATGAGAGACAAAAGATATAGAGGAGTAATGAAGTGCAAAGTGTCAAATCACGAGTGGAAAAAGGAGAGGATGTCCGGAGTGATGTAAGGAGAAAATGGGTTGAGGGTCGAATTTCCCAAATATAAACTCGTCTAAATTCTCGCATCGCTATAATTCGACGGTGTACTCGATGGACCATCAAATCCAACGGCGTGTCATTCTACCCATCGATCTTCCGGGAAGGTTGACGGCTCACCATAGATAATCGACGGTCCGTCAAAGTATTTTCCGGACTGTCCTTTGTCCGTCATATTCATAGTTTTTCCCTTTTTCGTCAGAACATACTTTCTTCAATCCGTTTAACCCCCGAACACTTCGGGACCTTTGTAAAAAGGATATAAACATTTATTATCCTTTTGTAATGTCGTACCCCTTCCCGGGACTTTGATATCTATTATCGATACGGCGAAATGCAAAGTTACAGGATGTAACACATTGAAGAGGTATTTGAGGTACCATTATCCCGAGCCACGTGAAAAGGGGTATAGGAGTAAAACCACCTCCTAAAATAAGAAGACGAAGGAAAGGAAGCAATGTACTTCCTTTGAGATGCCACAAGAAGGGGAAATTACCGTACCCCATGAGAGACAAAAGATATAGAGGAGTAATGAAGTGCAAAGTGTCAAATCACGAGTGGAAAAAGGAGAGGATGTCCGGAGTGATGTAAGGAGAAAATGGGTTGAGGGTCGAATTTCCCAAATATAAACTCGTCTAAATTCTGCACTGCTATAATTCGACGGTGTACTCGATGGACCATCAAACTTCCAACGGCGTGTCATTCTACCCGTCGATCTTCCAGGGGAAGGTTGACGGCTCACCATAGATAATCGACGGTCCGTCAAAGTATTTTCCGGACTGTCCTTTGTCCGTCATATTCATAGTTTTTCCCTTTTTCGTCAGAACATACTTTCTTCAATCCGTTTAACCCCCGAACACTTCGGGACCTTTGTAAAAAGGATATAAACATTTATTATCCTTTTGTAATGTCGTACCCCTTCCCGGGACTTTGATATCTATTATCGATACAGCGAAATGCAAAGTTACAGGATGTAACACATTGAAGAGGTATTTGAGGTACCATTATCCCGAGCCACGTGAAAAGGGGTATAGGAGTAAAACCACCTCCTAAAATAAGAAGACGAAGAAGGAAGCAATGTACTTCCTTTGAGATGCCACAAGAAGGGGGGGAAATTACCGTACCCCATGAGAGACAAAAAAAGAGTAAGAGGAGTGCAAAGAAGTCAAAGTGTCAAACGAGTGGAAAAAGGAGAGGATGTCCGGAGTGATGTAAGGAGAAAATGGGTTGAGGGTCGAATTTCCCAAATATAAACTCGTCTAAATTCTCGCATCGCTATAATTCGACGGTGTACTCGATGGACCATCAAACTTCCAACGGCGTGTCATTCTACCCATCGATCTTCCAGGAAGGTTGACGGCTCACCATAGATAATCGACGGTCCGTCAAAGTATTTTCCGGACTGTCCTTTGTCCCGTCATATTCATAGTTTTTCCCTTTTTCGTCAGAACATACTTTCTTCAATCCGTTTAACCCCCGAACACTTCGGGACCTTTGTAAAAAGGATATAAACATTTATTATCCTTTTGTAATGTCGTACCCCTTCCCGGGACTTTGATATCTATTATCGATACGGCGAAATGCAAAGTTACAGGATGTAACACATTGAAGAGGTATTTGAGGTACCATTATCCCGAGCCACGTGAAAAGGGGTATAGGAGTAAAACAACCTCCTAAAATAAGAAGACGAAGGAAAGGAAGCAATGTACTTCCTTTGAGATGCCACAAGAAGGGGAAATTACCGTACCCCATGAGAGACAAAAGATATAGAGGAGTAATGAAGTGCAAAGTGTCAAATCACGAGTGGAAAAAGGAGAGGATGTCCGGAGTGATGTAAGGAGAAAATGGGTTGAGGGTCGAATTTCCCAAATATAAACTCGTCTAAATTTTGCATTGCTATAATTCGACGGTGTACTCGATGGACCATCAAACTTCCAACGGCGTGTCATTCTACCCATCGATCTTCCAGGAAGGTTGACGGCTCACCATAGATAATCGACGGTCCGTCAAAGTATTTTCCGGACTGTCCTTTGTCCCGTCATATTCATAGTTTTTCCCTTTTTCGTCGAAACATTTTTCTTCAATCCGTTTAACCCCCGAACACTTCGGGACCTTTGTAAAAAGGATATAAACATTTATTATCCTTTTGTAATGTCGTACCCCTTCCCGGGACTTTGATATCTATTATCGATACGGCGAAATGCAAAGTTACAGGATGTAACACATTGAAGAGGTATTTGAGGTACCATTATCCCGAGCCACGTGAAAAGGGGTATAGGAGTAAAACCACCTCCTAAAATAAGAAGACGAAGGAAAGGAAGCAATGTACTTCCTTTGAGATGCCACAAGAAGGGGAAATTACCGTACCCCATGAGAGAGACAAAAGATATAGAGGAGTAATGAAGTGCAAAGTGTCAAATCACGAGTGGAAAAAGGAGAGGATGTCCGGAGTGATGTAAGGAGAAAATGGGTTGAGGGTCGAATTTCCCAAATATAAACTCGTCTAAATTCTCGCATCGCTATAATTCGACGGTGTACTCGATGGACCATCAAACTTCCAACGGCGTGTCATTCTACCCATCGATCTTCCGGGGAAGGTTGACGGCTCACCATAGATAATCGACGGTCCGTCAAAGTATTTTCCGGACTGTTTTGTCCGTCATATTCATAGTTTTTCCCTTTTTTGTTAGAACATACTTTCTTCAATCCGTTTAACCCCCGAACACTTCGGGACCTTTGTAAAAAGGATATAAACATTTATTATCCTTTTGTAATGTCGTACCCCTTCCCGGGACTTTGATATATATTATCGATACGGCGAAATGCAAAGTTACAGGATGTAACACATTGAAGAGGTATTTGAGGTACCATTATCCCGAGCCACGTGAAAAGGGTATAGGAGTAAAACCACCTCCTAAAATAAGAAGACGAAGGAAAGGAAGCAATGTACTTCCTTTGAGATGCCACAAGAAGGGGAAATTACCGTACCCCATGAGAGACAAAAGATATAGAGGAGTAATGAAGTGCAAAGTGTCAAATCACGAGTGGAAAAAGGAGAGGATGTACGGAGTGATGTAGGAGAAAATGGGTTGAGGGTCGAATTTCCCAAATATAAACTCGTCTAAATTCTGCACTGCTATAATTCGACGGTGTACTCGATGGACCATCAAACTTCCAACGGCGTGTCATTCTACCCATCGATCTTCCAGGAAGGTTGACGGCTCACCATAGATAATCGACGGTCCGTCAAAGTATTTTCCGGACTGTCCTTTGTCCCGTCATATTCATAGTTTTTCCTTTTTCGTCAGAACATACTTTCTTCAATCCGTTTAACCCCCGAACACTTCGGGACCTTTGTAAAAAGGATATAAACATTTATTATCCTTTTGTAATGTCGTACCCCTTCCCGGGACTTTGATATCTATTATCGATACGGCGAAATGCAAAGTTACAGGATGTAACACATTGAAGAGGTATTTGAGGTACCATTATCCCGAGCCACGTGAAAAGGGGTATAGGAGTAAAACCACCTCCTAAAATAAGAAGACGAAGGAAAGGAAGCAATGTACTTCCTTTGAGATGCCACAAGAAGGGGAAATTACCGTACCCCATGAGAGACAAAAGATATAGAGGAGTAATGAAGTGCAAAGTGTCAAATCACGAGTGGAAAAAGGAGAGGATGTCCGGAGTGATGTAAGGAGAAAATGGGTTGAGGGTCGAATTTCCCAAATATAAACTCGTCTAAATTCTCGCACTTCGCTATAATTCGACGGTGTACTCGATGGACCATCAAACTTCCAACGGCGTGTCATTCTACCCATCGATCTTCCCGGGAAGGTTGACGGCTCACCATAGATAATCGACGGTCCGTCAAAGTATTTTCCGGACTGTCCTTTGTCCCGTCATATTCATAGTTTTTCCCTTTTTCGTCAGAACATACTTTCTTCAATCCGTTTAACCCCCGAACACTTCGGGACCTTTGTAAAAAGGATATAAACATTTATTATCCTTTTGTAATGTCGTACCCCTTCCCGGGACTTTGATATCTATTATCGATACGGCGAAATGCAAAAGTTAGGATGATGTAACACATTGAAGAGGTATTTGAGGTACCATTATCCCGAGCCACGTGAAAAGGTGTATAGGAGTAAAACCACCTCCTAAAATAAGAAGACGAAGGAAAGGAAGCAATGTACTTCCTTTGAGATGCCACAAGAAGGGGAAATTACCGTACCCCATGAGAGACAAAAGATATAGAGGAGTAATGAAGTGCAAAGTGTCAAATCACGAGTGGAAAAAGGAGAGGATGTCCGGAGTGATGTAAGGAGAAAATGGGTTGAGGGTCGAATTTCCCAAATATAAACTCGTCTAAATTCTCGCATCGCTATAATTCGACGGTGTACTCGATGGACCATCAAACTTCCAACGGCGTGTCATTCTACCCATCGATCTTCCGGGAAGGTTGACGGCTCACCATAGATAATCGACGGTCCGTCAAAGTATTTTTTCCGGACTGTCCTTTGTCCGTCATATTCATAGTTTTTCCCTTTTTCGTCGAACATACTTTCTTCAATCCGTTTACCCGAACACTTCGGGACCTTTGTAAAAAGGATATAAACATTTATTATCCTTTTGTAATGTCGTACCCCTTCCCGGGACTTTGATATCTATTATCGATACGGCGAAATGCAAAGTTACAGGATGTAACACATTGAAGAGGTATTTGAGGTACCATTATCCCGAGCCACGTGAAAAGGTGTATAGGAGTAAAACCACCTCCTAAAATAAAAATAAGAAGACGAAGGAAAGAAGAAGCAATGTACTTCCTTTGAGATGCCACAAGAAGGGGAAATTACCGTACCCCATGAGAGACAAAAGATATAGAGGAGTAATGAAGTGCAAAGTGTCAAATCACGAGTGGAAAAAGGAGAGGATGTCCGGAGTGATGTAAGGAGAAAATGGGTTGAGGGTCGAATTTCCCAAATATAAACTCTCGTCTAAATTCGCACTCGCTATAATTCGACGGTGTACTCGATGGACCATCAAACTTCCAACGGCGTGTCATTCATTCATCGATCTTCCGGGAAGGGAAGGTTGACGGCTCACCATAGATAATCGACGGTCCGTCAAAGTATTTTCCGGACTGTCCTTTGTCCCGTCATATTCATAGTTTTTCCCTTTTTCGTCAGAACATACTTTCTTCAATCCGTTTAACCCCCGAACACTTCGGGACCTTTGTAAAAAGGATATAAACATTTATTATCCTTTTGTAATGTCGTACCCCTTCCCGGGACTTTGATATCTATTATCGATACGGCGAAATGCAAAGTTACAGGATGTAACACATTGAAGAGGTATTTGAGGTACCATTATCCCGAGCCACGTGAAAAGGTGTATAGGAGTAAAACCACCTCCTAAAATAAGAAGACGAAGGAAAGGAAGCAATGTACTTCCTTTGAGATGCCACAAGAAGGGGAAATTACCGTACCCCATGAGAGACAAAAGATATAGAGGAGTAATGAAGTGCAAAGTGTCAAATCACGAGTGGAAAAAGGAGAGGATGTCCGGAGGATGTAAGGAGAAAATGGGTTGAGGGTCGAATTTCCCAAATATAAACTCGTCTAAATTTCGCATCGCTATAATTCGACGGTGTACTCGATGGACCATCAAACTTCCAACGGCGTGTCATTCTACCCATCGATCTTCCAGGAAGGTTGACGGCTCACCATAGATAATCGACGGTCCGTCAAAGTATTTTCCGGACTGTCCTTTGTCCAGTCATATTCATAGTTTTTCCCTTTTTCGTCAGAACATACTTTCTTCAATCCGTTTAACCCCCGAACACTTCGGGACCTTTGTAAAAAGGATATAAACATTTATTATCCTTTTGTAATGTCGTACCCCTTCCCGGGACTTTGATATCTATTATCGATACGGCGAAATGCAAAGTTACAGGATGTAACACATTGAAGAGGTATTTGAGGTACCATTATCCCGAGCCACGTGAAAAGGTGTATAGGAGTAAAACCACCTCCTAAAATAAGAAGACGAAGGAAAGGAAGCGTACTTCCTTTGAGATGCCACAAGAAGGGGAAATTACCGTACCCCATGAGAGACAAAAGATATAGAGGAGTAATGAAGTGCAAAGTGTCAAATCACGAGTGGAAAAAGGAGAGGATGTCCGGAGTGATGTAAGGAGAAAATGGGTTGAGGGTCGAATTTCCCAAATATAAACTCGTCTAAATTCTGCACTGCTATAATTCGACGGTGTACTCGATGGACCATCAAACTTCCAACGGCGTGTCATTCTACCCATCGATCTTCCAGGAAGGGAAGGTTGACGGCTCACCATAGATAATCGACGGTCCGTCAAAGTATTTTCCGGACTGTCCTTTGTCCAGTCATATTCATAGTTTTTCCCTTTTTCGTCAGAACATACTTTCTTCAATCCGTTTAACCCCCGAACACTTCGGGACCTTTGTAAAAAGGATATAAACATTTATTATCCTTTTGTAATGTCGTACCCCTTCCCGGGACTTTGATATCTATTATCGATACGGCGAAATGCAAAGTTACAGGATGTAACACATTGAAGAGGTATTTGAGGTACCATTATCCCGAGCCACGTGAAAAGGTGTATAGGAGTAAAACCACCTCCTAAAATAAGAAGACGAAGGAAAGGAAGCAATGTACTTCCTTTGAGATGCCACAAGAAGGGGAAATTACCGTACCCCATGAGAGACAAAAGATATAGAGGAGTAATGAAGTGCAAAGTGTCAAATCACGAGTGGAAAAAGGAGAGGATGTCCGGAGTGATGTAAGGAGAAAATGGGTTGAGGGTCGAATTTCCCAAATATAAACTCGTCTAAATTCGCGCACCGCTATAATTCGACGGTGTACTCGATGGACCATCAAACTTCCAACGGCGTGTCATTCTACCCATCGATCTTCCAGGAAGGTTGACGGCTCACCATAGATAATCGACGGTCCGTCAAAGTATTTTCCGGACTGTCCTTTGTCCCGTCATATTCATAGTTTTTCCCTTTTTTCGTCGAACATACTTTCTTCTTCAATCCGTTTAACCCCCGAACACTTCGGGACCTTTGTAAAAAGGATATAAACATTTATTATCCTTTTGTAATGTCGTACCCCTTCCCGGGACTTTGATATCTATTATCGATACGGCGAAATGCAAAGTTACACAGGATGTAACACATTGAAGAGGTATTTGAGGTACCATTATCCCGAGCCACGTGAAAAGGTGTATAGGAGTAAAACCACCTCCTAAAATAAGAAGACGAAGGAAAGGAAGCAATGTACTTCCTTTGAGATGCCACAAGAAGGGGAAATTACCGTACCCCATGAGAGACAAAAGATATAGAGGAGTAATGAAGTGCAAAGTGTCAAATCACGAGTGGAAAAAGGAGAGGATGTCCGGAGTGATGTAAGGAGAAAATGGGTTGAGGGTCGAATTTCCCAAATATAAACTCGTCTAAATTTCTGCTGCTATGCTATAATTCGACGGTGTACTCGATGGACCATCAAACTTCCAACGGCGTGTCATTCTACCCATCGATCTTCCAGGAAGGTTGACGGCTCACCATAGATAATCGACGGTCCGTCAAAGTATTTTCCGGACTGTCCTTTGTCCGTCATATTCATAGTTTTTCCCTTTTTCGTCAGAACATACTTTCTTCAATCCGTTTAACCCCCGAACACTTCGGGACCTTTGTAAAAAGGATATAAACATTTATTATCCTTTTGTAATGTCGTACCCCTTCCCGGGACTTTGATATCTATTATCGATACGGCGAAATGCAAAGTTACAGGATGTAACACATTGAAGAGGTATTTGAGGTACCATTATCCCGAGCCACGTGAAAAGGTGTATAGGAGTAAAACCACCTCCTAAAATAAGAAGACGAAGGAAAGGAAGCAATGTACTTCCTTTGAGATGCCACAAGAAGGGGAAATTACCGTACCCCATGAGAGACAAAAGATATAGAGGAGTAATGAAGTGCAAAGTGTCAAATCACGAGTGGAAAAAGGAGAGGATGTCCGGAGTGATGTAGGAGAAAATGGGTTGAGGGTCGAATTTCCCAAATATAAACTCGTCTAAATTCTGCACTGCTATAATTCGACGGTGTACTCGATGGACCATCAAACTTCCAACGGCGTGTCATTCTACCCATCGATCTTCCGGGGAAGGTTGACGGCTCACCATAGATAATCGACGGTCCGTCAAAGTATTTTCCGGACTGTCCTTTGTCCAGTCATATTCATAGTTTTTCCCTTTTTCGTCAGAACATACTTTCTTCAATCCGTTTAACCCCCGAACACTTCGGGACCTTTGTAAAAAGGATATAAACATTTATTATCCTTTTGTAATGTCGTACCCCTTCCCGGGACTTTGATATCTATTATCGATACGGCGAAATGCAAAGTTACAGGATGTAACACATTGAAGAGGTATTTGAGGTACCATTATCCCGAGCCACGTGAAAAGGTGTATAGGAGTAAAACCACCTCCTAAAATAAGAAGACGAAGGAAAGGAAGCAATGTACTTCCTTTGAGATGCCACAAGAAGGGGAAATTACCGTACCCCATGAGAGACAAAAGATATAGAGGAGTAATGAAGTGCAAAGTGTCAAATCACGAGTGGAAAAAGGAGAGGATGTCCGGAGTGATGTAAGGAGAAAATGGGTTGAGGGTCGAATTTCCCAAATATAAACTCGTCTAAATTCTGCACTGCTATAATTCGACGGTGTACTCGATGGACCATCAAACTTCCAACGGCGTGTCATTCTACCCATCGATCTTCCAGGAAGGTTGACGGCTCACCATAGATAATCGACGGTCCGTCAAAGTATTTTCCGGACTGTCCTTTGTCCGTCATATTCATAGTTTTTCCCTTTTTCGTCAGAACATACTTTCTTCAATCCGTTTAACCCCCGAACACTTCGGGACCTTTGTAAAAAGGATATAAACATTTATTATCCTTTTGTAATGTCGTACCCCTTCCCGGGACTTTGATATCTATTATCGATACGGCGAAATGCAAAGTTACAGATGTAACACATTGAAGAGGTATTTGAGGTACCATTATCCCGAGCCACGTGAAAAGGTGTATAGGAGTAAAACCACCTCCTAAAAAATAAGAAGACGAAGGAAAGGAAGCAATGTACTTCCTTTGAGATGCCACAAGAAGGGGAAATTACCGTACCCCATGAGAGACAAAAGATATAGAGGAGTAATGAAGTGCAAAGTGTCAAATCACGAGTGGAAAAAGGAGAGGATGTCCGGAGTGATGTAAGGAGAAAATGGGTTGAGGGTCGAATTTCCCAAATATAAACTCGTCTAAATTCTGCACTGCTATAATTCGACGGTGTACTCGATGGACCATCAAACTTCCAACGGCGTGTCATTCTACCCATCGATCTTCCAGGAAGGTTGACGGCTCACCATAGATAATCGACGGTCCGTCAAAGTATTTTCCGGACTGTCCTTTGTCCAGTCATATTCATAGTTTTTCCCTTTTTCGTCAGAACATACTTTCTTCAATCCGTTTACCCCCCCCGAACACTTCGGGACCTTTGTAAAAAGGATATAAACATTTATTATCCTTTTGTAATGTCGTACCCCTTCCCGGGACTTTGATATCTATTATCGATACGGCGAAATGCAAAGTTACAGGATGTAACACATTGAAGAGGTATTTGAGGTACCATTATCCCGAGCCACGTGAAAAGGTGTATAGGAGTAAAACCACCTCTAAAAATAAAGAAGACGAAGGAAAGGAAGCAATGTACTTCCTTTGAGATGCCACAAGAAGGGGAAATTACCGTACCCCATGAGAGACAAAAAGATATAGAGGAGTAATGAAGTGCAAAGTGTCAAATCACGAGTGGAAAAAGGAGAGGATGTCCGGAGTGATGTAAGGAGAAAATGGGTTGAGGGTCGAATTTCCCAAATATAAACTCGTCTAAATTCGCACTTGCTTGCTATAATTCGACGGTGTACTCGATGGACCATCAAACTTCCAACGGCGTGTCATTCTACCCATCGATCTTCGGGAAGGTTGACGGCTCACCATAGATAATCGACGGTCCGTCAAAGTATTTTTCCGGTTTGTCCTTTTGTCATATTCATATTCAGTTTTTCCCTTTTTTTTCGTCGAACATACTTTCTTCAATCCGTTTAACCCCCGAACACTTCGGGACCTTTGTAAAAAGGATATAAACATTTATTATCCTTTTGTAATGTCGTACCCCTTCCCGGGACTTTGATATCTATTATCGATACGGCGAAATGCAAAGTTACAGGATGTAACACATTGAAGAGGTATTTGAGGTACCATTATCCCGAGCCACGTGAAAAGGTGTATAGGAGTAAAACCACCTCCTAAAATAAGAAGACGAAGGAAAGGAAGCAATGTACTTCCTTTGAGATGCCACAAGAAGGGGAAATTACCGTACCCCATGAGAGACAAAAGATATAGAGGAGTAATGAAGTGCAAAGTGTCAAATCACGAGTGGAAAAAGGAGAGGATGTCCGGAGTGATGTAAGGAGAAAATGGGTTGAGGGTCGAATTTCCCAAATATAAACTCGTCTAAAATTCTGCATCGCTATAATTCGACGGTGTACTCGATGGACCATCAAACTTCCAACGGCGTGTCATTCTACCCATCGATCTTCCGGGGAAGGTTGACGGCTCACCATAGATAATCGACGGTCCGTCAAAGTATTTTCCGGACTGTCCTTTGTCCCGTCATATTCATAGTTTTTCCCTTTTTCGTCAGAACATACTTTCTTCAATCCGTTTAACCCCCGAACACTTCGGGACCTTTGTAAAAAGGATATAAACATTTATTATCCTTTTGTAATGTCGTACCCCTTCCCGGGACTTTGATATCTATTATCGATACGGCGAAATGCAAAGTTACAGGATGTAACACATTGAAGAGGTATTTGAGGTACCATTATCCCGAGCCACGTGAAAAGGTGTATAGGAGTAAAACCACCTCCTAAAATAAGAAGACGAAGGAAAGGAAGCAATGTACTTCCTTTGAGATGCCACAAGAAGGGGAAATTACCGTACCCCATGAGAGACAAAAGATATAGAGGAGTAATGAAGTGCAAAGTGTCAAATCACGAGTGGAAAAAGGAGAGGATGTCCGGAGTGATGTAAGGAGAAAATGGGTTGAGGGTCGAATTTCCCAAATATAAACTCGTCTAAATTCTGCATTGCTATTGCTATAATTCGACGGTGTACTCGATGGACCATCAAACTTCCAACGGCGTGTCATTCTACCCATCGATCTTCCAGGAAGGTTGACGGCTCACCATAGATAATCGACGGTCCGTCAAAGTATTTTCCGGACTGTCCTTTGTCCGTCATATTCATAGTTTTTCCCTTTTTTTCGTCGAACATACTTTCTTCAATCCGTTTAACCCCCGAACACTTCGGGACCTTTGTAAAAAGGATATAAACATTTATTATCCTTTTGTAATGTCGTACCCCTTCCCGGGACTTTGATATCTATTATCGATACGGCGAAATGCAAAGTTACAGGATGTAACACATTGAAGAGGTATTTGAGGTACCATTATCCCGAGCCACGTGAAAAGGTGTATAGGAGTAAAACCACCTCCTAAAAAAATAAGAAGACGAAGGAAAGGAAGCAATGTACTTCCTTTGAGATGCCACAAGAAGGGGAAATTACCGTACCCCATGAGAGACAAAAGATATAGAGGAGTAATGAAGTGCAAAGTGTCAAATCACGAGTGGAAAAAGGAGAGGATGTCCGGAGTGATGTAAGGAGAAAATGGGTTGAGGGTCGAATTTCCCAAATATAAACTCGTCTAAATTCTGCACTGCTATAATTCGACGGTGTACTCGATGGACCATCAAACTTCCAACGGCGTGTCATTCTACCCATCGATCTTCCAGGAAGGTTGACGGCTCACCATAGATAATCGACGGTCCGTCAAAGTATTTTCCGGACTGTCCTTTGTCCGTCATATTCATAGTTTTTCCCTTTTTCGTCAGAACATACTTTCTTCAATCCGTTTAACCCCCGAACACTTCGGGACCTTTGTAAAAAGGATATAAACATTTATTATCCTTTTGTAATGTCGTACCCCTTCCCGGGACTTTGATATCTATTATCGATACGGCGAAATGCAAAGTTACAGGATGTAACACATTGAAGAGGTATTTGAGGTACCATTATCCCGAGCCACGTGAAAAGGTGTATAGGAGTAAAACCACCTCCTAAAATAAGAAGACGAAGGAAAGGAAGCAATGTACTTCCTTTGAGATGCCACAAGAAGGGGAAATTACCGTACCCCATGAGAGACAAAAGATATAGAGGAGTAATGAAGTGCAAAGTGTCAAATCACGAGTGGAAAAAGGAGAGGATGTCCGGAGTGATGTAAGGAGAAAATGGGTTGAGGGTCGAATTTCCCAAATATAAACTCGTCTAAATTCTGCACTGCTATAATTCGACGGTGTACTCGATGGACCATCAAACTTCCAACGGCGTGTCATTCTACCCATCGATCTTCTAGGAAGGTTGACGGCTCACCATAGATAATCGACGGTCCGTCAAAGTATTTTCCGGACTGTCCTTTGTCCAGTCATATTCATAGTTTTTCCCTTTTTCGTCAGAACATACTTTCTTCAATCCGTTTAACCCCCGAACACTTCGGGACCTTTGTAAAAAGGATATAAACATTTATTATCCTTTTTTTGTAATGTCGTACCCCTTCCCGGGACTTTGATATCTATTATCGATACGGCGAAATGCAAAGTTACGGGATGTAACACATTGAAGAGGTATTTGAGGTACCATTATCCCGAGCCACGTGAAAAGGTGTATAGGAGTAAAACCACCTCCTAAAATAAGAAGACGAAGGAAAGGAAGCAATGTACTTCCTTTGAGATGCCACAAGAAGGGGAAATTACCGTACCCCATGAGAGACAAAAGATATAGAGGAGTAATGAAGTGCAAAGTGTCAAATCACGAGTGGAAAAAGGAGAGGATGTCCGGAGTGATGTAAGGAGAAAATGGGTTGAGGGTCGAATTTCCCAAATATAAACTCGTCTAAATTCTGCACTGCTATAATTCGACGGTGTACTCGATGGACCATCAAACTTCCAACGGCGTGTCATTCTACCCATCGATCTTCCAGGAAGGTTGACGGCTCACCATAGATAATCGACGGTCCGTCAAAGTATTTTTTCCGGACTGTCCTTTGTCCGTCATATTCATAGTTTTTCCCTTTTTCGTCAGAACATACTTTCTTCAATCCGTTTAACCCCCGAACACTTCGGGACCTTTGTAAAAAGGATATAAACATTTATTATCCTTTTGTAATGTCGTACCCCTTCCCGGGACTTTGATATCTATTATTATCGATACGGCGAAATGCAAAGTTACGGGATGTAACACATTGAAGAGGTATTTGAGGTACCATTATCCCGAGCCACGTGAAAAGGTGTATAGGAGTAAAACCACCTCCTAAAATAAGAAGACGAAGGAAAGGAAGCAATGTACTTCCTTTGAGATGCCACAAGAAGGGGAATTACCCCCCATGAGAGACAAAAGATATAGAGGAGTAATGAAGTGCAAAGTGTCAAATCACGAGTGGAAAAAGGAGAGGATGTCCGGAGTGATGTAAGGAGAAAATGGGTTGAGGGTCGAATTTCCCAAATATAAACTCGTCTAAATTCTGCTTGCTATAATTCGACGGTGTACTCGATGGACCATCAAACTTCCAACGGCGTGTCATTCTACCCATCGATCTTCCGGGAAGGTTGACGGCTCACCATAGATAATCGACGGTCCGTCAAAGTATTTTCCGGTTTTGTCCTTTGTCCGTCATATTCATAGTTTTTCCCTTTTTCGTCAGAACATACTTTCTTCAATCCGTTTAACCCCCGAACACTTCGGGACCTTTGTAAAAAGGATATAAACATTTATTATCCTTTTGTAATGTCGTACCCCTTCCCGGGACTTTGATATCTATTATCGATACGGCGAAATGCAAAGTTACAGGATGTAACACATTGAAGAGGTATTTGAGGTACCATTATCCCGAGCCACGTGAAAAGGTGTATAGGAGTAAAACCACCTCCTAAAATAAGAAGACGAAGGAAAGGAAGCAATGTACTTCCTTTGAGATGCCACAAGAAGGGGAAATTACCGTACCCCATGAGAGACAAAAGATATAGAGGAGTAATGAAGTGCAAAGTGTCAAATCACGAGTGGAAAAAGGAGAGGATGTGTCCGGAGTGATGTAAGGAGAAAATGGGTTGAGGGTCGAATTTCCCAAATATAAACTCGTCTAAATTCTCGCACGCGCTATAATTCGACGGTGTACTCGATGGACCATCAAACTTCCAACGGCGTGTCATTCTACCCATCGATCTTCCGGGAAGGTTGACGGCTCACCATAGATAATCGACGGTCCGTCAAAGTATTTTCCGGACCTTTGTCTTTTCATATTCATAGTTTTTCCCTTTTTCGTCGAACATACTTTCTTCAATCCGTTTAACCCCCGAACACTTCGGGACCTTTGTAAAAAAAGGATATAAACATTTATTATCCTTTTGTAATGTCGTACCCCTTCCCGGGACTTTGATATCTATTATCGATACGGCGAAATGCAAAGTTACGGGATGTAACACATTGAAGAGGTATTTGAGGTACCATTATCCCGAGCCACGTGAAAAGGTGTATAGGAGTAAAACCACCTCCTAAAATAAGAAGACGAAGGAAAGGAAGCAATGTACTTCCTTTGAGATGCCACAAGAAGGGGAAATTACCGTACCCCATGAGAGACAAAAGATATAGAGGAGTAATGAAGTGCAAAGTGTCAAATCACGAGTGGAAAAAGGAGAGGATGTCCGGAGTGATGTAAGGAGAAAATGGGTTGAGGGTCGAATTTCCCAAATATAAACTCGTCTAAATTCTGCTTGCTATAATTCGACGGTGTACTCGATGGACCATCAAACTTCCAACGGCGTGTCATTCTACCCATCGATCTTCCGGGAAGGTTGACGGCTCACCATAGATAATCGACGGTCCGTCCGTCAAAGTTTTTTCCGGACTGTCCTTTGTCCGTCATATTCATAGTTTTTCCCTTTTTCGTCAGAACATACTTTCTTCAATCCGTTTAACCCCCGAACACTTCGGGACCTTTGTAAAAAGGATATAAACATTTATTATCCTTTTGTAATGTCGTACCCCTTCCCGGGACTTTGATATCTATTATCGATACGGCGAAATGCAAAGTTACAGGATGTAACACATTGAAGAGGTATTTGAGGTACCATTATCCCGAGCCACGTGAAAAGGTGTATAGGAGTAAAACCACCTCCTAAAATAAGAAGACGAAGGAAAGGAAGCAATGTACTTCCTTTGAGATGCCACAAGAAGGGGAAATTACCGTACCCCATGAGAGACAAAAGATATAGAGGAGTAATGAAGTGCAAAGTGTCAAATCACGAGTGGAAAAAGGAGAGGATGTCGGAGTGATGTAAGGAGAAAATGGGTTGAGGGTCGAATTTCCCAAATATAAACTCGTCTAAATTTCTGCACTTGCTATAATTCGACGGTGTACTCGATGGACCATCAAACTTCCAACGGCGTGTCATTCTACCCATCGATCTTCCGGGGAAGGTTGACGGCTCACCATAGATAATCGACGGTCCGTCAAAGTATTTTCCGGACTGTCCTTTGTCCGTCATATTCATAGTTTTTCCCTTTTTCGTCAGAACATACTTTCTTCAATCCGTTTAACCCCCGAACACTTCGGGACCTTTGTAAAAAGGATATAAACATTTATTATCCTTTTGTAATGTCGTACCCCTTCCCGGGACTTTGATATCTATTATCGATACGGCGAAATGCAAAGTTACGGGATGTAACACATTGAAGAGGTATTTGAGGTACCATTATCCCGAGCCACGTGAAAAGGTGTATAGGAGTAAAACCACCTCCTAAAATAAGAAGACGAAGGAAAGGAAGCAATGTACTTCCTTTGAGATGCCACAAGAAGGGGAAATTACCGTACCCCATGAGAGACAAAAGATAAAAGATATAGAGGAGTAATGAAGTGCAAAGTGTCAAATCACGAGTGGAAAAAGGAGAGGATGTCCGGAGTGATGTAAGGAGAAAATGGGTTGAGGGTCGAATTTCCCAAATATAAACTCGTCTAAATTCTGCACTGCTATAATTCGACGGTGTACTCGATGGACCATCAAACTTCCAACGGCGTGTCATTCTACCCATCGATCTTCCAGGAAGGTTGACGGCTCACCATAGATAATCGACGGTCCGTCAAAGTTTTTTCCGGACTGTCCTTTGTCCCGTCATATTCATAGTTTTTCCCTTTTTCGTCAGAACATACTTTCTTCAATCCGTTTAACCCCCGAACACTTCGGGACCTTTGTAAAAAGGATATAAACATTTATTATCCTTTTGTAATGTCGTACCCCTTCCCGGGACTTTGATATCTATTATCGATACGGCGAAATGCAAAGTTACAGGATGTAACACATTGAAGAGGTATTTGAGGTACCATTATCCCGAGCCACGTGAAAAGGTGTATAGGAGTAAAACCACCTCCTAAAATAAGAAGACGAAGGAAAGGAAGCAATGTACTTCCTTTGAGATGCCACAAGAAGGGGAAATTACCGTACCCCATGAGAGACAAAAGATATAGAGGAGTAATGAAGTGCAAAGTGTCAAATCACGAGTGGAAAAAGGAGAGGATGTCCGGAGTGATGTAAGGAGAAAATGGGTTGAGGGTCGAATTTCCCAAATATAAACTCGTCTAAATTTCTGCACTTGCTATAATTCGACGGTGTACTCGATGGACCATCAAACTTCCAACGGCGTGTCATTCTACCCATCGATCTTCCAGGAAGGTTGACGGCTCACCATAGATAATCGACGGTCCGTCAAAGTATTTTCCGGACTGTCCTTTGTCCCGTCATATTCATAGTTTTTCCCTTTTTTTCGTCGAACATACTTTCTTCAATCCGTTTAACCCCCGAACACTTCGGGACCTTTGTAAAAAGGATATAAACATATTATCCTTTTGTTTGTAATGTCGTACCCCTTCCCGGGATATTGATATCTATTATCGATACGGCGAAATGCAAAGTTACGGGATGTAACACATTGAAGAGGTATTTGAGGTACCATTATCCCGAGCCACGTGAAAAGGTGTATAGGAGTAAAACCACCTCCTAAAATAAGAAGACGAAGGAAAGGAAGCAATGTACTTCCTTTGAGATGCCACAAGAAGGGGAAATTACCGTACCCCATGAGAGACAAAAGATATAGAGGAGTAATGAAGTGCAAAGTGTCAAATCACGAGTGGAAAAAGGAGAGGATGTCCGGAGTGATGTAAGGAGAAAATGGGTTGAGGGTCGAATTTCCCAAATATAAACTCGTCTAAATTCTGCACTGCTATAATTCGACGGTGTACTCGATGGACCATCAAACTTCCAACGGCGTGTCATTCTACCCATCGATCTTCCAGGAAGGTTGACGGCTCACCATAGATAATCGACGGTCCGTCAAAGTATTTTTTCCGACTCCTGTCCTTTGTCCGTCATATTCATAGTTTTTCCCTTTTTTTCGTCGAACATACTTTCTTCAATCCGTTTAACCCCCGAACACTTCGGGACCTTTGTAAAAAGGATATAAACATTTATTATCCTTTTGTAATGTCGTACCCCTTCCCGGGACTTTGATATCTATTATCGATACGGCGAAATGCAAAGTTACAGGATGTAACACATTGAAGAGGTATTTGAGGTACCATTATCCCGAGCCACGTGAAAAGGTGTATAGGAGTAAAACCACCTCCTAAAATAAGAAGACGAAGGAAAGGAAGCAATGTACTTCCTTTGAGATGCCACAAGAAGGGGAAATTACCGTACCCCATGAGAGACAAAAGATATAGAGGAGTAATGAAGTGCAAAGTGTCAAATCACGAGTGGAAAAAGGAGAGGATGTCCGGAGTGATGTAAGGAGAAAATGGGTTGAGGGTCGAATTTCCCAAATATAAACTCGTCTAAATTGCACTGCACTGCTATAATTCGACGGTGTACTTGATAGACCATCAAACTTCCAACGGCGTGTCATTCTACCCATCGATCTTCCAGGAAGGTTGACGGCTCACCATAGATAATCGACGGTCCGTCAAAGTATTTTCCGGACTGTCTTTTGTCCAGTCATATTCATAGTTTTTCCCTTTTTCGTCAGAACATACTTTCTTCAATCCGTTTAACCCCCGAACACTTCGGGACCTTTGTAAAAAGGATATAAACATTTATTATCCTTTTGTAATGTCGTACCCCTTCCCGGGACTTTGATATCTATTATCGATACGGCGAAATGCAAAGTTACAGGATGTAACACATTGAAGAGGTATTTGAGGTACCATTATCCCGAGCCACGTGAAAAGGTGTATAGGAGTAAAACCACCTCCTAAAATAAGAAGACGAAGGAAAGGAAGCAATGTACTTCCTTTGAGATGCCACAAGAAGGGGAAATTACCGTACCCCATGAGAGACAAAAGATATAGAGAGAGTAAGTAAAAAGTGCAAAGTGTCAAATCACGAGTGGAAAAAGGAGAGGATGTCCGGAGTGATGTAAGGAGAAAATGGGTTGAGGGTCGAATTTCCCAAATATAAACTCGTCTAAATTCTGCTTGCTATAATTCGACGGTGTACTCGATGGACCATCAAACTTCCAACGGCGTGTCATTCTACCCATCGATCTTCCAGGAAGGTTGACGGCTCACCATAGATAATCGACGGTCCGTCAAAGTATTTTCCGGACTGTCCTTTGTCCCAGTCATATTCATAGTTTTTCCCTTTTTCGTCAGAACATACTTTCTTCAATCCGTTTAACCCCCGAACACTTCGGGACCTTTGTAAAAAGGATATAAACATTTATTATCCTTTTGTAATGTCGTACCCCTTCCCGGGACTTTGATATCTATTATCGATACGGCGAAATGCAAAGTTACAGGATGTAACACATTGAAGAGGTATTTGAGGTACCATTATTATCCCGAGCCACGTGAAAAGGTGTATAGGAGTAAAACCACCTCCTAAAATAAGAAGACGAAGGAAAGGAAGCAATGTACTTCCTTTGAGATGCCACAAGAAGGGGAAATTACCGTACCCCATGAGAGACAAAAGATATAGAGGAGTAATGAAGTGCAAAGTGTCAAATCACGAGTGGAAAAAGGAGAGGATGTCCGGAGTGATGTAAGGAGAAAATGGGTTGAGGGTCGAATTTCCCAAATATAAACTCGTCTAAATTCTGCATTGCTATAATTCGACGGTGTACTCGATGGACCATCAAACTTCCAACGGCGTGTCATTCTACCCATCGATCTTCCAGGAAGGTTGACGGCTCACCATAGATAATCGACGGTCCGTCAAAGTATTTTCCGGACTGTCCTTTGTCCAGTCATATTCATAGTTTTTCCCTTTTTCGTCAGAACATACTTTCTTCAATCCGTTTAACCCCCGAACACTTCGGGACCTTTGTAAAAAGGATATAAACATTTATTATCCTTTTGTAATGTCGTACCCCCTTCCGGGACATTGATATCTATTATCGATACGGCGAAATGCAAAGTTACAGGATGTAACACATTGAAGAGGTATTTGAGGTACCATTATCCCGAGCCACGTGAAAAGGTGTATAGGAGTAAAACCACCTCCTAAAATAAGAAGACGAAGGAAAGGAAGCAATGTACTTCCTTTGAGATGCCACAAGAAGGGGAAATTACCGTACCCCATGAGAGACAAAAGATATAGAGGAGTAATGAAGTGCAAAGTGTCAAATCACGAGTGGAAAAAGGAGAGGATGTCCGGAGTGATGTAAGGAGAAAATGGGTTGAGGGTCGAATTTCCCAAATATAAACTCGTCTAAATTTCTGCACTTGCTATAATTCGACGGTGTACTCGATGGACCATCAAACTTCCAACGGCGTGTCATTCTACCCATCGATCTTCGGGGAAGGTTGACGGCTCACCATAGATAATCGACGGTCCGTCAAAGTATTTTCCGGACGGGTCCTTTTTGTCCGTCATATTCATAGTTTTTCCTTTTTTTTCGTCGAACATACTTTCTTCAATCCGTTTAACCCCCGAACACTTCGGGACCTTTGTAAAAAGGATATAAACATTTATTATCCTTTTGTAATGTCGTACCCCTTCCCGGGACTTTGATATCTATTATCGATACGGCGAAATGCAAAGTTACAGGATGTAACACATTGAAGAGGTATTTGAGGTACCATTATCCCGAGCCACGTGAAAAGGTGTATAGGAGTAAAACCACCTCCTAAAATAAGAAGACGAAGGAAAGGAAGCAATGTACTTCCTTTGAGATGCCACAAGAAGGGGAAATTACCGTACCCCATGAGAGACAAAAGATATAGAGGAGTAATGAAGTGCAAAGTGTCAAATCACGAGTGGAAAAAGGAGAGGATGTCCGGAGTGATGTAAGGAGAAAATGGGTTGAGGGTCGAATTTCCCAAATATAAACTCGTCTAAATTCTGCTTGCTATAATTCGACGGTGTGTACTCGATGGACCATCAAACTTCCAACGGCGTGTCATTCTACCCATCGATCTTCCGGGAAGGTTGACGGCTCACCATAGATAATCGACGGTCCGTCAAAGTATTTTCCGGACTGTCCTTTGTCCGTCATATTCATAGTTTTTCCCTTTTTCGTCAGAACATACTTTCTTCAATCCGTTTAACCCCCGAACACTTCGGGACCTTTGTAAAAAGGATATAAACATTTATTATCCTTTTGTAATGTCGTACCCCTTCCCGGGACTTTGATATCTATTATCGATACGGCGAAATGCAAAGTTACGGGATGTAACACATTGAAGAGGTATTTGAGGTACCATTATCCCGAGCCACGTGAAAAGGTGTATAGGAGTAAAACCACCTCCTAAAATAAGAAGACGAAGGAAAGGAAGCAATGTACTTCCTTTGAGATGCCACAAGAAGGGGAAATTACCGTACCCCATGAGAGACAAAAGATATAGAGGAGTAATGAAGTGCAAGTGTCAAATCACGAGTGGAAAAAGGAGAGGATGTCCGGAGTGATGTAAGGAGAAAATGGGTTGAGGGTCGAATTTCCCAAATATAAACTCGTCTAAATTCTCGCACTTGCTATAATTCGACGGTGTACTCGATGGACCATCAAACTTCCAACGGCGTGTCATTCTACCCATCGATCTTCCAGGAAGGTTGACGGCTCACCATAGATAATCGACGGTCCGTCAAAGTATTTTCCGGACTGTCCTTTGTCCCGTCATATTCATAGTTTT